>JBBJLS010000039.1:10552936-10574010 GCA_037577275.1 Bryconaethiops microstoma | reverse complement strand
GTATATGTATGTGTGTATGTATGTATGTATGTATCTTTCTATCTATACACTCACTTCTCCTTTACCAACATGTTCTTTAGAGATCAGTATCGCTCAAAAACGCCTTTGTGTCATCTTTTTTTCTTTCAGCTACTCAGTACTGTTCTGATTTCAGGAACATATCTTTTCGCATGAGTGCTGGTGAGTCATACTATGACGGCACAATCATGTCAAAAGATAAAGATTATTCATTTCTCACATACAGTTCTGTGCCTCTTTATGAATACAGATGATCACTTTTCGCACACATAAACTAAAGCTCCGCTAGTTAAATTTCGAGAAGTTGCGTTTACTGTGAGTGTAATTCTTGACATATCATGCCCCCTGCCGTCTCTCTGTCTCTCCTTAGCGTTGAAAAAAGCCTTTAAAAAATCTTGTACATGCGTACGATAATGTTAGTATGACAGACTGTCGTACTAATATTATTTTTTCTCTTATGCAAGTAGTAATGTTAAGTGAACATAGACAGGTAACGTTTCTTGCCCACCACCTGTTCTTCTCTCAGCCGCACTCATGTATCACTGAGGCTTCACCTTTCCCCTCTCTCCTCTGTCTGACACTGCCTATTGAACTGCTAGATTGATCCTGGCCTGTGTCCATCTGCTGTGGGCCTGGCTCTGCAACCCTAGCGGCCTCCCAGAGAGAAGCTGCAGGATGCCCGAGACAGCTGGCCATGATAACCAATCTGCCTCTTGCTGGCTTTGCACAGAACAAGATAGCAGGCACTGAGATAGCGTGAATTAATGCATGGACAAGTAATAGCCTGCAGAAGACGTCTGGCGAAGGAACAGCGCCTATGTACATGGTTGACCTTTAAATGGTATTTATGTTAAGGTTCTTTAAAAAGGTTCCCCACCCCCATACAGCTAATTTACAAAAATGGGTCTTTAAAGAATCATCCATTGTAGGGTTCTTCAGGTCACTAAATATGGTTCTTCTGTGGAATTGCTTCAACCTTTTTTGGCACCTTTACTTAGAAGGCATGCAGTAGAGAGTTATTTTTCAGTGGACAAGCAGTAACTCGGATGCATAACGACAGTGACTACATTCTCATTTTCTTTCTAGTGCCAAAAAATGTCATTTTTGACTTTTAGGAAGTGATATAAACCATTATAAAAGGTTATTTAAAAAAAGAGCATACAACCGTTCACCATAACAAAGAACCATTTATGCATTCAAATTTTGAAGATGTCATGGATTTATGAAGGACTTATGAAGAATCCTCTTTAAAAGAATGTACAGAGTACGTTTGTCCCTGGTACCTTTTTTAAACAGATCCTCTACAAGTTTGCCATTACAGCATGCTGACTATTGTGAAGCTAATGCTAACACACACCCTTGGGAATGGCTCTCCACATTTGGCTGGATGCCTCGAGCACACCTGTGCCTGCATTTTTTGAGGCTGACAGGAGCTTCAGGGCTCATGGAGGTCATCCTGGATCATCTACGGCAAAGGGTGACAATCTCAGGTGCTAAAGTACTACAGATCTGCAGAAATCATTGTTTTCTATTTTCTAAAGCACAATTCGAGCTGAAGTAGTACTACAGGAGGGTCTTTGTGAGATTTGGCCAATTTGCAAATAATGTATGGCACAGATATTCATGTCTCCAAAGGAGCACATTCAGTAACAATAAGGACAAGCCACACGGCTGTGTCTGTGCTTTTATTCCATTAGAATGAGGTGGATTAAAACAGGACCACTATTACTGTGAGACAGTGCCACAAAGGGTCCTTTGAGCAACAACACAGAAGACCCCTTTTCAGTTCCCTTAGGATTTTTGTGAATTAGATTAAATAAAAAACCTTCACAGAATGTAAGAGGCTAGTTCTTTACCAATTTACGGATTCTTCCCAAAACCTTTTCATTATGTAAAGGTTCATTATACCTTTAAACATGTCTCACCACATCTGATTTATAAAAATGGTCCTCAAAAGAATCATCCATTGAAAATTTTTTAGGGAACCAGAAATGTTTCTTTTATGGCATCAAGCAAAGATTCTCTTTTTTTTTTCCATGTGGAGCTCTGAGTTCAGCCACATGCAGAAGTCCATTCACTCCATATTTAGAGTTAAACTTATAAGAACCACAGTGCACTGCAGATTTGTCCTGGATTAGGAAATAATGAAATAATGAAATTCACTGGTCTGTAATCACTTAAACTATAGTTCCTCCTGAGGTCAAACGAAAGCAGCTTGAATAGGGCCTTGCATTGAGTTATGCTCATGGATGCATTTGTAATTAGCTGAGGGGTTTTATTAGGTGTGTTAAACGAGGTAGGCTGCTAAACTCTGCAGCGCAGTGGGCCTCCAGGCCTCGAGTGTGACACCACTGATCTACGGTGAAGCAGATGCAGTGCAGCCGGGCCCGCAGGAGGCATGTCAGTAATGCGATGGTTATCAGCATTGAGAGAACACAGAAGGCCGCCTGTTCTTGATGCTGCCTGGGCCAGAGACACAGTGGCTGTTGGCCAAACCAGGTGTGCCTGGAAGCGGGGGAGTGTGCAGGGAAGAGCGAAGAGGGCAAAAAGGGATGAAGCTTTGCAGTAATGACAACAGCTCACAGAGTGGCTAGACAGCTGTAATACCAGGCAACACACCTGGTAGGTTAACCTGTTAAGGTCTAGGCTTATTATTCAGCTGTTGATCGAAACCCTTCAAAAAATTCCACTACACTAATGCATGAATGGCATCAACATGGGACTTTGCAGTTTAAGGGGTTTACTCAGGGAAGGAGATTTCAGTGCATGGACAGTTTGTTGTCAGGGGAGGGATTGGTAAGGCCTTCATCTTGTAGATACGTATTGCTGGTGTACAGTTAGAGACTGGAGCCCATATGCAGATTAACAATTTGCTCTAGCCTTTTATGTTTTTGACCCACATAACTGCTCTTGGCAGGACATTTTGGAATGGTGGACCCTGATAAAGGGTCGAAAGATCCCAGCAACACCACTTTTTCTGATATACTCACACCAGAACCTCACGCATACTGGAGTAATGGCATAACAATATCTGGTCGAAAGCAATCCTGTGGTCAGAAACTGACCAGTGATGATCAGTTGAAGTGGGTGGCTAAAAACTGTACAGGCTGTAATTGTACACCAAGATATTAGATCTATAAAGTCACAATGTGATTAAAATGTGGCAAGTGCATGATAGGTGTTGCTACAAAAGTCAATTCCAGCTGCACCCTGAAGGTGTGGGATGAATGGCCTCAATAACACAGCAAAAATAACCAAAAAAATCTGTTTTGCCTCTACACATGAAGTGAATTCTGTTCATTCGCACCGTGTTTTGGCATTACCTGTCATGATGCTCTTTGTAATGAGCAGCTGTGGTATGTAAGTTGTGGTTTGTACAGCACATGAAGGCTGCCTCCAGAAACTGTGTGCGTATGTGATGACCTCTGCTTGAAGTCGTGGGTGTGAGGGTGCTCTTCTGCAGAAGGGAAGTGGCATGACATGCTAGGAAATGGCCAAGCAGATTAACTTTACTGGACTAAACTGGGATGAACTGGTGCTGAATGCAACCGCAGCTGTTATCATACCGAAAGTATGAAATTTTCAGGCTAGTTCAGAGCTGTAAGCAATGTAGTAAGAAAGTTTTAACATGTAAAGTATTAACGAGTAAGATACACACATGAACAGCGCACTACAAATGTCATAGATTTTGATCAAGTTCCTAATAAAGTGTCAACATATTGTTTATGTGTCAACTTATTGTTTATGTTTATGATTTATGTTGTATTCCTATGGAAACGATGGGTACAATTAAATCAAGTACATTCAACACTGTTGAAATGATGCCTGTGATAAAGACCAAGAATAAATGTTTGAAACTGAACGCTGTATCACCAGTACCTCCCCCCACCCCTTCAGAGGGCCTCACATTTATCATCTTTCGTGGAAACCACCAACGATACTAGGCATAACTGGTACATCCTGTAAAATGGGAGGAGAGAGGTGGAGCCATGTTCAAATGACCAGGCTTTTGCATGTGTCTAAAAATGCTTTGCGTACTATTATGAGAGATGATAGTACACACACACCTGTATTAAAAACTCATGACACCATTACATTAGACTTATTTTAAAGGTTATAAAACAACATAAGGCACAGTAGGTGCAGTAATCTCAGCACACCCACTTTCTGTGGCTCTGGTAAAAGTTTTTTTGGTCCGTTAGCTGGCACAACAGGTGTTCAGATGTTCTATTAGAGAACGTCTGAGCCCAAAAAAGGTTTGTACATCTGCTTAAAATTGTGTATGTCCCTATCGTGCCATGAAAACAGCACTGACTCGTTGAGGCATGCACTCTAAAAGACCCCTGGAGGTGTGCAGGGGTATGTGGCGCCAAGACGTTAGAAGCAGATGATTTAAGTCCTATAAACTGTGAGGTGGGGCCTTTATGAATCAGAGTGGTTTGTCTAGATGCTCAGACCCACAGATGCTCAGATCTGGGAATATGGAACTCAAGTAAAAACTCATTATCATGTTCTTCAAACCATTCCTGAAGATTTGCAGTGTGACAGGGTGCACCTGCTAAAAGAGGCCACTTCCATGACAGAATATTGTTGTCATGATGACATGTACTACAACAGTTTTTAGGTAGGTGGTACATATCAAAGTAACATCCACATGAATGCCAGGACTCTGCCCGGAGAATCACAATGCCTCTGCTGGCTTGCCTTCTTTCTATCTCCACATGATGTAAAAGGAAACGTGATTCATCAGATCTGGCCACTGTCTTCCATTACTCCACGGTTCTGATGCTCATGTCCCAATTGTAGACGCTTTCAGTGGTGGACAAGGGTCAACATGGGAACTCTGAATGGTCTGCAGCTACACACCCCTGTGAGTAATAAGATGTGATGCACTGTGTTACGTTGTGGAAAAAAGTTTGCTAGCCGAGTAAAAAAGAACGTACTGTTTCCATTCTGAATGGGGACCTATGAGAATCATTTTTAGTTTGACCATTGCTGTAAGGTTACCTTATCAGTCATGTATCGCAAAGAGCAGTACTACAAATTCAACAGCACAGGGGAAGCAGATAGAAAAGCACATTTTTTAAACAATACATGCACAAGAGCAGTTTATTGATAGATATTTTCTTCTAAATTACTTTCTGCTCAGTTGATGATGTAGAAACATGGCAGCTTGTCAAGCTAACCCTCACAATACAATGGAATGACACTTCGCTGAGTGAGAAGTACTTACCTACCTTCTCTCACTGACCATTTTTCCTGGCACAGCTGCCAATTGTTGGCCTATCCAGTAAACTGCTACGCCAAATACTGAGATAAAATTATAGTAATGTGCAATACACTGTTATGCAGAGTCACGTTTTACACAGTTCTACCTGTGAGAAACTGACCCTGACAGAATCACGAATTTTCATTACGACGGTGTGATCAGGTGTGCTTGGCTGCAATGAAATCTGAAAACATGCTGATCATTTGGGGACAAGACTGGGCACCTTAATCAAGACATAAAATATTGAAACTCAAGTCCACCCATCCATTGTCTGAACACTTATCCTTAACCAGGGTCATGGAGGTGCTGGAGCCTGTCCAAGCAGTCAGAGTGAAAGACAAAGAAACACCCTGGACAGGCTGCCATCACAGACAAACAAACTCACACATGCATAGACACCTTGCGGCAGTTTAGTCCAATTCGACTTCATTGCATATCTTTGAGCTGTGGGAGGAAACCAGAGCACCCCATGGAAACCCATGTGCACAACATGCAAACCAGGCCCCCCTTGATGTGAGGCGACAACAAAAATCAAGTCAAACCTGAAAATTTATTGCCACTCTTTTTTTCTCCACATATCTTCATTTTTTATTGTACAGCAGCTGTCCTTTGTATGCTGTGAACATCTAACAAAAGAATGAACCAACAGAAATGGTCTAAAACGAACTATACTTGTTTTTCTTTTGTTTGGACGATGATGATATGCATCATTGCACCCCTATTGAGCAGTTGCACTGTAGTCCATGCAGCATGCCGTATCTTTGCGATCTCTAAAGGAGGACTTTAAATTCCAGGCTAGTGCTGTAATGTGAACATGTTGAAAGACACATTCATGTAGGATCGACTCAAGGAAACGGAAAAGAATTTAGCTACAAAAAAGTTCATAGCACAACATATCCTTGTCAGCTTAGCACGCATTCCTTGAGGCTTACGTTATTAAATCAAATTACATGTTGCTATGTAGCCCATAGGCTATGCTATAGCACATTCTATTAAGTAGGCTTACAACTGAAAATAAAATGTCAACATGTTTGCAAATAAGCAGAGGAATGATTGCGGCCTAACGTTGTGTAAAGCTCAGCCGCAGTGATATTTTCAGCTTCGTGTGGGTCCATTGACATAAAGATCAATACCAATAGGACGCCGGGAAATCAAAATAAGAGCAACAAGTGCACGTTTGATTTCAGGGAAATGTCATTAAGTGAGTGTGCGTGTGTGTGCATGCGTGCATGTGTGTGTGTGTGTGCGTGCGTGCGTGCGTGCGTGTGTGTGATAAATTGCTTTTAGGAGAGCACTGTAGAGGCACAATTAAGATTCCATCAGGATAAAGGTAATGGTGAATTATTTACATTAACGAGAGACTGGGCTCATCCAAACACGGCAGCACAAATGGAAAAAAGGCCGAAGCTGCCTCCCAGAGATGGCTGGGACATCTAATTAATTAAGGAAGAGCAGCATTGGCACGGGAGCGCAAGAGTGTGAGCATGTGTGGTCATGTATTGAGCCATTTATGAGGACCAAATGTGTTGCTTTTGATGTTACTGCTTTGTTTTCTAACACAACTTCTGCCTGTACAATAAAATGAAACTTAAAAGAATGCCTTTCTTTTTGGTGACTGAGTTCACGCGTATATATACACGCGTTCTGAGGTATATATACAGTGCTGGAAAAAAGTATTTGCCCCCTCCTGATTTCCTCTATTTCTGCATATCTGTCACACTGAATGGTTTCAGATCCTCATACAAGATGAAATATAAGACACGGAGGACATGTAAATATATAAAACAGCTTTGAACTAATAATTTCCTTTATGATGGAAAAAAATAGTTCAACCCCTTTATTAGCCGTGTGAAAAAATTAATTGCCACTACACTTAATAACTGTATTACCGTAAGCAGCAACAACTGCGACCGAGTGTTTCCTATAACTGGAGCACGGCCTTTCACTTGGGAGGAATGTTGGCCCACATTTCTTTGCAGAATCTCTTAAACTCAGCTATATTGGATGGCTTTTGAGCATGAACTGCAAATTTAAGGTTCAGCCACAACATCTCAGTGGGGTTCAGGTCAGGGCGAGGCCAGTCCAAAACTTTAATTTTGAGAAGTAGACTTCTTCCTGTGCTTCAGATTGTTGTCTTGCTGCATAACCCAGTCATGACTGGGCTTCAGAACATGCCTTCTCCTGAAGCCTTGTCAGGTAGATAGCAGAATCCATGGTTCCATCAACTGTGGCAAGTCACACAGATCCTGAAGCAGCAAAGCATCCCCATAGCATCACACTACCACCACCATGTTTTACTGTTCGTATGATGTTCTTTTTGTTGAATGCTTCATACTAGACATAACAGGATCCCTGTCATCAATCCACAAAACATTAATCTGAAAGGCCTGGGGGTCTCCAAACTGCAAATGTGAGACTGGTGTACCTCTTGGTTAGCAGTGGTTTATGCTTTTTATTTCTTTTGAATAGAGTTCACAAACACTGTTTGGCAGTGCAGGAGGGGGTACCTTATAGCCACTCAATAACAAGATCTAACTAAAATCACTATGATTTCTTTGTGGTCTGTCGTGAACTTTGTCAACTCTTGTTGCTTTTTGCCTCATTGCCTTCACAACTTGTACCAACATAATGATGATTTACTTTATACTTCAAAAACCAGAACGCTCATACCTAATTTGTGTTTGGTGTTGCTGTTCACCATCACCTGTAGATGTAAATGTGGATAAATATGATGTGACATTGTATCTGAAACTAAATAGTTAGGTTAGGTTGGATGCAGTGGCTGTCAATCAAAAGGTGGTCATTAATATGCAATCAATTGGGGTTCACACTCTCACAGCAAAAAAGAAAGAGATACAAAGAAACTTTAAAAACGGGGAAAATGTTAAATATTTATATATATTTTAGACAATTCCTTCAAGGGTCACTGAAATGTTTGAAATATTTTGCAGAAATCTGGATCTTTAAATGAAAACCATTAGGGCCTTTCACAGCAGTGCCTCCGCTGCGTCGTCCAAAGCACATGGCCTGAAACGTTCAGACTGACACACCTGCCCTTTCAGTTATGAAGCCATGAGTGTGTCAGTGTTACAACAGAAAGAAAGAAAACAGCAAATCTAAGCCTCCGGGCGCTGGAGGAAAGAGTTCAGCAAACTCCGTAAATTGAAAGAGACGCTGTCTTCAGCAGTCTGTTATTCAGAACAGCCAACTCATAACAATTCTAACCTCAGACCCTTCACACAATCGCGTTTGTTTAGAGGTTAGATATGCAAACATTTGCACGCATTCTCGCCTTTCTCAAACAGGGTGTGCGTTTCGCTCGGGTTCAGCAGGCATGCGAGGGTTTCTTGGCAACAGCGTAGCATTTTGGCCTTGTTCCCTTTTCGGAGAACTATGAAGGGGAACCGGGTGAGGAACAGAACGCAGGCGAAGAAACACTGAACAGATACAAACATATGGCTTAGTGTTTTTTTTTCCATTGTTTCCAGATATGTTCATGTTTATTCAAGCCTCTCCACAAGATATAATCCAATGTTGGTGAGATGGTCATGAATGCTGTTTGTACGAACTGCTATCTGGCTTGCAGCTTTTTTGACACCTCGCTTCAATGAAAGTGATCTGAAGGAGAAGTCTCCATGAAAGCCTTTTGTTTGAAGTGCAGAGTTCCAAGGATTTTAGCACCAAAATGCTGTGTTAGCATTTTTCTATGTCGCTCTACTTCCAGTATAAATCACAAACATAGAATTACGTCACTCTACTAAAATAGGACCATTTGCGTCCTTTCTGATAGAGCTTTTCAAAATTACAAAGGTCAATTTTCACTATTTGAGGTCAAAATAAGATTTATCTCCATGATCTCTACCACATGATCTCGTCCACTGATTATTTACCCTGTCAATTTGTGCAATTCTGATGCAAATTTCTGGAATAGTTTTCTATCTCATTAAATGTATTTTTCTGCATTTAATACAACAGATTGCATTTATGGAATTCATCAAGAATTTAGGAATTTTAGCAAGGTAACAACTTTTTTGCACCCCCAACTGCTAAGTCACCCCTGTTACTGTAAGTGTGTCTGTATTATTATCATCTACACAGTCATAGCATTAGTGTGACTCACAGGAAACGACAGCATTTGATCCGATGAAGATTGTGGTAGAATGTAAAATAACCTGTCACAGTGTCCACTTTTATCATTTTTTAATTACAGAAAGGGTTGCCAAACTTAACTCATCAACCCTTTGCACATCATAAAAATATGAGGTTTTGATCCCTAATGGAATAAAGGAATAAAGGTTGACTTAAGATGGAAAACTAAAACCTGTTACTATCAACTCTGTTACCAACCTCTAGGTAACCTGTAGGTATTAGGGCTGGCACTTTCAAAGTTTGGGAATGTAAATTGCCCACTTCATGTAGAATGACCCATTTATGAAGAGTAAATGAGCCCTAACCCTGCTACCAGCATTTCATGCTTATTCTTATATGCCTTTCTGAAGCACATAAATATTTTGTGGCCTAGCTAGCAAGCCGAGCACGATTTGAAAAGTGCACACTCAGAATGTGCCACGAGGAGCATAATTGAGAGACGCCAGGTTGGTTTTGGTCTGCTCCAAGGAGCCACAACAGGAAGAGGAATTTCAAGTGTTGTTTTAAGAATATAAATCTTGGTTTCAGTTTAGTTTTGCCCTCTTACTCAAATGGTTTTTCAAACAGTTCTTTGAACGAACAAATGACTTTTCAAATCTACATTAACAGAGCACTTTCTGAGCGCACACATTTTTCTCACCTAACTGGCTCTAGAAGACTTTAACTTCTAACTTAATTGCTGACCAGACTGTAGATCCGACTTGTTAAAACCTTTAATATACACTCTATTGATAAAAGTATTAGGACACATCTCTTAATTATTGAATTCTGGTGGCCCCTTCCTTCCAGTGAAGGGCAATCTTAATGTTGCAGCATACCAAGACCTTCTGGACAACGCCATGCTTCCAACTTTGTGGACACAGTTTGGGAAAGAACCTTTTCTATTCCAGCATGACTGTGTTTCAGTGCACAAAGCAGCTTCATAAAGATGTGCTGGATGAGTTCAGTGTGGAAGAACTTGACTGGCCACACAGAGCCCTGACCTCAACCCCATCCAGCACCTTCGGGATGAACTGGAACGGAGATTGCGAGCCAGGCCTTCTCGTCTAACATCAGTGTCTGACCTCATAAAAGCACTATGGGCACAAATTCCCACAGAAACTCCGAAATCTTGTGGAAAGCCTTTCAAGAATAGTGGAAGCTGTTATAGCTACAAAGGAGGGAGCAGCATATTAAAGTATATGTATTTGAATGCAATTTCATTAAAGTCCCTGTTGGTGTAATGGTTAGAAGTCCCAATACTTTTGTCCATATAGTGCATGTTCACCAACAGTGCTTAGAATTTCTTTTGATTAATTAGATGAAGCACACGAAGGCGCCTGCTGCAGCAGTGTTTATGCGTGTGTACGTGCATGGACGAGTAAGCAAAAGGATATTGACGTGCTCTTCCGATATTTCATCCGTAATCCTGCCTGCCTGTCAAAAGTGCTGATCACTCTGACGTGTGATTGGCCTGGAGAACATAGCGGCCTGACCCCATCATTTTGTCGTTAATGAAGCAGGAGGTGGTTGCTAGGCAGAGCCGCCAGGGGAATTAGCATGCTAATTAGCTCCTCATCTGGCTGGAGGACGTGGTGTCTTCAGAACCCAGCTCTGAAGCCCAGGCAGAAATAATATGCAGAAAATGTAACCCACATGTCTTCTGGGGTAAAATGGGGAAAGGTGCCTGTCAGGGGGAAAGATATCCCCCACCACTCTCCCATCTCTAGTTTATCTCCTGACCACATAAATCTAATATCAACATGTTGACTGAGTGGTGATGCTCTCATTCTGAAATATCATCTGGATGAATGCATTCCTTGGATTTATTCCCATGGAAACTATCCAGGGTTAGTTGACCTAATTTATTGTTACAGCATAATAGAATCGTCTCAATAGCATATTAGCATTTTTGGCTAACTACAATTACATAATAACACATGAGAAGAAATGCTGTAGCATGAGATATTGGCACTGTGGTGCAGGGTTATAGTTCTTTTGACAGCACTGCTACTTGTGATAATGTTTTAACATCTGTCTTATAAGGTGGAGCGATACTAAAAATATTTGGCCTGAAAATGCTTTAACAAAGTCACGATTTTGGCATCTTAAAAACACTGCTAAAGTTGGAGACTTTGTATCCAAACGAGACTTAGAGAAACTTAGCCACACCTTTATTTTCTGCAGGTTGACTATTGCAACGCTTTCCTCACTGGCATTCCCTAAAAGTTCATTGGACAGCTCCGGCTCATTCAAAATGCTGCTGCCAGAGTTCTAGCCAAAACCGAGAAAAGAGATCATATTAGTCCTGTTCTCAGGTCCTTGCACTGCTTCCCAGTTCAGAACAGAACTGAGTTTAAAGCATTACTCATTGTGTACAGGTCACTCAATGGTTTGGCCCCTGAATACATGTCTGATATGTTTGATGTATATAATCCTGGTAGGTCTATTAGGAGAACCCTGTCAGCTAGAGGTGAAAAGATCTGAAAATAAACATGGTGAAATGATGTTTATCTACTAGGCTGTCCTACCAACTGCCCATCAGTATCAGATCTGCACCAACTGTAGCTTTAAAAAACTGCTAAAAAAAAAACCCTGCACTGTTCTCCTCTGGCTTCTTTTAAATATCTGCACTTCTACTGCATTTTCAGTTTTCTTCTATTGATTTTCTATGTATTCTTTTATTTATTTTACTTCTTCTATTTTTATTTTATTTTATTCTATTTTATGTTTATTCTACTCATGTAAAGCACAATGAAAGACCTTTGGGTATGATAATGTTCTCTATAAATGTACTTGTCTTGACTTGACAAATAGAATGCCTCCCAGCCAATGGCACTGAACTAACTTTTTAACCGAATGAACCATTGCAGCTGATTGCATTTCAGTGGTATGCATCCCTGACATGTTTTTGCTTTATTCTGTAAACTCTGATGCAATATTTTCTTAATACGCTTCTTTACCTGAGCAGAGTTGCAATGGGGCAATATAATCCTCTATTCCTGTGCTATACAACACAATTGACCTATTTTTGCTCCACCCACAGTACATTCTTTCATAGCAACTGTTGCTAAGTTGTGCAAACATTGCAGCTGGACTGTTATCATTATTTATATAATGTAGTAATGTTGGAAATGGCAAGGATACATTTACCACAATTGTATTATAAGATAAACTACAACTAATCTATCCTAGCAGTATCTAGGTTTACATTCAAATGTATAATTTATGTGATTATTATCGGAAATAATTTGTTTGATTTTTAATCGTTTCTTTTTTTGTTGGTTTACTGGATTCTCTCATGTTGCTAAAGCGAACAAAAATGTAAACATCTGATATGACTTTTTTATTTGCATTTAAACTATGCATTCAGCAAATGTGTTTCCATCAAGTCTTTTTCACTTGTTATGGCGACATACACATAAAAATAGAAATGGAAACCCAGTTAACATGCGAAATAAACACCATTTCAGCCATTTCAACAAAATGGTTGTGAGCTACAGTTTCATGTCGCATTGGGACTTTTGCCAGTATTCTGTAAAGAACATATGAAGAACATATTTGTGAGCGGGGCATAGATTGATCAGTTGGCTGCTGTTCTAATAGATTTCCCTGAACTATCCGTTAGTTTATGCACAACCTTTCATAGCTTGCTTTCTGACTGTGCCCCAGTGTGTCCCTCTCCAAAATCTTGTGGAAAGAAGAGTGGAAGCTGGCATAGCTGCAAAAGGGGGACTAATTCCATATTAATGTCTATGCAATGTCATTTAAGTCTCTGTCGGTGTGATGGTCAGACGTCCCAATATTTTTGACCATATATTGTATCTTGAAAATGCTCATATTAAGCAAAATAAATTTGAGCGGTAAGCAAAATTTGCTTAGTAAGATTTCTTGAAATATGCAAAATATGCAAAGAATTTGTACAAATATGTTGATGTCTGGTGTACACTGCAAAAAAGCCCAGAATTGTAGCTACAGGATTGATGTCATCTCAGGCTCGGCGTGTGTGGCGGAGCAGTGGATGCTCTGGGCTCTGGTGTGTATGCCACTGCGGTCTCTGGCAGTTGTGTGGGCTCGGGCTGATCAGGATGGTTGAGGGCAGTTCGGGAGCAGGATTGGGTCGGTGGCTGCTGGGAATGGCCACTCTGTGGGTGGACACAAAGCCCTACAGAAATACACTTCTCACTTCAGGACCAAACTCTGGGCTTCAGGCCAGCAGTACACACACACACACACACACACACACACACACACACACAGAGAGAGAGAGAGAGCGAGAGAGAGAGAGAGAGAGAGAGAGAGAGCGAGAGAGAGAGAGAGAGAGAGAGAATATACCCTTTTTCTCACACCATCTCAATTTCTCTAAATTGCTTTTCTTATTTCTGTTCTTTGATCATTCTAAACTAATCCCCTTCACAAATGAAACAGAGAATCCTTAAATCTCTTATTGTTTGTTCTTGTTATTTTAGTGGTCCTTTGGTAATGTTGGTAAAGCTTACTGAATTCAAGGGGGCAGAGCAAGAGAGATGCGAATAGAAAGAGAGAGAGAGAGAGAGAGATAGAGAGAGGCAAACGGACAGACAGACATACAGCTGTACAGACAGACATAAAGCTGGATGACCCAACAGAAGGGCATTGCAGTAATCAAGGCGAGAAATAACCAAGGCCTGTACCAGGAGTTGGGTGGCATACTGAGTCAGGTATGGCCTGATTTTCCTGATGTTGTATAAGGCAAAGCAACATGACCGAGACACAGATACAATGTGATGCAATTATTTGCTGAATTTAACATACCTAACCTAAAAGGATATTAAACTGCCAAGTGCAAAAGTGGAAAAGGAGCACCCTTCCAGTTTATCCACTCGTGTAATTCTAAGACAAATAAGCCTCAGAGCTTATTTGACTCATTAGACCAATCAAGTCAGGTGTAGACTTTTACGGAGTGGAAGAAATTGAAATGTGAAACATGTCAGTTTGTTGTGCTCACCCTCAGCAGCCATGGGCTCATCTAAGCCATGAACTGAGGATCTGAAACCAATGATTACTGACTTTCACAAAGCAAGAGAAGACTATAAATGATATCTAAACACTTCCTGCCTGTAATTGTGAGAGAGCTGTTGAGCCTAAAAACCCCTCTAAAAATTGCTCATAGGTAGAAAGAAAAGAAGGAAGAAATTATTCAATTAAACGTCAACAAACCCTGGAAACTATTGAACCATATTCAGTGAAGAAACTGTAGGAGAAAAAATGTTGCACATCACAATAAGACAATGATCTAGAACATACATCAAGACCAGTGTTGAACTACTTCAAGAAAAACGTTTTAACCATTTCCCCAGTCTTAAAAATCTGTAAATAGATCTTAAATATTCCTAGAAGTGTTCTGCAAGGAAAAGTGGACAAAATCTTAAAGAGAAAGACTTTTAGCTGTTTATAATAAATATATGGAGCTATGATTTCAGCCAAAGGGGGGGCTATAGAAACCTAAAAAGAAGCGAGACAGAGAGAGAGAGAAAGAGAAAGCAAAAGAGAGAAAGATACACAGAGCAAAAAAGAGAAGGAGCGAGAGAAAGAGAGAGATACATAGAGAGAACAAGAGAGAGAGAGACACAGAAAGAGCAAGAGACAGAAAGTAGTCAGAGAGAAAGATACACACACAGAGATATGAGGGTATAAACAGCAAATGAGACAGCGACAAAGAGAGTAAAAAAGAGTAATAAAGATAGAGAGACGGAGCAAAAGACAGAGAGAGGAAGATACACAGAGCAAAAAAGGGAAAGAGCAAGAGAGAGAGAGACTTAGAAGGAGCAAGAGACAGAAAGCAGTCATAGAGACGTAGAGAGACAGAATGAGAGTACACAGAGTTTGTGTACAGTCAACACGTGCATTTGAAGAGCTTCAATAGAGATGGAGCTGATGTAAATAGTGTATGGGTGGAATTCCAAACTTACATGCTTACGTTTGCTCGTGCGTGTGTGTGTGTGTGTGTGTGTGTGTGTGTGTGTGTGTGTACAGCGTGTGGAATTGAGTTGAGTGGGAGGACACCCTGAGGCTACGGCAAAGTTAGCATCCTCCATCCCCGCAGATGACACGCACCTCGCCGTGTTTACGGCTTAATCCTCTCTGAATCGCAGAACAAGAATACGCTGTACAGACAATGCTGTTTTTAGGCCTGTAGGCATTTTTAAGACACAGCAGATGTTCCTGTTCTGCAGCAGATTGTACTTTTGGACATGCGGTGTCTGTGCAGTCATAAACACTCTTACCTAACGCGGGCAGTCAGCAACGAGACGGCCGCTAGGGACCAGCGCATGGGCGCACGAGCCTCTTTTGTTTCAGGTGGACCGTCTTGCTCCTGGCTGTGTGTGTGGTAGGAATGCAAGATGGAGGAGAAACCCCAGCTGCTCCCACTCCCACCCTCTGCTCCTCACATACTGTGTCCACACTCGCCGGGGAATAGCTGCAATAACAGCTGATCCCAGCTCTTCTTCACTGAGGGTGTATCTGTTGTCTGTAATTATGAGTGAACAGGAAGAGCTGATCCTGGGTCAGTGATGTCGAGTCAAGAGCCTTTGGGAGATTTCATACGGTTATTATATAGAATACAGATTACACTTGATACGGTTATTTTATAGAAATGAAATGTTTTATTCATCAACTGTGACAGTGATACGTGCAGTGGGCCGTAGCGTGGGCCATATATAACACGAGTGGGCAGAAATGGGTCAGTCATGGCATATGTGTGTGTATGTTTTTGTATTTAGCTCTTTGGAGGGACCCAGTGTCATCAGAATGATGGAGACATAACTACAAGCAAGTTATATTTACATACTTGCTTGCTTAATGTGTTAGAAGGTCTAACTGGCAAAGGCCTAACTGGCTTGACGAAACAGCAGGTCTTGTGGGGTGGTGCCTTCATAATGGCAATGGTGCGCCCAAATGGCATTAGCAACAGGATAACAGGATGCTTTGTGGACCATGACAAAGTGTTGACTCTAAATTCCCCAGATCTCAGTCCAATCAAATGTCTATCTAGTCCATAGAGGCCCGACCTTGCAATTTACAGGGCTTAAAGGATCTGCTGTTAACATCTTGGTGCCAGATACTGCAGCACACCTTCAGAGGTCTTGTAGAGTCCATGCCTTGAAGTGTTAGAGCTGTGTTGGTGGCAAGAGGGGGCCCACAGAATATTAAGCAGGTGGTTTTAGGTTGATCGGTATATGTGCATTCTTAGTAGTAGGTGCAGTCTGAAAAATTATTGTGTCATTTTTATCAGATTTTGATTTGACGTCTGTTTTGAATTCAGAGGATTCAAAGATATACAAACAAAGATATTTGGATTCATGGGATTCAACTCCTACTCCTACCATAGAGGCACGACAGGTTTGATGGATCATCTCATAAATGTAAATATAGTCACACTGCCTGTCTGTACAGCCTCTATACTCACTTTGGGTGGAACAATCAGCTCATTTTTTGAAATATAGTTTACTGTAGAAAGTGCAAGTCAGGGATTTGACGAGCGCTCTGTGACAGTTTCCAAGTGTAAAAACTGGAAAGGTCGTAAAGGGCTCATGTTTTGGTGAACATAGCACATCTAACACTCCTGAAGGGGAATGAAACACAATGGCAATGCATGTATTCCACCAGGTGGATGAATAAAAAGATACTGTTGGTTTTAAGGGTCATTTTGAGAACATGTACTGGTACACCCATTCAGAAATGTCAACAAGTGTTCATAGCCTGTAAAATGCTGTTAGGGTCAACTCTAGTACTAGTTTAATGTCATTGCGAAAGTAATAGCTTGGCATAAAAATGATACATCTGTCATCATACCCCAACTGTATTTACGTTGGGTGCTTCTTTAATTTTGCACTGAGGTAATGCAAGTAATAGAATCTCATTCCCCGCTATCTAGCATCATGCTAATGGCAGGCCTAGGTCATCGAACTGCTACGTAATCTCAAATAGACTTTCTTAACTGGTTTCTGATGCTGTGTGCCAGACTGTTACCTGTAAAAATGAGTAAAGATGTGCTGCGTAGCTAAAAACAGTAGAAGCAACCATCTTCAAGCCTGAATGTGGGCCATACCTTCACGCTGCTTTCAGGAAACAGGCCTTGATGATGGATTGTGATCATGTGACTGTGCTTCCACAGTTCCAAAAGCTGGAAAGATGCATTTTTCCAGTACAGTAACTGCATAATCCTTTGAACCACATGTATCTGTTCTCCTTCCCCGCTCTGCTATTAAAATCTCTCCTCCCGGCTGCAGGCCCCTCAGGACGAGCTCCAGCTCCAGCGACACTTTGTTTTCAGCGCCTCCTGCCTCCGAAATAAAAGCCCCAAACTCTGCCACAGTGTGGGCCGCGAACAGAGAGAGAAAACGACAAAGCTCGGATGCCTGGCGGGCTTTGATCCGCTGTGTTTGGGAGGGTTTTTTTTTGGGGGGGGGGGGGGCGTGTTTGGCATGGCTGTTTTTTTTCTGTCAGGCTTGTTTTTGGTGCGAGAAAAAAAAGCCGTCCTCCAGGGCCTTGCGGACTTGTGTACACACACACGGAGTGTGGGTTGTTTATTTACTGTGTCTGCTGCCCACCTCTCGGGTCTCTGGGGGGGAAAAAAAGGCTCCTATCCTGTCGCCGTGCAGCCCAGCCGAGTTGCGGAGGAGAGGAACTCGGATGGCTCTGGGGCATTCTCCCTCCCTCTCACTCTGTCTGCCTCTTTAAAAAAGAGAAAGGAAAAAAGACCAAAAAAAAGAACAGCCTAAGCCTCCATGTGCAGGCAAACAAACATTTCACTAATGCCAGAGAAGTGCTTATTAAATCACAGGCCGGCCAGTCAAAATAGAAACTGTTTGTTTGCTGGTTATTCACCCCTGCCTCTCTCCCATTTCCTCTGATGATTTAACCCCACCACAACCTTGTATCGATGTTTTAAAGGGACAGCTCAAAGCAAAGCTGGACTGGGATCAAAAATTGGCCCTGAGCAGCTCTGAAACAAGCCAGACTGAACACGGTTAAGCCATATCCATAGTCAGAGTACTCTCACTGGTCACTATGTTAGAGTGTTTCAGTAGCTTGTTGGAGAACTGCTCTTTGCTCTTTACAGCCCTGAAGGTTTAGGCTTCTTTACTTTTGTCCAGATCAGCGCACCACAGTCAGCCAGACACCTTATTGTATGCCTACCTGTAATATCCACCTTCAGTGTGCACCCATCTTCAGTGTTGTATTTGACTTAAAGCAAGAACATGAATGCTACATTAAAGCATAAAAATGTATTGTTACCACCACCTAGCAATCAGATGTATTTACCATCTCAAAACAAACTTTACTGCAGTGGGCTGGCACCCGCCCACCCAGGCTCCGGGTACTCGCGACTCTAGTGTGGATTAATAAAAAATAAGTGAATGAATGAAAAACAAAAGTTGTGTGAGTAACCAACCACTCTGTGAGTATAACCCTTTTTGCACATCCACTGAAATCTGGAATGTTTATTCACAAAAATGAATTTTTGTCCCAGATAATTTGGACAGGGACAGCCGGTGGCCTTATGGTTGGAGAGTTGCCCCTGTGATCGGAAGGTAATGGGTTCAAATCCCAGGACTAACAGTGGCACCACTGAGGTACCCTTGAGCAAGGTACCATCCCCATACACTGCTCCCCGGACACTGTGTCGCTGGCAGCCCTCTGCTTCACATGGTGAATGGGTTAAATGCAGAGGACAGATTTCACACTGTTCACACTGTGTGCTGTGTTCATGCGTGACAAAAATGGCCACTTTACACTTTTAAATTTTGTCCTTGTGTGAATAGAGCAGGTAATTTCCTGGGGTTTCTAAGAGACTTTCACAAAATTGTCTAAGTGGTGATTCAGGAACTACAGGGCCAACGTTGAACTTGTTAGACAAATTCAAGGAATGACATGAGGTTCAGTCTTTATGACCAAATGATGATCCATCCATGCACACTCTACCCAAACCTCCAGCACACTCTACCCAAACACCATTCGCCTTTCCAGTAGGTGTGAATGTGTCCAACATGGAAAATCTCCAGCTCTGTGCTACATTTGTGAAAGGCAACTCCAGACAATGTCCAGACCTGATTCTCCAAACATTGTCTAGAGTTAATGTGCGGAAATGACTTTTGTTGACTGATCCAGAGCAATCTTATTATATTACAAAGTAAAGCTGTACTTCGTTTCTGCTGATGGCGTGAGCAGCCATGCTGATTTGAGGAATACTGAACTCCGAGTTGAGAACACTGTCTCATTTTTCAGAGGAGGAACTCCCAATGGATGGATCTTTTTTTTTTAATTTTTTATTTTCCTAGTCGAAGGTCAGAAATTCCAGCTTGCAGGCTTCAGTAGAGCACAGCTTTAGAGAGCAGTTTGGTGAATCTAATCTAATTTACAAAGTTTTTAGCTTACCCAAGATAGAGTAGATCAGCCTAAACATGTTTACAAATTTAGCTTTTTAGCTTAGCACTGGAGCTATGTGGCTAACATTGCTAACAAACACTAGAATTCAATACATTGTTTTCTGTAAACATACATCACCAAAACTTTTCTCAGCCGGCCCAAATCACATTTAGATATGCATTATGGTCATGCAGACATGGTTTAGGATTCAGATCACTAATTTACAATTGCTTTGTAAATACCAGTTCTGGTATTGTCTTGAATGGCTGTCTGTAGTTTTACTTTTATAGCTCACAGTAACCAGACGGACCACATGTACACTACACTTGGTCCACACCATATTACAAAAAATGTCGATGTGGTTTGAATTTCAATGATATATTTGTATGAAAATGATTTGGACTATTGCTTGTGGCCAGTGTTTAACTTGTAGCTGCAGGTCTAAAGTGAAGAAACTAAAGAAGCAAATTTAACACTAAAGATGTATTTCCTGATTGACTGGGATAAGTGCAAAATGTGTAAATTTACTTTTCTGTTCATCTGCTGTAATGCCTGCCTCGCACCCATTGGCCCCAGGATAGGCTCCGGGTAGCCCTGACCCTAGTAAGGATTAAGCGGTTACAGAAAACGAATGAATGAATGAATTAATTAATTAATGTTCATCTGCTGTGTAAAGGTGACGGTTTGTTCTAATAACCAACTAGCCAAAAAATTGCACAAATTTTTTTAAAAATCACACATAGTCACCTAGTCTTACACATTCAAGTATTCAGTCAAACCCTTCAAATTTTTTCCAATGCGAATTTTCTTTCTCTCTTCACCATTTTTATAACGAATGATAGCAATTGTAAACAAGGCTCTGTAATGAAATGTAACACTTCTTAACAAATCTTTTAATGATCTTTTTATTTAACTTTCCACCTCTTGTCAGTTTACTTTTCTCCCTGTTGAACTTTGGCATAGGAGGCATGGCTCACTGTGATTGGGCAGGTATGCTGACGATGCACTGTAAGTGAGCATGGCGCTGTGGGGTTGCGGAGGAGTAGTGTGTGGTGGTGGTGGGGTGTAGAAGAGAGGACTGAGGGGGCGAGTGATGAAGAGGAAGCGTGGTCTCTGCTGTCCTGCCATTTGTAGCTCCTGCTGACAGTAGGGGAAACGGGCTCAGGCGTGAAGGCTGCCTGTGTCACACACACACACACACACACACACACACACACACACACACACACACACACACATATATACA
>JBBJLS010000039.1:10525190-10544040 GCA_037577275.1 Bryconaethiops microstoma | reverse complement strand
TATATAGCATTAGGATTAAGATACATGTTGGACTTTGTAAGGAAAAATAGTCTTCAAAACAGTTTTTTTGGATTTACTACTATTTTACCATTGTCAACATTGCAAAACACAGAAAACTCATGAAGATTCACTGGTGGCTTAAACAGCAAATTAAATGGCTACGTTTATGTAGCAGACACCACAGTGAAGAACTGGCTGCTGTGGAGAGCTTTGGGAACCAGTGTTTAAATGCTAAAGTAGTTTTATAATATAGCTGAAATTCTGCTTTAACATTTATTTATATGCAAACTGTAACTCCAGAGCTGCTTACTCAGTATTATTCACACCTGTGGCATTATATATCCACCTCAATGCTTGGGTACATTTTTTTGTAATCTGACATTTTTTGTGCTTCTATATCTGCACCTCTTTTGCAGTACTATTGAGGGAAAAAAAGATGGAAAGCACAAAAACACAGGCCTGCCAGCCAGCCCCTGTCTCCTCCATCCACCCGTCTCCGATTGGCCTGGCCTAAAAGTGGAGGAGCTATATTCAGACGGCTACAAGTGTGGGTGTGCAGCGCGAGCGGCTCAGGCATGGCGAAGTTGCCTACACAGTCCTTCAGTCTGACTCACTCTTCACAGTGCTACACCAGGACAAAAATCCAGAGCAGAGAG
Source organism: Bryconaethiops microstoma (assembly GCA_037577275.1). Taxonomy (NCBI): domain Eukaryota; kingdom Metazoa; phylum Chordata; class Actinopteri; order Characiformes; family Alestidae; genus Bryconaethiops; species Bryconaethiops microstoma. The sequence continues at coordinate 10,543,384 of JBBJLS010000039.1, read as the reverse complement.
CCGGGAGAATCGAGCTGAGTAACACAAATTAGGAGCCAAAATCAGCCTCCCCAGAGCCTGTCGCCACTTCCAGTCCTGTCCAGGCCTAGAGTTTCACCCATTTTACTAATATTCTACCACACAAACACACCTGAAACACACCCGCTGTTGTTTAGTCCACCCTAAGCAACTGCTCCTTGCTGGGAAAGCTTCTCCTCCTTGTCTCCTCCCTCCATTGTACTCTTTCAATTGTAAAAGAGGATATCAAAACACAGATGCTGCTTTGGAGCTCCAAGCCAAATTGCTTCTCTTCTTTGTCTGCTATTGACTATTATTCAATACTGTCACATCCATATTTTGGAATATCATTAGGCTTTTTCAATATGTCCATGTGAAAATGCCCTTAACATGGTATGAACATTTCATGACCATTAGACCAATAGAAGATGGCATGGTCTATACTAGAAAGGTAAACGCGTTTCTAAGGCTGTTTGCAAATATAGGACACACTTAAATTACAGGGAAGCTAAAAGGGAACAATCTGAGATCTCACATATTGCTCAGACCATGACTCCTTTAAAATCCATGCTAACTGGTAGGTACATACAAAATACCTAAGGTACTTTCATGAAAAATAGAAAGCATGGAGATCCTGAGAATATGCATCCTGCTTTTACTTTGCTATATTAAATACCACGTAGATCACATTGAAGAATATGAAGTTTATTTTTCACATTCATTGCCAAATTTAGATTTTTTTTCAATTCAAGAAGATACTATATATCTTTTTGAACTACTCCTGCATAAAGATTTTAGCACTTAGAACACTCCTCTGGTTTTCACACTGCCCTGAAACTTGAACGTTTCCTCATACTGTAATTTGCTTTAGATAAAAGTGCCTGCCAAATGAACGTAATGTAATGTTCAATGGTGGAGAAGCAGAAAGATTGTGTTACACGTCACTTAAATATGACTCCATTGACCAGTTGGGTGCAAAATGAGGAAGCTGGTGTTCCTTGCTTTCAACATTAGAGCCCACTTGGGTAATCATGAATTATGAGTGAGTTATTGCAGTTCATTATATAACAGGTAAAAACTGTTATATCATGTTCATGGAATCATCTCTGATGTAAATGTATTTTTGAGCATTGTTTTATATTGAATATTTTAGAAAAACACTAAACCAATCAAGACCATGTGTTTACCATGGGTGGTCAGCAACATACCAAACATCCCCCTTAAGCCACTGCAAAAACCACATGACTTTTTTTTTACAAAATTATCAATTTTATTCATATGTTTGCACATTTTGTGAATGTTAGAATATGTGAGTGTAAGGGAAAATACAAACCAGACTGGGTTATGCATGAACTGAACTACAATGAACCATATTGAGGCCACATTGGGAGGTGGGCTGAGTTTGTGTTTTTTCCTTGCTCTATTTTGTGAGGTTCTGGCGTGTTCACGTACACCCAAAACCATGACTTAGTGATCTCAGAGAAACACTGAAATGGGCCCTAAATGACTTCCTTTCAATGGCTTCTGGCTACTTATAGCTCTTATAAGGTAATATGTTCTTTTTCTAATATGGAGTACGCTAAATGGTTCATTGATGTCAGTGAAGTTCCTGTGAAAGAACTTGCCTCTTAACTGTCATTAGATGGTCTTAGAAACTTGTAATGATATTATAGTCGGCTCCTTGTCACACACCTATAAACATTGATATAAATGCAGATATCCCTCAATGTAGAAATATAACACCCAGCGCAAACCATGTCTTGATGACCCTCAGTGAAAATGGATCCATAGATTGAGAAGAATGTGAAACATCATGTTCTCTGGACCGCCTGTGCAGAAGATAAGAGCCTGTGGTATGTTTGTATGCATGAGTGTGTGAAGGGAAGGTACAGTGTGTTTCTTTAACCTGTGTGCTCCTGTCCTCTTGCTGTCATTGTCAGCACTTTGTCCGTGGGCGCCAGTAAATAAAGTACAGCCAGCTAATTCTCTTGACATTTACACAGCTACCTCAGTGAGTCAGACTGGAGCGAGAAAGAGGGAGAGAGAGGGAGGGAGAGCACTATTAAAAGATGAATGGATTGGTTTCCCTGACCATGAAGTGCACTGAAGACGGTTCCTCCGGTTTTGCTTCAGCTGCTGTAATCTCAGAGAGAGCGTCAGTGTGTGAGTGCGTGTGCGTCATAAGGGGAGATTGTTACCTCACGGGAATCGGCGAGGGCATACAGAACACAGCACTGCCATCTATCTCATGCAACAGAGTCATTGCCGTACTCCTCAGTGCAGTTATTCACGTTTCCTTACAGAAAAAAAAAATACACCAGGTGTGGTGTGTCACAGAATATTTATGTGGTGCTTTTCTTTCAGTTGTATTAATGATTACTGTACTAGAATATCTAGAAAACTCTAAAAAATGTATTATTAGTTTTACTCAGGATGGTCACTTGCAGCATGTAATTACCACCAACAGATGCAAAATTTCAATAGTTGCTTAAAAACGTACCCTTAGGCCTCTTTTCACTTCTTACTATTTAAAAGTATTTATCAGTCCCAACTCTGAAGTGTATCCCAACAACAACAACAACGACAACAACAAATACAATAATAATAAAGTGGCCCCTTATAGTAATGTGTAGACACAGCACATTCACCAAGTGAAACAGTGGGCAGCCAGGGGCACAGGACCCGGTGAGCAGTGTGTGGGGACAGTACCTTGTTCAAAAATACCTCAGGGGTGCCACTGGCAGTCCTGGGATTTGATTCCATGACCTTCTGATCGCAGGGGCAACACCCTAACCACTAGACCACCAGCCACCCCATAATAATAATAATCATAACAATAATAATAATAATAATAATAGGGTTGCATGGTGGCACTGTGGATAGGGCTGTTGTCTCACAGCAAGAAGGTTGTGGGTTTGATTCCTGGCCAAGAGGTTGAGGGTCCCTTCTGTGTGGAGTCTACATGTCCGTGTGAGTTTCCACCAGGTGCTCTGTTTTCCTCCTACTGTCCAAAGACATTCATGTCAGGTGAATTTTAGATGCTAAACTGCCTCTAGGTGTGAGTATGTGTGAATGTGTTTGGCTGTGTGTCTGCCCTGTGATGAACTGGCAACCTAAACTGGGGTCTTTCTCTGTCTTTCGCTCTAAAAGCACTGGGAAAGGCTCCAGCACCCCCACGACACTGGACTGTTCAGACAATAGCTGGATGGAAAGGCACGTCTTCCTTCCTTTGGTGTCCTTTTTCTGTTTTCTGGAGCAAATTTATCAAAAGTGTTTGATCTGAGATTTGTTTTTTCATTTCTAGCATGCCTTGTGAAAATATGAAAACAAATAAAAAATGTACATACACAAATTTGAGACATTGCAAAAATGCAACCATGTTAACCAATATCAATGGTCCCATTTTCTTCAGAGGGACAAACTCCAAATTTGTGGATCCAAATTTTCCACCATACTTTGACAGGGAATACAAAAGACAACAGGGATTTGTGGATTTGTCTGGTTGCACTATAATATTTTTAGCCTGTTATTTCCCACTACAGTTTAAAATACTAAATAAATGACTTAGAAATCTAAGGAACTGTGTTTTTAAGATATCCAGCAGCTACCGACCCTCCAAGATCTCTGAATGTGTCCTGTGGTGTCTGGCACCAAGATGTCAACAAGAGATCCTATATATAAAGTTCCTATATTACATTATATAATTATAAGTTTATATAATTATATAATGTAATTTATTATAAGATTTGAGGATGGATACATCTGTCAATTTGACACATCTGGATTGAAATCTGGGGAATTTGGAGGCCAAGGCAACACCTTGAACTCTTTATCGTGTTCAACAAACCCATTCCCAAACAATGTGTGCAGTGTCAGGGAACATTGTCTTGCTGAAAGAGGCCACTGCCCTGGGGGAATACTATTTCCTTTAAGGGGTGTACTGGTGTCAGTGATGTGAAACAATGCTTAGCCAGGTGGCACATGTCAAACTGATGTCTTCTTGAAACCCAGACCCAGAGTTTCCCAGCAAAATATTGCCCAAAACATTACTTTCCCTCGAGCTTCATGAGTGGTTGTTGGTCCTAGATGCTTCCATTTCACAATACTTTGCCAGTGTGTGGGGGGTTAACAGTCTGACAGTAATAACTCTGGAGTAAATAACTGTCTGAACCCAAAGCTCCAGCTCGAACTGACCTTATACTAATGGAATAACAAATCCTACTCACAGATACAGCCATGTTGTTATTGAGTGAGATGCATGTGGTGTACAGTGGGTATGCTTTGCTTTGACTTTCCATTCTTTCTGTGGGATCTAAAATTACACAGGTGGTGTAGCTTATTCTTTGGGAAATGGCCAGTCCAATTCTTAACCAAACTACATTATAGAACTATATTATACATACTGCTCTGGTAAGACTAATCCAGCTCACTGGTGTTTAATTCAAACAAGAAGCTGGGGAGATAAATACATTATATAGAATGTATATATGTAGAATTGTGCAAAAGGCTTGAGCCACCCCTCAATTCTTCATGTTTTGCTTCCAGACTTTCTTGTATTTTTTATGTGGTCTTGAGGAACGTTTCTCCAGGCTTCCTGAAGGACTTTCAAAAACTTTCATTTTCGGTCCAGTCCCTGAACCCAACCAGTTTCAGAGGAATGGTTTTTGTTTTTTTAAGACACACAGTGACCTACATATGACAGGACAAATCACATCTAACTTAAATCCTGAACCAGAGAAGATGATTCCAGAAGATCAGGCAGTGATCAGTATACTGGTGGTGCTGAATGCTGGGTGGTTGGAACTCCTTTATCTAGGCTCCTTTTATCTTTAGGCACTTAGCAGTCTGTTACAGTAAAACTTGTTTTCATTTCTTTGATTTTAATCTATTCAGTATGTCAAAGATAAGACAGTTTGACAGGCATGAAATAGAATAGAACTGAAGCAAAATATAAAGAAATGAAGGGTGGCTCAAGACTTTTGCATGGTACTGTGTATATGCAACACTGAGATGCAGTGCTAAGACAGAAATGTTATGTTTTGATACAGGGAGTGTGCATGTAAGAAACTTTGTGCGGTCTTTGTATGTCGCTGAGTCATGTAGACTCCCTAAAACCATCTGACTGTTGCAGTAGCAACCTCCTCTCACCAACTAGCAATACCCGTGCGCTGCCACGTCTTCCAGCAAGGACATACAGTACATTGTTGTGCTAAAGAAGAAAGACAGGCAGTTCCAGGCTTGAGGCAGGAGCAGATAGACTGCAGTAATCAACGAGGGAGCTTTGACTGTTTGAGAGTAGTATGTTTTTCAAAGAAAAATTATTAACATTAGAAAGGTTCTTCACACTTGCACCTCAATTTAAAAATACGTTTTAAAAGGAATGTCCACTGAAAGGGTCTTAAAGGAACCAGCGTTATTCAACAGAATCGATCCTTTATTTTTCACAAAGAGCTAATTGAGATTGTAAATTCTCGTCATACCAAACATGAAAGATGACATCTTGCATTGCCGTTTGCTGACTCACATAGCAAATAACAATCCATCAGTCACACCAGGTCATTCTTATGAAACGAGCACTATATAGTCAGATTAAACATCTCAAATGAATCATCTCCCAAAATGTTATCCTTTGAAGATCTTCAGATACAATGCAAAGACAATGGAATCTCAACAGAATGACTGTACAGTAATTAACCTGCCAGGAAAAGTGAGGATAAAGAGGAAGATTAGTCCGACATCCAGTCTCCAGCTACACCCTGAGGAAGACTCGGAGGGGTCAAAAGCACCCTGCATTTTTCTTTCATTTCCAATATGTAATAAAGCCCTGTTGCTCTGTGTGAGTGTGCCTGAAGTAAGCCTTTCTTGGCTTCTTCCTGTGTTAGTAATATAACACCTTAATTGAGCTGTTTTAAGTCTTTCCACTGCACTGCCTTCAACCTCAGATATTCAAATGATATTGACAGCAGAATAAATTTTCCGGATGAATTCACACTAAACTTCGACATCGCCTCCTCCCCCATTCTCTGCCTTTCTTTTTTTCCTTTCTGCGATGCTTTTGATAAGGGCTTAATTTTTCCAGTGCTTTTATTTGACAGAAATGTAATAATTGTCGAGTTTCTTGGCTTGATTAGCTGTAATTGCAGCAGCATATGAAGCATAGGGCCAGGGCAAAGGTATCTTCACACACTCTTTTCTTCAGGCTGTCTTCCACGTGACTAAATCAACATCAGAAAATGATCACGGAGCACTCCCACTCACTTTGTGGCAAAGTTTGACCATTTAGGTTGGTCTAAGAACCGTGAAAGATTCAGACTTATGCTGTAACTTATGCTGCAACAAATAAGGCAAGATCAACAGAACAGCCAAGTCTCTATAATTATAATACTTTACTGGCTATGACAAATTCTCCCCACTATCCTTACTATGCATTGTCAAAGCATCCATATTATGGACAACCAAATTGTCTTAGTTTTTTAAAAGTAAAAGTATTGTAGTGAATGTAGTACGAAACATTTAATGTAGAATGAAACAGTTTCAAGGCTCCCCAATTCAAGTGGTCCGTGGTTACAGACAAAAATCTCTTCTGAATTTGATGTTTTTGTCATGTCACAAAAACCAACGCATTTACATACAACACAACCTGTGTAACCCCACCCACTTTCTAGGTTTTCTGCCCAGACTCCTTTTTTAAATGAAACAAAATACCAGACAGCCTGTGAGAATAGAGCTCATTTTGATGTATCAGTCCTAAAGGCATAGTAACAAAAGCAGCCTCTTTAATTCTGTGCTCTTTGCAAGAAACAGAAATGGTTCTTTGACTGTTCATGCTTCCATATTGCCTTCAATAAACAACCATTTTTTGAGGGCATAAGGCACAAAGAGAGGTAGGAAAAACAGTTTAGGCTACATAATCCCACACAAATGTCATGAGTGGGACAAAAATGTAACAACCAATGGAGATTATAGGCATTTAAAAATGATCACGAGTAGCTTTTGCTGACCAAGGCCAACTGAAAATGTTGGAAAGCAAGCACTGCTTAAAAATTACACAACAGGAAATTTAATAAAGGTCAGTGGAAGCTAAGCACAGACAGTGCCGTAGTGGGGGCCTTCATGAACTTCCTTTGTTTCCGTAGCACTCTGCTGACAATACTGAGGGCCAGTTCGAAGGATGGAGGCCTTGAGATGGGCCTTGAAACTGGAGTAGCATGTACAGCCCTTCAGCCCAGTGCTAGATGTTCTTGATACTGAAGACAGCATGTTCTGCATGGGATGGCTAGTTCTGTCTATTGATTTATTATATCAGATTCAAGAGAATGTGATGATAATATTGAAAAATTACCTCAAGGACGTGACAGGTGTATTTTAAAATGCCTGAAAAAATTTGAAAGGCCTGTGAAGGGCCAAAAAAAGGTTTTGGATTGAGCCATAATGGAACCCGATGTAGTGTATAACATCGCTGTCAGAACATATCCACTAAAATGATATTTTCACGTGAAGAAAAAAGCTAGTCTCAGCTTTATATGGAGTTTAAACGTTTATATGGAGTTTAAAAGTTTAAAGTCAAGTCATTTTGGGGCTTTTCTGGGTCAATTCTTCAATAATAACAATCAACACCACCCAGTGGGCAATTTTCAACCTGCTAAACACGAGGGAGTGAGTGAAAATTGATCTAAAATACACTGCCTGATGCCTAAAACATCACAATAGTTCTGGGTTCAGCTTTTGGCTTTAAAGTTATTTTTTAGTTTTACCACTATTTTACTGTTATCAACTTTACATATAAAATTCTGAGGATGCGTGTAGGCTCACTTTTGGTTCTGGGTAAGTAAATGCATTAATTGGTTTATTTGTAGATATCTAAAGCATCAAAACAAACACAAAAGACAAACCATTTCCTTAACTCCCAAAACCTAACTCCCAAAACCATCAGTGGAAATGGTGCAACAAATCCTATTTATACTGGATACAAACAAGAGGTTTACACAGCAAACCTGGCCTCAAAGTCATATATAAGCAAAGTTATTGTGTCCAAAGTCAAAGCTGTCACAACCACTGAGGAGGGTTGTTTTAAAGGGGAAACCTATGATTTTTCACAGCTTCTGCATTATTAAACGATTAAGAGTGTCATTTAGAGTGGATTGATATGAAATGCTTTGCTCTATAAACACCAAGTCAGAAGTGTTCACAGAGGTGGTGGTAGGAATAAGACATCTGAGGAGTTTAAGGCCTCTAAAAGCTCCCTCAAAGAAACTATGACATTAATTGGATGAAATTGACATTAATTGCATTGCATTAGTTTTTTTCGGATGTACCTCTACTTTACCATTACTAACATTAAATAAAATTCTGAGGATGCGTGTAGGTTCACAAGGGGTTCCTTAATAAGCAAACGCATTTATTAGTTTGTTTGTTTGTTTGTTTGTTTGTTTGTTTATGTGGAGACATCAGGCTTAAATTAAATTAAGGTCAGGAACACTAACAGGTCTGGAGTGAAATTTGCTTCTGGATCTGGAACACAAAGAAACTATATAGACCTTGAAAAAGGACTAAATCATTCTAGTGGGTTTGTCCTAATTCATCAGTTACACCTTCGTTGGCGTGCCTTAGTGGGCGGAGTAAATGATGCTGAAACTAAGGTAAGCCTGCCACACTCTGACAATGTTTATTAGACACGCCCTGAAACAAACACAGGCCCACACAAAGATATACAGTAAAAAACTCACACACACACACACACACTTTTGCAGACCCTGATCCCCCTGACCCTGATAGGTTTGAACAAAACCTCTGTCCCTCTTCCTTGAAGCACCCCTCACCCCTCCAAATTGCAGCTGTGTCAACATACACCAGGGTCCCGGCCTTAAACAAACCTTCAGGACAGCCATTGTACATGCAGCCCCAAATATACTGCCATAATGTTTACACAGACTCTACTCTAATGACAGCTGCTAAATCTGAAAACCATACACTTACACCAACATGAAGTCTCGCAGGCACATTCAGAGGTGTGAAATTTGTCATCACATTTCTTCGCCGGGTCTGTCGAGTTTAATATATGAGGAATTCATTATTGGTTTTGGTGGCCCTGGGGTCAAAGTCATTTCTTTGTTTGGTTGAGATGTATTCACTGAACTTTTTGAACTTTTTAAAAATGAGATTTCCATTAAGAGGGTAGGCACAGAGGAAGAATCATGCATGAATGGTGACAAAAATAATAAAAATATATTACAAAATAAAATGATACCCAGCCTGGTTGGCACTCCTGAGGTGACATATACCATAACCAGTAAAAGCGCACATGACCATAATTATAATAACAGTTAACAATAAGCTGACACATGCAGATCAGAGGTCCATTTAATGCTTAGAAATCTAAAATGATTACTGCCATACTATTCAAATGGGAAGTGAAAGTGACCATTCTGTCATATGTGAACACACCACAGCACACAGTGTGAACAGCATGGAATTCTTCCTCTGCATTTAACCCCATTCACCAAGTGAAGCAGCAGGCAGCCAGGAACACAGCACCTGGGGGGCAGTGTGTGGGGACGGTACCTTGCTCAGGGTACCTTAGAGGTGCTTAGTGCATGATCGCAGGGCGAACATCCAAACCACTAGGCTACCAGCTGCCCCAGTGGATACACTAATAACATTTAATACATTAAATACATAGTGTATAATGAATTATAGCGACATTCCATTTGTGTTATGCATTGCCAAGTTTGGGTCTACACTTACGCTTTATTTTAATGTCAATATATTGCAAAAATATTTTGTCTTTTGTTGGTAATAATTCATTTTGTTGGTTAATATGAAACACTTCTATAATGCTTAGAAGTGCTTCTGAACATCAGCTTTTCAAATTCATACTTTTGAAAACTTACATCTCCATAATGGTAACTTTACAAGAGAAGTAAAAACCTTTTATGATGGATCTCAGAGTAAAAATATTTTATTCCATGTCATTCTGGAGAATTTCTATTGGTCCACTTATCACAAAATGTTCAAGTAAAGGTCAAGTTTTTTTTCCAAATCATCCAAGAAATAAAAACTAATAAAATATAGAGCCACACACTGATACACAGTGAAAAAGTAAATAAGGTACCAGTCAAAAGTGAGATTTTCTACATTTGCATATTATTCACTTAACATTTACTAAAAATACCCTCAACATTCTTTGCTAACAAATCAATTTACAGTATTTTTACCATTTTAGAATCTATATTTGTCAGAAAACATATTTATTCATCACTACTGACTTACAAAAAGCCACCTAATATAATTATAATTAGAATGTGGATCACCAGACACCAGAAACAGTTAATGAGTGCACTTAAAGTTAAACACAGTCTAGAATTTGACTCTTCATCACCACACAACCAGTTACCAGGATGTCAGACATGCGCTGTTTCACATTCTTCCCGATATAAAGGAAACCTGTTTTATTTGACGTATTTTCATTCATAGTAGCTCACTCAACAACTTTCCAATGTTTAACAAGAATAAAAATCCAGATAAAACCTACCACTGTGTGGTAAAACCTACAGTGTGCAAAAACGTCTGACTGGTAGTGTAACTGGTGGGGTTGTAAGCAGTGGTGACTTGTGTGTTTCTTCCATTAGACAATGACCTGACATACAAGTTAGTAAGCTGCTGAACTCATCTACCCAAGCAGTAAAACCACTGTAGTAAAGATAACGAGACAGTTTCTTGACTGACTTGTGTATCATACTTGTGTTTATTTATAGTCAGTGGGGATGAAATGTTGTGATGTGGTGTTTCCTGCATTTTGGATGCTCAACGCTGAAGGGCAGACCCTTCAGAGGTCAGCGCAGCCAAAGCAGAAATGTTATTAGTTGAAGATGCAAATTTGTGTGTTAAAGTTCACCAAAACTTTGCATGTGAAATTTACTGCCCCTGGATGTTTGCAAAACAAAATTGCCTGTCGCTCATTATTCATCATGGCCAGTTCAATTTAATGAATGCGATTTTCCTCGTGGAAACACACTGGCAAGTGGGAGTGTGACTGGGCCTTCGGACCAAACTGGCCCAATGTTTTTCTTTTTTTCCCCTGATCATCTGCAATCACATTTCCAGTCTACCCATTAAGCGTTTTATTGTGAAAATAAACGAAGGTTGTATATTTGTTCGACAGCACCGGAGCCTTGGTTATTCTAGCTGCTGGACGTTATTTATCTTTTGCTCGAACATTTCCCCGTCTCTGGTTTCTACTTTTGTCTGTTTTTCCAGTGGCCCTGTTGTTTAGTGTCATAACAAACCGGCCGGCCGGCCAGTTGATTCCTCTCCTCCGCGTCGGGTCACATGCAGCGGCTCAGGCCGACTGACTGCGCGGCTGTTGCTCCATTACGCCATGTTTTCCTTTCCTCTGAATTTCATAGGCCTGAAAATGGTGTCATGGAAGAAGGGAGGCAAACGCTCCTACAAAGAGCCCCTATTTTAAAAGGTTTGGCTTTCAAAGGTATGTCAGGACTGATAGCAGCCTTCCCATGGTGGCTTCAGAAGGGCAGGGAAATGGAGGGAGTGCGGATAGGGGTGTGTGTGTGTGTGTGTGTGTAAGGGGTGAGGGAGTCCAAACCTATCCACAGCTTCATTGAGAACAACATAATTATCCATTGAGGCGAGTCTGTCAGATGGGGACACTGCACAGGCGCCTGATGCTGAAAACCCTGCAGGTTTTGCTGCTAATCCACTAACTGGCAAATGTAGATCAGAGGGTCCATTCAACCCTTAGAAATCTAAAATGATTACTGCCATAATACTATAATATACAAATATTCATCACCTTTAATTCATTATTTACATAATGTATAATGAATTATAGCTACATTCCATTTGTGTTATGTATTGGCAACTTAAGGTCTACACTTATCCTTTGTTTAAATGTCATTAAATGACAAAAATGTGGCAAAAACTGTGCTTTTGTAATTGCTGGTAATAACTGCAACTTCAGTTAGTGAATATAAAAAGCACTCTATAATGCTTAAAAGTGCATCTGAACATCTGCTTTTCAATTTTTTTTGGAAACCTATGTCTCCAAAATGGCAACTTTACAAGACAAAACCTTTTTATAATGGATCTCAGAGAAGAAATATTTCATACTATGTCATTCTGGAGAATTTCTGCAGGTCCACTCATCACAAATTTTTCAAGTAAATGTTTTTTCCAAATCATCTAAGAAATAAAAACTGACAAACATGGACATATAAGATTTTGTTATAATAGCAATGATGTACATGATTTTCTAAATGCTCATCACTCATCTTGGTCTTTTACATGCTCTCGGAATTCTCGGGTTTACCTGTTTGTCAATTAAATGTGTTAACTCACCCCATAAGAACACATCCTGCATCTTCTTAAGCTCTGGAAGCAGCACGCTTTGCTCTTAAGAAGGCGTCCACTGAGCACTTCTTTATAATGCACATATAATTCATGCATTCATTGCAGTACACCACAGGAAGTGTAGGTGGCAGAACACCCTCTGCTGTTTTCTTTCCTGATTTAAGAATAAATCTCTTATTTCTTGGGCCAAACTTGACAGCGGAGCCGTACAGGACACAATGAGAAGAAACCACAGAAGGCATTACTGATAAATAATTAGTTAAATAATCATAGATTATTACGCGTGGATAGCCAATGTTTCACAATATTCCTTTGGAGGAGTAGCACTACTGTAAATGTGCACTCACTATTTCAATTTTCTACAGCCTCCACTCAACAAACAAACAACTCGAGCAATTCTTGGTGGTTTTGGATCTCAGTTGTCTTTCAAAACAAATATAATCAGTCCTGTGTTGAAGGTGCACTTCGTAATGGAGGAAGAGAGTGGCAAAAGGTAACTTTAGAACTGAAAGAGACACACACATACACAGAGATAGCCAGATCTCCAGGCCTGGCCTCGGGCCCTTTGAGGCATGGTGGTGTCACAGCAGGGCCGGTGACTAACGTCTTTGGCTGAGGCACTCGGGGAAGCGGCTGACGCCTCGGAGCTCCTCTCTCTCGACTGCCAGGCTGTGCGAACTGGGAACCTGGCCAGTGGCGATACAGGAGGGAGCTGCAGGCACGCCAGGCCTGGCACACGGACCCATCCCAAAAAAAGTGTGTGTCTGTGTGTGTGTGTGTGTGTGTGAGAAATACTAAGAACGGGACAGCAAACAGACAGCACCTGCAGGGCAGCTAAAGCGGCCCACAGGCAGATAAGCGGCCCACAGCATGCGCTAACGGCTGCGACAGGCACGCCAAAGGACGGGCCTGACGTAGCTCCAGCGTAAGCCATTTAAAAAGGCTGCTGCCTCCATCTGACATGGCCTGGGTCAAATAAACTAAAGATAAATGCTAAGTCTCTTTGTAGTTGCCTGACCTGCTTCTATATTTAGCCCATGCTAGAACAAAGCACTCACATGTGGCTGGAGGTTAGTTCCTGTTAGATTTTAGCCTTTGTGTGTTTGTGCGTTTGCGCGTGTGTGTGTTTTCACTTCTGCGTGTGTGTGTGTGTGTGTGTGTGTGTGTGTGTGTGTTTTCACGGTCGGTGCAGCTCGCTCTCTGACACATCAGCCCACAAAGGCTGAGAAAGGCCAGCTGAATAAACCTGTGGATACACGAAACCTGATTATGCAGAAGTGGGTACTGTCCCCGGGACCGGAAGCGAATGTTAGCCTTTTGTACGCACCTCTGAATGAAAAAAATTGTGCTGACCACACACCACAGGCATTAGCACGCAGCACACAAGCAGTTTGGTTTGACCTTCACGCAGAGTCCTGCTGCTCAGCTCGAGTAAATGCGCTCTTCAACCTTTTGAAATAGCAGCTGCGTGTTAGCCCACTTCTCAGAATGCTCCTTTGTGCGATTCGGTGGACTGTGCTGCCGTGAGCAGTCAGGCAACAGAGAGGTAGCCAAACACGTGCAAGTTGAAGCCCCTTTAAACGCACCCATTTGACATGTGCATTAAAAAAGCTGCACTTTTCTAGAGATTTCTCATCCAGTGGTTGAGGCTCGGGTTTGTCTGCGTATTTGCTTATGTAAAGCCATGACTTTCCCACATGTAAACGGAGCTGCTTGAAAGGAAATATATCCAATCCTTTATTCAAATATTACATTAAAATGATCAAAGTTATTTCTAGTGACCTTGGTGTGCACGTTTAATTTAATTTAGGTCTTCTTTAAATGTGATTCAAATTCAATTATCTAATGAAATGTAATGCTAAACTGCACGCACCTCAAAAACCATCTGGTTCAAAGCCGCCCTACAGGCCATGTCTTGTATATTTCCAGTGCAAATTGGCAATGGTTAAATCAGCACCTTTACAAGTGTCCTGTGACCACAAGTATTTTTCACAGCATGACCCCAACACCACCATCTTCCTACTATGTCCTGGTGCACAGAGTGTACCAGAGATGGATTGCACGAGAGAACTGCTTTGTTTACCAAACAAATGCCACACACTGATTAGCTGGCACTGGGCAGGCCTCTCGCTGTATATGTCTGCTGATGTTTGGAGGTCCGTTAGAGCAGTTCAAAGGGGACTTTGGTGTGAACCGTAAACAGACAGGCTCTCGGGGGAGGAGTGTGGTGAATTCCGACATGACGCTAACTTAAACACACTGGCGGGGCGGCGGAGAAAGAGCGACGTGAAAAATACAGAGGGAAGGAAGGCTAGCATGGGCAGCTTCCTTTTCAATCATCCATCCACTTCTTCACTCCTGCAAATGCTTAACTTTGACCAGGAATAGGAGTCAAGACATTAAATCCGTGTGTGTTTGGGTTGTTGATACAGTGTGGACATCAGTCGACAAGGTGTTGCCGACTAACGATACAGCTCATATGAAGGGAAGCATTACTGAGTGAGTGCCTCAAAATCCTCAATCAGACCTTAGGAACACCCAGATTCAAATTTTCTTCCTATCCAACTCACAACACATAGGGATTGAGCAAAACTGTGGATCATTTTACGAGTTCCTGGAGACCAGTTACAGAACCACTGCCGTCAAAGATAGATGTGGGAGTGTCAGGAACCTTTTTATAGTTTGAAGAGCTTCCACATAATGTAAAGGTTGTACACCAGGTCCTGTTCCAGTAAAAAAGACACTGAGGATACATCAGAAATAAATGGGGGTTATTCAGAAATGTGATGAATCTCATCCTTTACTAATTTGTACCACTAAAAATACCAGAGGTGCTATGGAAGAATGGCGCTTGGTGTGAATAATGCAAATAATAGTTTAATATAACAGTATAGTTTCTTTTTAGGATAGATATGAATACAAATTGAAAAAATGTACGCTTGTCCATAACAGAATTGAAACTTAAACTGTAATCACTTCTTCCTTCTCCTACCGCAGTGCATATACATACTGAACTCTTCTGCCTTACACATACAACTTACACCCCAACTGCTACTGTAAACACCCTTTATTTATTATATACTGCACATTCTCTATCCTGAATGATTATTTATTATTATATAATTACTTTGAATTATTATTATTATTTCATTAATATTATAATATTATTTTCTACCTCGATTCTGCATTTTTGTACACTTAATGACTCTGCTGCTAGAATACAGTACCTGTCATTGTACTGTATTCATTCAAACTAGTACTGTAGCTATTGTCGACTGCACTAAATGTTGTCTTGTCCAGTTGTTTTGATGCTCTTCTGATTTTCTTGCACTCTCTCTTTGCATTCTTGTATATTTTGTCCTGGTGTGGTTTCTGTTTTAGTTCTTGTGATGATCCTGGAGGAACATTATTTCATTTCACTGTGTGCTGTGTGTACATAGAAATAAACCTACTTGACTTGAACAGTAAGCATACCATTCAGTTCATTTCATTTCTTCAACGTTAGTGAACATTCAGTATAGTGACGACAGAGCATACAAGTTGTAGCATGATACACAATGAACATTTTGATCTGTGAAATCACATCATTATTCATGTAAATCATGCCATTATCATGTTGTTAACGTTAGTTCGCAACGTGAGCTGTATTGACTGGAAATCAGCCACTGTGCATAAATGTACAAACTTTTAACAAACCATTCATAGTTATCGTGTTTAAACTTTCCTGAATCATTGAAATCTGTTTTAACCACAGTATCCATCTATAACCTTATTATGTAGGGAAGCAAACCCACCTCAAGCTTAGCAGACATTAAGATTGGTAAAATTGGACCTTTTTTCTTTCATTTTGCCATAATCTATTTGCAGAAGTAAGGAATGAAATGTATATTTATATAATCTTCTATTTGATTATCATTATTTTTTGATCATCTGAAATTATTATATATCCTGGGAAAGTCATGCAGAAACAATATCACCACACTATGTCACTGGTCTTAAGTAGGAGGTAGGTTGTTCCCTAAAGCTTACAGGCACAGCGCGTAATATTGCGTCTCCATAAAACCAGGCCCGTTCTATTTACTCTTAAATATAACAGTTTCTAAAGGCTTCTTAGCTTGGATGCACAGTTCTAGGAAACCCTTTAATTGGTATAGAAAGTTTACATTGTGTGGAGGCTCTTTAAATCTTAAAAAGGCTTTTCACACTTCACAGATCTCATTTACAAAGATGTTTTTTAAGCAACCATCCATTCAAAGGTTCATCCGGAGGACCGTCTTTTTGGCACCCTTGTTTTAAAATATATGTCAGTTATTCTTGGTTGCTTTAAGCTCAAGTTTTCTGAACAGATCGAGCCTTTTTAGTGATTGTTAGCACTTCTTTCAGCAATGTGCAAACACTAGGTAGAACCAGGGCTGAAAAATTGAATGTGTGACACTCACAGAACAAATATTCACATTTCCCAAATGTCTGTGTACACAAAAGCAGAACATTGCACTATATCGGGACATCTCACTCCGTTCTCCAAAATTGAACAAAGTGA
Organism: Bryconaethiops microstoma; assembly: GCA_037577275.1. Taxonomy (NCBI): domain Eukaryota; kingdom Metazoa; phylum Chordata; class Actinopteri; order Characiformes; family Alestidae; genus Bryconaethiops; species Bryconaethiops microstoma. Next base: position 10,526,481 of record JBBJLS010000039.1, on the reverse strand, counting down.
CTCAGATCTCCAGGACATGGGCACTAGCAGACGTGACAATATTAGCGCGTGACTCAGAGGATGACACCATTTTTTAACAGGAACGAGAAGTTGCAAGACCGAGGACAGAAATGGCAGGTTCTCTGAGGTGAGGGTATCACAACTCTGCACAGTATTTTTGAATAGATGGGATTACTTTGCATGATTGTGGGCTTCATTGTACAGCAAGAGGATCGCGAGTGAAATCCCCTTTCAGCCAGCGCTGCTTATCCTTGCCTCTCTGTTGTTCCTTTCAGCCGCCAGGCCTCTGTCCCACATGCATGTAATCTCGGCGACAAGAAAAGAGAGAAGGAAAATTGAATTTTTGTGCGAGCGGAGCGTTCGCTAAATGAGTCCAGAAAGCTAGGGAAGAACCAACACAAGCTAAGGTGGATTAGCCAACACTGCTGGTGTAGCATCCCCGCACCTCTTCTTAAGTTCATTTCAAAGGGTCTTTTAAACTTGTAAAATGAGCACAGCACGCTCACGGCTCACATCAGGGTCTGAATTATTCATGGCAGCTTCAACACCTCAATTATTGATGGAATAAAAGAAGGAGCAGGAATAAAAGAATCCACTGTGTGGTTCTGGTGGGAAAAATAGTGGTGTAATGATGATGCAACGTGAGGGAAAGGCACTGCTTGTGACTGCCATCTTGCACCCCCTCCCCAAACCTAAAAAAAGCCTCTTGATTAATACTGACAGTCTTAAAGCAACATAGAAAGTGGTCTTCCCTAGAACAACTGAAGAGAATCGTCAATACAAGCCAATGGCGTTGGCCATTAGTGCTTGATGTCATCAGCAGGAGGAAGACCCATGGAAAATAGATGGAGATGCCTCCATTTTGTCCAGCTTCTTCAGGCAGACACGTTGTGTCTCACTGGCTGCAATATAAATAGAATAGTTCATACTTACTTTTTCTACATTTCTTAAAAAAACAACAAAAATCTTCCAAAGATATGTTTTGCCTTTTGCACATTTTTCTTTTGAATGTCAGTGGAACTTTTTAAGTATGTCATTAAAGAGTCAAAGTATGAATGTTGCTACATATAAACTAACACTGTTGCACACTGAACTGATTTCATAAGACTGGCAACCACGCCTAAATACGCCACACAAAGCAACAGGTTTGGTGCAATCGTCTAAGCCTTGGCCGTAATGCTAGGAGACTGTGAGTTCAATTAGCTCAATAGACAATAGTCCCGGATCTAATTGTATGTCACCACCCCCACCATAACCCCCCCCCCCCCCCCAACCCCCGCCCCCCCGCATG
>JBBJLS010000039.1:10513662-10521162 GCA_037577275.1 Bryconaethiops microstoma | reverse complement strand
AGATGTCCCATCTGTCCATCATTAGGGGACTGTTTTAGTGATTTACAAGTCTTGCATGGTTGTTAGAAGTCCCATTTTGTCTTTTTAACTGCATTTTTTCCCTTATTTTCCTTTGGCTTTCCTTATCCTTGTACAAATAGATTTTCTTTTTATCTATAGATGTACATGAGAATGAAATGGGTAACACTTTATTTTACACTCGCCTTCTCTAGCTCTGCAAGGAGACACTTTCAGCAGTGGATTATTCCATCAGTTTCTGCATCCTGGCAGCCTACAGTGGCTGAACTGAGCCGGCTCTTCTGGCAGTGTACCGGAAAGGTCTGAATCCAGAGCTGCGGACAGAACTGGGCTGCCAAGACGAGGGCCTCACTCTGGACCAATTCATCTCACCGACAATAAAGCTGGATCAGCACATCCGGGGAGCGAACAAACCTCCAGTGAAAGCCTCACGTCCCAACCTGGAGGCGACGCCCGTGCCCACAATGTCTGAAACGGCCACGGATGGGCAGCAGCCAGAGCCCATGCAGTTGGGGACTTCAGCCCTGTCCCCGTATAAGAGAGAGAGAGACAATGGCATGGGGGCTTTGCCAGTATTGTGGGGCTGGAGGGCACCTGTTAGCTGCATGTCCTCTACGTGGTAAAAAGGTCATGTCCCCGCATAGCGTAACCTCACCTTTATACAAGATGTTCCCTCTGTTTTGTGTGAATGCGAACCTTTCTATCCCTGTGTCTGTCCTTGTAGATTCTCTTTCGGCTGGCAATTCCATCTCACAAGCCCTTGTGTCTTCACTGTCGCTCTCTGTGGAGGATCTGCCAGCTCCGATTCCAGTAAAAGCTCTAGACAAGAGACTCGTTAGTGGCAGGGCCGTCACATGGGTCACCAAACCACTAGGGTTCTTGGTGATGGAACAGCATAAAGAACAGCTGAGGTTGTTAGTGTTAGAATAGGCTGATCTGTCTTTAAGATTTAAGATTCAAGAGAGTTTATTGTCAGCCCAGCCACATACACAAGTACACAGAGGGTTGAAACAGCGCTCTCTGAAGCAAATAGTATACAAAGCAAATAGTGTAAAAAAAAAAAGAGACAAAGTGCAGAGTCAAAATTGCAAAGTACAAAAACAAGCAGGTAGTGCAAATAAATGTGTATTCTGAGATAGAGCAGTTTTACAAATTAAAAAAAAAAATTTATGCAATTTTTTGGGAAGTGTCGGTGCAGTGAATTTAGGATAGTTAAAAATGTCATGTGCATTTTTTTATAGCATTCTCTATATGAGTTCAGACCCTGTTCAGACCCCTGATGTTACGTTCAGGCTCTGAGTTCAGGAATAAAATAGCTTGTGGGAAGAAGCTGTTGTGATGTCTGGTAGTGGTGGTACGGATACTTCTGAACCTTTTTCCTGGGAGAGGTAGGTGATTATGCTGGTTGTGCAGCGGACACAGCATTTCTTGTACACGTCAGTGAGCAGTGGGAGGGGCACACTGATGATCTTATTGGCTATACTGTTTTGCATGCAACAACTATCGATAGTCCGCTCGCCAACCTCACCGTTAACATAGCCCCTGCAGGGATCCATCAGCTGGTCCACTTCCCATGCATCAGATAGCTTTTTTTTTTATTGAAAAGAAGGATGGCAGGCTCAGGCCGAGCATCGACTACCATGAGCTCAATGCGATCATGGTATCCTCACTCTCTTCCGCTCATCCCGGCCATCGAACAACTCAGTGGGTGGAGAGTTTACACTAAGCTTGACCTGCGGAATGCGTACAACCTTGTGCATATCAGAGCAGGTGAGCACATGAAAGCGTTCACTCGGATAAAGGCTTTATTGACCACGTCATTGAAACTACCGGATCCAGCCAAGGTTATAGTAGAGGTTGATGCCTCCGAGGTTGGTTTGGGAGCAGTGTTATTGAAGAGACATGGAACCCTGGGGAAGCTACATCCCTGCACCTTCTTTTCGAGGAAGCTGTCCAATGCAGAGAGGAATTATGACATTGGGAACAGGGAACTGCTTGCAGTTAAAGCTGCGTTAGAGGAGTGGTGTCACTGGTTATAGGGAGCTAGACACTCCTTCGCCATGTTAGCTGACCACTGCAACCTCGAGTACATCTGGAAGGCAAAACAGTTAAACCCTTGACAGGCATGACGGTCCCTGTTCTTTATGCGGTTTAATTTCACTATCACATACTAGCCGGCTTCCAAGAATGGGACAGCGGATGCATTACCACAACGCTTCCCTACTCCAGTGGATAACCCTGAACCTAAAGGATATAGATTATCCTGTCTGACTGGGGCCTCCACTTCGTGTCCCGGGTAAGGGGCGCACTGTTAAAGAAGTTGGGGGTCTCTGTCAGCCTGACCTCTGGTTACCACCCTGAGTCTAACAGTCAGGCTGAACGGTTGGCACAGTAGCTGGGCAGGTTCCTCTGGGCTTACTGCCATAGACAACAACACGACTGGGCAGAGTACTTAGGCTGGGCAGAGTATGCCCAGAACTCTATACGTCACTCCATTACTGGCCTAATGCCGTTTGAGTGTGTGCTTGGGCGTCAACCTCCGTTCTGCCCTTGGGATGCCGAGTCGTCTGACCTACTACAGGTGGACGACTGGATCAGAAAAGCAGAGCAGGTTTGGGAGAGAACACACACCTCCATCACCCGAGCAGTTCACCAGTTCAAACAGCAAACCGACCGGCTGCAGAGAGAGGTGCCGGTTATCCAGGCTGGTGATCAGGTCTGGCTCTCCATACGGGACTTTAAGTTAGATCTCCCCTGTAAGAAACTCTTCATTAGGTTCATAGGTCCTTTTGTTGTGCGCAGACAACTTAACCCTGTGTCATATAAGCTTATGTTGCCTTCTCATCCGCCTACCGAGTACGCCAGTTATTGGACTCCTGGACATGATGGGGTTGCCTATAATACTTTGTGTATTGGCAGGGGTATGGCCTAGAGGAGAGGAGTTGGGTCCCGGCAGGACACATACTCAGCCAGGACTTGGTCGAGGAGTTTCACCGAAGAGTTTCTCCCTGTCCTCAAGGGCAACCTCCCAGTCAACCGTCGCAATCAGGTAGGCCATATCACGCTGGGAGGCCACTGTTCGACTCTGGGTGTGGTGGTGAAGCGTTCTTGATCCCTTCTGAGGGGGGTGGGTACTCTCATGTCTGCACCACCTCGAGTCCGCCCACAGCGGGTGATGTCACCGGAGTTTTGAGTCTGGAGGATATCCCTCTTGTCTTCCTGTCTGCATGCTGGTTTGTTTATGTTAGCCCCGGTGCCTAGCAACTAGATCTAGATCGTGACGTAACCCGGGATGCTAGGCACCTGTTAAATGGATCACCTGTGTCCCGTTTATGTTCATGATAAGCCTTGTTTGTGTCTGATGTGTCTGGTCCTGTGATTGGTTGTCCGTGCCAAGCCCCTGTGTCTTCCTAGATTAAAAGCCAGCCATTTCCAAGAAACCAGCATGCTGTCACCCTCATTCTACCTTCCGTCTGTCTGTGTGTGTGAGTGTGCCTCGATACTCACTGCCATGTCTCTCTACTCCTTGTGCAGGCTCAAGCTTCGTGTGAGAGATAAGCTACGGATTTCTGCACTGAGGAGTGAGTGAATGGAGTGAGTCTGGTTTCTCAGGCTCACACAAGTTACTATATTCTCCCTTGTGTTCTACAGAAGTGGCCAGCAGGGCTACCCACCTGCAAGCTGGTATGCGACTAGGCATCTGCGCGTTGCAGAGCGAATCTATTATCGGGCTCCCTAGTGAGAGTCCTAAACGCAGCGGGACCGTCTCAGCCCGCAGTGATGGCTTCGCAAGGATCAAGCTGAGCATGACCCTGTATCTGGACCGGCAGTTCTGGAGAGGCTTTCTGCACCCCATTTTGAGGAACTGTTTCCGTTTGTGTTCTCTGAGCTCTGTGATTCATTAAACTTCTGTTGTATTTCCTAAGACTCCTGCATCTGCTTCCTCCTTCCTCATGTACACTCTGACATTACAGGATTCTACATACCTAGCATTTAATAGGTTAAGTCATTTTCTGATACACACTTTACTCTTACATAGTAACTTATTTAAGAACTGCTTTGTATAGCATTACTTACTCTGAATTGAATGGGTAATCAAGTAGTACTTAAGAGTCATTTTCTAGTACATACCTTTCTTTTACATAGTAACTGCATAGTAACAAACTCCAAGGTATGTACAGCTGTACTGTATCCAGTACTAATTGGTATGACTACTGGTCTTCTATAATACTGTGGTAACACAATTGTACATTAATGTGTACATTTGTACACAGTAATTACACAGAAATGACCTATTTTATAATAGTTTTATGTAAAAATGAATGAGATTAACTGTCCCTCAGTTTACATCCTGTGCAGGTGTGGCCAGTCCTAATGCTTTGACTCAGGCCAGCACAGTCTACTACATCCTGGCACCATGACTGCGATAGATGGCATGGAAGATATGTGGCCATCAGGGTTGGCAGAGAGAATGCCCTGGGCACCCCAGAGGAGCAGCTGGCCATGAGTGCGTCAGTGAGGGACATCCAGAGAGACTGTGGATGGTGCTGGAAATTAGCTGATGGAGAGCACAGGCTCTGTTGAACAGCTGTTTATTACCCAGTGGTGAGCAGGTTGAACGAAAGCCCGGATCTGAAGAACTTTGTAGAAAGTGCGGAACTTTGCTGGAAAACCAAAGATCGTGGTCATGAGTGAGTTTTTACAGGTGCATGGACAAATACATGCCAGAGAATGTACTATAATGCTCCTAACACCATTCAAAATTGTGGAGTTGCTGCTTTAAAAAATATAAAGACAATTCTGAAGCAGATCCAGTGTAATGTGTACAACTGAAGGCTGAAACTCTGCAAGGAATTTGTAGAAAGCTTTGCAATAATTGAGACATTTTAGTCCATAGTGAACACAGTTAAAACCAGAGTGAACACAGCTAAAACCAAGGATGAAGTTGGAAGAAGATGAATATCTAGAATGTCTCATACAGGAAAAGTGAGAATCAGATCATTTTTATCATCTTCTTCCCAGAAAACATCTTGTATCTGATTTGTAATGTTTACACATTGACATTATTACTGGACAAAGAGACATTATTGCCTATTCACACCAAGTCTGTTTTTTATGGATGGAACTCAAGTGTGTCAAGTAAATACATGCATGTTAATGTCACCTTTTGTGTTGAGTCCAGGTGTAATCAGGTTTTCTGCATTATATGTTCACTATAAACATCTGGCTGACCAATCAGAGCTCTGTTGCAGTCCAGACAAATGGTTGCAGTCCAGACAAATAGCAGCAGAGCTGCTCATCTTGTTTGAACACAAAAACGTATACAACAAGCAACATGCTAAATAGTTAAGCGATACTTCTAACCTTATGCCTGATCCGAGACCAAGTTAAACTGATCATATCCAGACAGGAGTGCCGATGCACGAGTCCCCACTTCTTCATTTCCGGTGGCATCTTTATCAGCAGCAGCTAACTGTGCTCCTGGGAATTACAGAGATAAAACTACTTTTGTGAGTTTTGTCTTTTGTTTTTCTGTTTTTACATCTAAGTTCAATATGCATATCAACTACAACTTACTGTCTCAGAGTTTCTGAGTGTCTCATAATTTCTCAGAGCTTCTTATTCTCTGAGTTCTGTATTTTCACTTATTGAATGAACATTTATTTTGAACCGCTGTTGATGTTTTGCACATATAAAGCAGACAACTACATTCCAGTCTTGTTATTTTCCATCTGACTGCTGATGGAAAATTTGCACAATTTTATGTATGTTAAAAAATTACCTTGTACCAAATTGCACATCCTTGTACCAAATCGTACATTTTTAACTTCTAGCTTGTACCAAATTGCACATGGCAAATACTTCTACTTTAGAGTTTCTATTCATATTTTGTTTTTATTTCTGTACTATGTGTCTTTTTGTACTTTGTAAAATGTGGAGCCAGACCATCTTGTCTCATTGTATAAATGTATATAGCTGAGATGACAAAGTTCACTTTGACATTTGAATTTTTTGACTCGAAAGGGAAATTCTTTATGATTTCTACAGAGAAATACAACAACATGTGGCCTTCAAAAATGATATTTGGAAGTTTATATGCAAAGTGTGTGTGAAGCAGAAGGAGAGTGAGGAAGGGAAAATAGTTCCAACGAGCATATATTTTTTTACAATGTTTTTATACCATCATTTCAGTATCATTCTCCCAACCTGAACAATGACCATCAAAATGAATGTTTAGAGAAAATAGATGGAAGATCACAGCTGAAATGCTAGGGATGATGGTGAATACCTTATTACAAGACCGTGATCGTGTTTTTCTTTATTTTGGTGTATGGTGGATTGTTTATGCATGGTCATGCTTTCGAATGTGTTATACATGGTTTCTTCACCTTTTAGCTGCAATGGTTAAAAGAAACACGATCAATTCATTGTCACTACTGCTCAGGCAACCCATTTTCCTCCCTCTTTTAGTGGATTTGGTGTGAAGGTGCCTGCATCTCTTTCTCCTCATCTCTTTCTCTCTCCCTTGCTCTTGCTGTGTCTTTCTCTACCCCTTCTCTCCCTCCCTTTATTCTTACCTTTATAGAGCAAAAACAAACTCATTTCCATACAAATGGAGTGTGGGCCTGCAGCCAGAGGAATTAGGTATTTCATCTCTAGCCTGGAGAGTCTGCTGCTATCGCTCGGCCAGCATTTTTCCTCTCTCCGCCTCGCTCTCATGCATACCTGACTGCACGGGCAGCTGTGGGATTCGGAGCAGCTCCTTGGCCGAGTTTGGGCAGCAAATGCAGGCTGCCAGCTTGAGCTAGAGAAGATTGGGGCATTGGCTAATGCAGTGAAACGCACACTCAGGCTCCCTCTCTCTCTCTCTCTCTCTCTCTCTCTCTCTCTCTCTCTCTCCCTCTCCAGCCACCCACTCTATGTTTTTTTCTGCCCAAGCACCTGACATCCTTGTTTTTTTCGAAGCCTCATTTTATCCCCCACAAATAAAGCCCAGATTGTGGCTGTGTTGAGTCCAGCGCTGGACAGAGGCTGCTGCCTGATGCATAAAGCAGAGAGGCTGTAAGTGCTGCAGATGGCGGGTGGGTAATATAGTTAGTTACAGTTCCCGCCATCACAGCAGTTCAGATTACATGATCTAATTCTCTGTCTCTCTCTCTGTTTTTATAGCATTCTTTCTATCTATCTATTCTTTTGAGAAAAGTACTCTCTCCCTCTTTTTGCTCCCTCCCTCTTTTTATGTTTACTTTTTGTCTGTCTTATTTGTCTTTTTGGTTTACCTTTTTCTTTCATTTTTTGCAAATAAAGTGCTTTCCTTGTCTATCTTTACCTTATTCTCTTTCTTTCCTTCCCTCTTTTTCCCTCTTTTCTTTTCTTTTTTCTTTTCTCTTTCTCCCCCCTGTTATTTTCTTTCTTTCTTTCTTTCTTTCTTTCTTTCTTTCTTTCTTTCTTTCTTTCTTTCTTTCTTTCTTTCTTTCTTTC
>JBBJLS010000039.1:10486073-10506417 GCA_037577275.1 Bryconaethiops microstoma | reverse complement strand
AAATTCCCACAGAAACTCCAAAATCTTGTGGAAAGCCTTCCAAGAAGAGTGGAAGCTGTTATAGCTGCAAAGGAGGGGACCAACCACATATTAAAGTCTATGTATTTGAATGCAATGTCATTAAAGTCCCTGCTGGTGTAAAGGTCCCAAAACCTTTGTCCATATAGTGTTTGTGCAAGTAGCATATGGCCCCCTAAAAAACAGACACTGCCTCCTCTTTTGTTGAGAGGACGAAGCACCTCAGTTTTCATAGGACCCCATTGTCATCAGGGCCAGCTCTAATTCTCTCTCCATTCATTCTTTTGGATAAAATAACTAATTCCTTCAACTGTGAAAAGTAAGGAAAGAAAAAATAGTCTTATTTTCATGTATGGTTATTATTTTGTCACCCACGCCCCTGTTACAATTTCTTCAGTCAAAAACCTCAGCAAAACCTCACCAGTTTTTAGAGTATCAGATACCACATAAGGACACCTACTTGAAATTACATAGGAGACAGTAAGGACAGAATATGGTCTGATATTCCCAGGAAGAGTCTGTTAAAAGCAATGGAAAAGCGTCCCTGACACAGAAGTTTGCAATATGTGATATTGCATTGCTCTTTTACACTCTTGTGTCTATCAGGGATGTCCACGTGCGAAACAACAGCTGCAATGGTGAAGGTTTGAGAGCTGGTTGAGTGGGTAAGTTTATTTGAGTGGGCTGGACGCTTGCTCATCAAGCAGCACGTCTGAACAGCCATTACATTTTACATTACCTCAGATGGTGGATAGTGACAAGTACCATACACTATAACGGCAAAAGTTTTGGGACCTTTATACCAGCAGGGACTTTGCATTTAAATACATAGAGTTTAATATGTAGTTGGTCCCCCCTTTGCAGCTAGAACAGTTTCCACTCTTCTTGGAAAGCTTTCCACAAGATATTGGAGTTTCAGTGGGAATTTGTGTCCATTCATTCTGTAGAGCATTTATGAGGTCAGGTTCTCGTGTTTGACGAGAAGGCCTGACTCTCAATCTCCATTCCAGTTTACCCTCAATGGGGTTGAGGTCAGGGCTCTGTGCGGCCCAGTTTAGTTCCTCCACACCGAACTCAGTGAACCATGTCTTTGTGGACCCCGCTTTGTGCACTGGAGTACAGTCATGCTGAATAGAAAAGGCTCTTCCCTAAACTGCGTAAAGTTGGAAGCATGGCATTGTCCAAAATGTGTTGGTATGCTTGATTTTATACACTTGTGGCAATGACTAAAACACCTGATTTCAATTATTAAGAGATGTGTCCCAATACTTTTGTCCATAAAGTGTTTATGTCATCTGGCAAGGAAGAAACAATTGTGTTTATTGGAACTCATTTAAAAATGATGTGTCTTGAGGCAAGTCTTGATTTGGGGGTGTAGTTTCCAATAAGATAACTAGTGAGGTGATATGCTTTCATTACATGTTAGTGTCATCAGCCTTGTAGCTCCAGTGCAAAACTAAAGAAGTAAACTTCAGTCACAAAATGTCTTGACTGACTACATTAGGAGTATGGGGAAAAGTAAGCTATTGCTTTAAGACTCTGACAGCCTTCCCCTGCTACTATTCACTCATACTTACTTTGATATACAGAATGATGGCAAAGCCCCTGCAAATCACTGTTTGGCACCTTCCCAGCCTGAGTAGATGCAGTAATGAGTAAGTCTGCTGGGCAGCCCATATGTCTGGATGAATCATACTGCCAGGTGATTGGTTTGGCAGAGGGTCATGGCAGCTTTTTCTCTCAGCTCTCAAATGTATCTGGATGTGTGTGCCTCTGATCTCAGTGGGAGACGTGATTACTCAGGCCCAGAAGAGTGGGCCGACTCTGTCATCCAGCACGTGGTGGGTGCTTAGGACCCTCACCATCGCTCACTCCTGCAGACCCTTAATTAATGCACTGATTTGTTGGAAATTGTCCCCGCGTCAAGGCTGACAAAATCCGCTGAGGCATAGCTTTCCAGCCCAAGACAGCATGCATGCTGCAGCTGCAAATGAGGTTCTGGTAACTTGGATTTACATTAGGCTACTGCCGTCCTCCAGCTTCCAGGACTTTCCACCTGAAGCCAAATACCAGTTCAGGTATCAGTTTCTTCACAGTTTACTTTAAGAAGAAATCATTGTTAACACAATCTCATTTCTTTTGACTTTTATTTCATTTATTTTTCCCCAGAAGACTTAATATACTAACAATATTAATACATGGATGGTTGAAATTATATGTTGTTTTTTTCCCCGACGGCCAGGGACAGCACACTATTTAATTGTTTTTTCCGCATATTCCAATCTGATGATTCCGCTACTCTGCTAAAAACACTGTTCATGACTTCACTGTGAATGGGTGGGCTAAACTGGCGCAGGCTGTTTAATGGTCTCGTGTTTGTATGTGTTCATGACGGTGACTTCATAGCCATGATGAGCTCAAAATGGGCTGTTTTTGCAGCAAGGTTTCCAGCTGTGCCCCGTCCAGGGTGAGTCCCTGCGTCGGGCTTATTGAACCTGCAATAGGCTCTGTGTACCTGCGACACTAGTGAGGATACAGAAAGTGGGTGAGGGCTTCCAGACTGGTCCTGAATGCATGTTTTATACCTAGTAGACAGTATGTATCTAGAGAGGTCATGTGTTGCAGGTGCCCCCTCGCTAAAGCTGGTGGCTGGTTAGTTGTTAGGTTCTTAATCCTGTATAGTTGGGCATCCTTCACCCTTATCTATAAAAAAGGAAAAAAATGGTTGCTTTCTAGTGGCGACTCATTTCAATTCTGTGTGCATGTAGCTAAAAGCTTTACCAGAAGCAGCACAGCATAGTCTAAAGTGGAAAATTTCTGTGATGCTGTGTTTTCTGTAAAAAAAAAAAAACTCTGGGAGCTTGTACTTGCAATAAGCATCATGTGGCAGGAATGAAAGATTACACACTGCAACTAGACTATGAATTTTGATGTTTAGATTTTGATGTTTTGATGTAAATATCACATCTAATTCATATATAATAATAAAAATATTCTTTGTGCTGAAGGCTCATTCATCCAAAGTGTTTTAGTATGGCCAATTCCAAAGGAAGAGGAAATGCAGCAATTTTTGTTTTCTTAAAATGCTATACATTTGTTCTATATAACTTTTTAAAAATATTTAAAGGTTATATAGCAGTGACTTTAAAAATGGAGTTACAACAAAAACAGACCCACAGGAAACATCAGAGAATACAATGGCTTCAATTAAACTCTTGAATTTTAAAAATGGATGCTGAGGAGCAGGTAAGTGATTGCTACTAGGCCTGTGGGGTGGCTTATTCCATTTGTTTTTGTTTGTTTGTTTGTTTCATTACCATCTACACTTAATGTTCTCATACTACTGTCTTATCTTTTATTTGATTTTTTATTATTTATTATTTGTTAATTTTCTTCTTTGTATTTGATGCATATATGGTGTACCATACAATGCTTATTTTAAATGCACTTTATGAATAAACATGGTTTTATTTGACTGCATAGCATTCAGCTTTATTTAAAAAAAGTTTGTTTCCTTTTTTCATTAATTGTTTTTATTGACTACTAGATGAATGGCTACTTAGTAAAATGACTATTAGTGCAGCTCCTAATATGTAGTGCATCTAAGTTAATTTAAGAAGAGCAAGGAAATATGATTCTCCTTGATAGAATCAGAAACCACCCATAGGTTTTATATAGGCCTCAAATAGACTCCTTTTGTTTTTCCAAAAACTCAGAGGTGTTATCATCTACTCCCGCTTGGGACTGTTTAGGGCCAGCGTGTTGCAGCATGCAGAGTACAGGAGGTGGGATTATTAACAGCTAACAGATTGTAGAGCTGCATTCAGACCATACTATTTCTCCCATGATTCATTGCGACATGTCGTTCCCGTAGACTGTCTCACTGGCCCTCGACCTGCCCAGGATAACCTCACCCATGACACAGGGCCTCTCACACCCCTCACCGCAAGCCCAGTCATGACCAACTCCCTGTCCAGTAATGTGCCTCCACCTAAGGCACACAAGTAATGGAAGTTTGTCAGTGGGACACTGGGTTTCGATCAGAAGAAGAACGTGAGTTTAATGAAATTTATTTAAGGTACCCTATAAATGATAAAGCTTCAAAAGGAGAGACTGGGGGCATAACAGTGGTCTTGACATTTGGCCAATGAAAAGGAAAAAAAAAACTGTCTGTGCTGAAGCTGTTCCTTTGGAAAACGAAAATAGCTCACCTTCACTTTTATCATTTAGTCAGTGAGACAAAAAAAAAAGCGAAAATGACAAAGCCATAAGAAGGCTGCGGCATATCTGGGTCATGCAGGGCCTTTGGGGTGTCTGCACTTGCTCCTCCGTGCCAGCGAGCTCAGATGAGCGCAGGCCCAGAAATAGACGGCAGACAGAAATAGTGGAAGGTGTGGTTACATCTGTCCTTTGACACCTGTCTACCTAACTGCTTTATTACAGGGTCCATAGAGCTCCAGAGAGTTGCATAGCTGCCACTTATCTCATTTCGTCAGCATATCTCAGGATAAACAACTATTTTCACCTCCATCAGGGGGATATGCTAACCTTGTATTAGCACGGAGCTGCTGCAAGTTAACACACGTTCGCTGACATTAAAAGCAACGGCTTAATAGCTTAGTCAGTCTAAATCTGGAGTGATCCAATAGCAATTCTTGGTATAATGTTGGTCTAATCTCAGAATCTAGAACATTTTATTGCCTCTATAAGGTAATGGCCTGACACCAATAGGTGCTTATTTCATTTTATTTTTCCAGGCACTGAACAATAAGATATGATTTTTCTTCTAATACATCTGTTGTTTATTGAATGAATTTAATAAAGTAGACACCCTGTAGTGGAGCTTGTGTCCCCTTTACCATGGTCCAATTCCTTTTACTGAAGAACATGGGCCTCAGTCCTATAACTCCTCTCCTATAATGCACTTCGAAGGTCATGATGGCTTCTAGACCCAGTATAGTGCACCACATACCATTAGAGTGAGGCCTTATCCAATGCAACACAGTAACACCGACTAACCAAAACCCTAAGCAATGTTTGTGATCAGGAACTCAGTTTTAAGATCTCTTATGTGTAAAACACTCCAATGAAACTATTAATAGTTACAATATTAGCAGTACCTTTAAACTACTAATGGTATATTTAAATGCTCTACTACGTAATTGTGTGGTTTGTAGTGACTAGCCTCTCAGAAAAGGAGTTGGTACAGTTTGGTACAGCTAATCAGAGTCCACCCCCCCCCCTCGCTGGTGTAACCATGGTGGCACCATGTCATCAGTCATTAACTCTGGCAGTGTGAGCAAAGGTAAAGACACGCCTTCCATGATTCATGTATTACCTGGAGACATCTGACTGATTTATATCAGCGGAACGACTCCACTGGCTGCATTATGAATTAAGTGAGAAGGAACATTGAGTGATAACACAGTCAGGTGCTTTGGTGACAGATGTAACTGCATGAGTAATGAGTAACTAGGTAAAGCCAAGTAAAATGAAATTCACATAGACTGTGTTGTCAGTTTATGCGCTCCATGTACACTATGTATTGTGTAAACACCTGCCAATCCAAAGATATTAATGGGGATATGTCACTCCTTTGGTGCCATAAACCAAAGTTGGAACATTGCTGTGAGAATTTTGATTGCAGTCAGACCATTAGTGAGGTCAGGGGTCAGGTTGGGTCATTAGTAATGGATTACAAACACCACTCCAATGTATCCTAAGGGTACTGGGTGGTTCTCCAGAGTCTCACTCCAGATAACATTGTTTCACTGCTCTACAACCCCCAAAGGGTTATTACGGCCTAGCCAAAGTTTGGCACTGGGCATGGAAAATTTGTGTGGTTTTTCTATGGCAATTATTCAAGCTCTGTGTGTGGGAACACCTGAACATTTGCATCTGCAACGGGTGTATAATGTACCTGAATTCACAAATTAATCAGTCATCCTCTAACCCATCCATCTAACCCACTGGACCCACAATAACATGTATAACACCTATAGATATTATTGTGCATATTATAGACATAGATATTATGGCGGAGCACTGCATTCCCACCAAAATGTAATAAAATAAGTTTATTACATTTTTAAACACTGGGTTGCAAATAGTTTTCAGTTAGCACAGCCAGTGCTAAGCTATAAAAAGCAAGGTAACATACCTAGTGTGTTCACAATTCTGGCATGTATCAGGCCAAATCCTTTCTTGACTTTACATCGAATCGAATGGACATTCTGTGTATGTGTGTGTACAGAACAGCGCGATATCTTTGTTCTTATCAGCCAGCAAGAAGGTTAGCAAAATAGACAAATTAGATATTTTAGAGTGGTGGCAGATCCAGCAGGTGGAAAATTAACTAGATCGAGAGCTATGACATCTGTTGATTATTGTTTTGGTCAGTTCTTGTTTTTCATCTGTGATGCAAAATCGCTCTTATTGGTGATGTAATGTTTGGTGACTGTTTTAGTTGCCACTGGCTTTAGCTGCATGTGTTACCTAAGACAGAGGTGAACACCCTTGAGCCCCATTAAGTCTTGTTTATGCTAATCTTGAGCAGATAACAAAAACTATAAAACTGAACCTGCTGATATTGGACCGATGACCAGTACTTAGACTGATATCCAGTACTTGAAAAACTCCCATAATGTTCTGTATACAAATCATAGCCTTTTCCTAGAACTGTACATATGTAAGAAAATGAGCCTTCATTTTCTAAATCATTTTCTTAAGTGTCGCAATGTTACCTTTTGTGTATGTGTGTGTGTGTGTGTGTGTGTGTGTGTGTGTGTGTGCGCGCACGAGGTGTCCTTATCAGCGAGTGCACATCTGCTGCGCTCCGTTTTGTTGTTGTTGCGCAGGCAGAAGTGCTGAGAGTTCTTGGCACGAAGGTCTATAATCAAAACCCACACCCAGAAACCCACACAGCACTCACAGTAACACCCACCCACGAACACACAGCCACGTGCACATCCTGCCACCTTTAAACAGGACCAGACTGATCACAGACTCCCTCCCCCCGTACTAATAAGTGCATGTACAATATTCGAGTTCCGCAGCATCTCACCAAATGTTTCTGCTGACATGGTGCACATTCGAATACATTCTCTCTCTCACACACACACACACACAGACACACATACACCCAAACTAACACTGAAGTCACCACATTTCTGGAAAATGGCCACTCCCAAACTCTCTCTTGGCAGCCCTGAAGGAAGAAAAGAGGTGAATGAGTTTTTGTTCTGTCTTTCCCTCCCTCCTTCTCTGTACCCCCCCTTCCTTTCCCCTCTCTGATCAGACAGGGCTATAGATCAAGGTCTCTCCTCGGCAGTGACTAATGCTAAAGCAGAACACTTCCACACTATGACTCATAGGCACACATACACTCTTGGAACCGCCACCACCACGGAGCGGTGCATGTGGGCCCTCTCACACACTTGACACTTACACTTTTGGCGGCTTAGTCATTCTCACGTTCGCCAGAGTTCCTTTTTTATGAGCCCAGACATTTTGGGCTGCCTGTCACACTTATTTTAGCGAGCAAACACACGCAGCATGTTCCCGTGTTCTCTTTGGGTGAGTGAAGGTTCGGAGACCTCTTGCATAAATTGCTTTGAAAAACTGTGATTTAAACAATTTCAGTCGCTGACTTAAGGCCCATGAGTTCATTAGCATTTTAAGCAGGGTCATGATGTCACCAAGAACGTACTACAGGGAGCCCTCAAACTAGAGCCTTAGCGATAGTTCAGCCAAAATTCAAATTTATACCTTTTTCCCTCTTGGCAAAGTGACTACTTTCACCTCAGTCGGCCAAGACTTGCTTGACTTCTTTCGTTTTTTAACTGGAACGTAAAGCTAATGTAGCTAACAAGTAACAGAGGTTTACCTGAGCTATCTCTTAACAAACTGTGTACCCAAATAATCACACATCACTCATGACGTTGGGTCATCCCTAAATCAACTCTCTTCTGTGATTTATGACATGCTGTTATCTATAAGAATTCATAAAAGTATGGACAAAATGCTTAAGTATAGCTGCTAGCTATGCAACATACTTTGGACTATTTATTGGACAGCATATGTCATACAGGGTCAGAATTAAGTCTCTTTGCAATAACATTTGGGCATAAGGAGGAAATTTGATTGCAAATAATCACTTTTGCAATGACATTTGTACAAGACAAGAATTGTTTCTCCTTTTCATTTTGTGCTACACATGTTCAGTCTTTTTTCTTTTTTCTATTTTTATTCTTTCAATTTATTTTTCTTCTATTCCCATAAAGCAGACTGAATTATTTTTTTGTGTTTGATTCATTTATTCACTCATTTTCTGTCATCCCAATCCTCACTAGGGTTGTGGGTACCCGGAGCCTATCCCGAGGCCAGCCCTAAGCCAGCACCCATTCACTCACACACTCACACCTATGGTCAATTTAGAATCCCCAATTCACCTGACTTGCATGTCTTTGGACTGTGGGAGAACCTAAAGACCCGGGAGGAAACCCACGGCACTACGAGGAGAACATGCAAACTCCACACGCACAAGGCCAGGACCCAGATTCAAACTCCCAACCCTGGAGGTGTGAAGCTACCCATTGTATCACTGTAGGGATCCTTTTTGTTTACGATAATGTGTTATATAAATTAACTTGACTTGACTTACATACAGTTCTTGTGCTGGTAACTAGCTATTACCTGTGACTACATCATTTACTGTGTAAAAGCTGGGTCTGTGTTGTGTCCTCTCTCAATCCCAGCAAAGGTATCTAAAGGCTTCTAACCGAACCACAGGAGCTCAACGTCATCCGGACTTTGAAGCTAAATACCTTTCCCTTAACCCATTACACTTGGACCTTTTTTTTTCTTCATGAGGCCACCTCTCCAACTTTTCAGCCCCCTCTACAACGCCCCTCCCGTGCCCCAAGGCACTGCAGCCCTCGCGCTGTTTGACAGCCTCCCACACCTACACCCTCCGGCCTTGTCCCCGGGGCCGCCTGCATTCCCCGCACATTCTTTCGCATCGACTCGCTCTGTTTACATAGACAACGGCTATAAAGCAAGACAGATTTCCCCAAGTTCCAGAAGCATTTGTGGGTCAGTGTCCTCATCTAAAGTCAGGCGGTCTACCACCAGAAAAGACCCTTCTCATTCAGACTGAGGTGCAGTACAATCGGGTTCTTTGTAAGATGACATTTGGGAGGAAATTCTTGGTATGGCACGTTGCTTGTTTTGTTCGATTCTTTTTGAATGTCTCTACTTATTACATCTATGTAAAGTCATGATGTCTTCAAAAACAGGCTGCAGAGGTCAGCTCTTCCCTGATTGTACCAAGTATTCAAATACATTTATACAAGATAAGAAGCCTAAATTCCCCTGAAACACCTGCACTACCTGCAACCAGGTCAAGTACCCTAAAATAGTTTAGACTGTATACATGCATGAGAAAGTCTTCAGAAATTTCCAATGGAAAATCATTTTTGTTTTCTAAGGTCACTCAGTCGCTTAGTATTTTATAACCAGATTAGAGATGAACCATCTGAGATAAAGGCAACCAGATAGCTTGCATTAGTAGGAGCTAGACGCAGAACGAGTAAATAGGGCCCCGTTCGATAAGGTCATCTTTTTCCAGTTCACCTCACCTGCCACTTAGCAGTGCAACGATGCATCTGCACCTCCAAATGTCATTGTCTGAGAGGCTGTTGCATAATTTTCACTCAGGCTGAAAACAGGTCAGGGGAATGCATGTTCCAAAGTGCTGTTATTTCCCAGCCCGACCTAGTCTAGGCTTCTGCAGTAGTGACCCAACCCCTCCTTTCACAGTCTGCCATATTTGGATATTATTTGTGATACACCAGTTGAGTAGAAAATCAGAAAGGACATTATTTAGACTGTAAGGCAGCAGACTGGCTTAAATCAGCGTGGTGTTTTGGCAGACCAAGCTTTGACCTACTCAAGTGTTCATACAATGCTAACTGAGCCAGAGTAAGAATGTGAATGTTCTCAAAGGCCAAACGCACTTAAAAAAGGCAATTGGGAGGGAGGGGTTTGGGTTCATAGACATACACTGTGCCGCTGTAGAGCAGTTCAAGGGTTTTGAGTTTCCATATTATTTGCGATGCATCACTTAAGTAGAAAATCAAAGGGCCTGTCATTTAGCCTGCAGGCAGTAGCACTTAAAGCAGCACTGAATAAAGTAATGCTTTGAATTGACCTGATTCATCATTTTCACACGAAAAACATCAAAACAATTATTATGTAAAATAAAAGACAATACTTAGTTCCTGTAACAGTCAAATCAGGGCTAACTTGACGATATTAGCCTACATGCAGTAAACATAAAATGAAGTAAACAAAGTATACCTGCATTTGATGCATTTTCAGTCGAGAGATTCTGTTTTAATACAATGACAGTTTTTTCCACAATATGTTAATAAAATTTGGTGAAGAACGCAAACCCTGTTACATCTCTTCTTTTGAGCTGGTAATATGTCTGTCGGCAGTTGGGAACTAATAAGGGATGTAAAAGTACAAAAGTATCATATTGTTTTATCATGAGTAATGTGTTGGCTTGAAGTCAGTGTGTCACATTAGGGCTAAAATCACTAGTGACTAGAATGTTAGATTGGGAGACTAAAGTTTTTTTTGTCAAATTTTTATAAACTGAACATTTGAAATATTTTCAACCACTTTTTATGTTTGCTGTATGAAAAAAAAGATATCAAGGTGTGTCTACACCAAACATAAATAGTGGTTGAAAATGTAGATAGATAGGTAGAAAGACAGGCAGACAGATAGATAGATGAGATAGATAGAAAGATAGACAGATTATTTTAAACATTTTCTACCACTGTTTGTTTGGTGTATCAAATAAAACATCTTGAAGTTTTATATTTATAATCCACTGATCTTCAGTTACAGTTTCATAATAGTAACAGGTCTAAAAGTTCAATTAATGCAGTTTTAATATACAGACATGGCAGGTTAGTGCTCCAGGTTTGGTGCATCAATTGCATATAAAACATTTAGTCAACTTCATGACTGTTAATTATAAATTATAACAATCTCTTCTACAACCTGTACACTGTTTAGGTTGTGAAACGTCTCACAGTGCTTTAGAAACTCATTTGTTATGAAAAATGTCTCCCTTTTATGTTAACAGATGGAAATATGCTCTCATCTCAGGTCACTGGAAAGTCAGTTTGGTGCAGACTTTTTGTGCAAATGTGAAAAACTCTGTAGTGTAGATACACAGTTACCACACAATGTTGATAGAAGTGAAAGCTAGTGAAGGTAGCTGTTTGACTAAATGTAGATTCACACTTGCAGAAACCTTTTTATTCCAAACTCATTATTTTTAAGGACCTTAGTCACAGAACTCTTACACTAAACTATCCCGCAGCCCTGCCTTGTGGCATTTCAAGAAGTTTTCTAACTTGAGATGAATGCTTTTGTGAATGATCTCTGCAAAAACAAGCCAAAACGAACTCAAAATTAAGTTAGTTCAATGTATTACTTTTTTCAGTAAAAGTTCTGTTTTCGCAAGCCATGTCTTTGACCTACTCACGTGTCCAAACAATGCTAACAGATAACAGTGCCAGAGTGAGTCTGTGAATGCCCCAAAGGCCGAATGCACCTTAAAAAAAAACAAAAAACAAAAAAAACAGGTTCATGCTATTGGAAGGAGAGTTTCAAATTCATAGAAATGCAGGGCTTTGTTCACGTCTCTTTCCAAACCAGACATCCATGTTACAGCAGCCTCTCCGGGGGCGGCTAAGTGCAGACACACGCACACACACACACACACACAGACACACACACACATGCACGCACTGGCCGAGCTGAAGAGTGTGTGAATAAGGGGGCGGGCAGCTGAGGAGTGGGAGGCAGCCGGAGTGAGCAGGCTGCTCATAGGTGATGAGGCCCTGGGCCGCCCGAAACGGCACCGCACAGACGCTGGCCTTTACACCACGACGCCCATGCATCACCCACCCGCCTACAGCCGCTGCCCTTCGCTTTGTGCAGAAATGCAGCTCCTGCTCACTCGCCGATGAACCGCCGATGCCTGTTCTCAAAGCCTGTGCTGGTTTAGCCTCCAATGCAAGCAGCTACTTCAGTTTGAGTACACACAAAGTGAGAGTAGGGGGGTTGTCGGGTAGGGGGGGCACTTGAGAAATCTAAATTATGTACTTGATGCTAATCAAGAAGCCAGCGTGTGTTTTGCCATTGTGACTGTGCTAGGAGGCAAGTTACATTGTTATAATGAACTGACCCCCTAAGCTGCTATGTAGCCATGTAATACAGCATTAATTACCATTAAGAACTGTTAGTATTCTTTAAAAAATGACAAATTTGTCAATTAAATAGCATAGAAATCTCCTATATCCCTTATAAACAACATATCCCTGCAAAAAAAATGCATTCTGGGAGATAAAGGTCCAGCTTTAAAAAAAATACAGTTATTTGCTGGCCTGTACTTTGTGCAGTCTTTGTGCTGCCACTGAAGATTGCAGTGATAAGGGTGGAGCTTCCAAGCATTCCTTACAGCTTTGTTTGCTTTTATTTCTGTCATCTACAGCTCATTTCAGAAGAATTTAGTTTTTTTTCAACTCAGCTTTTCTCACATAAACTATTTCTTCTACTGCATCTAAAACACATTTGAGTTCGTTTAACCTGATTTATTCTTAACGCCATGTTTTGTTTTCTTCCATCAACTGGTCCAGCTACAGTGTAATATTGATATTTAGTCACCAAAGACTGGTGCATGTAAATGCTGTGATGTGACCTTCAGTTTGTGGTGTGATTCAATGAAAAATTGCATAACTCTTACCTATATAAACGTCTGCATAAATATTTAAGGATTTTTTTATCAGAAACCAGACAGATCTGTGGTGTTAGCCTGTCTGTACATGTATTTGTTCTCTGAAGGCCACCAGACCTCAACTGATTCAGAATGCAGCAGCACATCTGGTCTTCAATACACAAGATATCTCACATACTACTCCACTACTGCAGACCCTTCACTGGATCAGAGTGCTCACATTGGATTTAAAATGTTAATGTTTGCCTACACAGCTGAAAATGGCCCATCTTCTTCTTACCTATCAGTACTGATCATACCACGGGTCACAGCTCGCCCTCTCAGAGCATCAAACTCAGCTTGACTTAACCCCCTCTCTTCTCAAATGCTGAAGACATGCATCAAGACTCTTCTCAGTTTGAATACCTATGTGATGGAACAAACGTCCCTTCACCATTAGAAATGCTATGCCCCCTGTTGTCTTCACACTGCGACTAAAGACCCACCTCTTTGATGAGCTCTTAAGATGATAATTACATGTTTACATGTCTTAAAACTGACTTACATAACTAACAAGCTTTTAATTAAAGTCTATGTTTACTAGTGTGAGAGACACATCTTCTTTGTAGACGTCAGAGCTCCCATGTACACTAAATGGACAAAAGTATTGGGACACACCTGTTTTTCTGGGTTTGGGCTAGACCCCTTACTTCCAGTGAAGGACAATCTTAATGCATCAGCAGACCAAGACATTTTGGACAACGCCATGCTTCCAACTTTGTGAACCCAGTTTGAGGCAGAACCTTTTCTATTCCAGCATGACTGTGCCCCAGTGCACAAAGCAAGGTCCATAAATACAAGGATGGTCAGGCATCCCAATACATTTGTCCACATAGTGTATGTCACTCTGGACAAAAGCATCTGCTAAATTTAGTAAATGTACATGTACATAATGTGGCCAAACAGAGGGGTGTGAGAAAAGAAACCGTACAAATACAATAAACAACTATATTTAGAAGTCCTGTGATGTTGTAATACTGTTTGAGTGCTGTAAATTAACAGCAAAGTATTAGAAAAAAATGATTAGTTTTCATTTTAAACAAAAACTTCTGTCAAGAGTGGAATCTCATCTTTTGTTTTTTGGAATTTGATGAAGTTACTGTTATGCATACATGTTGTTTTGTGTTGTTTTCGTCATTTCTCAATGTCGAAAGTAGCAGAAAAAGCTGAAAGCCTTGAGCCTGTAAATAAAACTCCAGATAACTTATATAACTAATGTCGACAATAATATATGTAATAAATAGCAGAAGTTCACATAAAGGATCCATACTGCATTTCCCCAATGAGGCTAACATATAATAGCTGTGGATAGTCTGTTGTTTTATGGAAATAAAACACATATTTCACTTTCTTGCTACAATTGTTTTCCTGTCTCGAGACTATGAATATAACTCCAGATAACTTTATTTTAAACTGATGTTTATAATAACATATGTAATAAATAGCGTAAGCCCTTATAAGGGCGTACAATTCATTTCCTCTCTGATTGAAAGATTTAGTAACTGTTGATTACTCAGAATTAAGTATTAATGATTCTCACAGAATAATTGCAGTTAAAGCAGTTAAACCAGCCACTCTGACACTGAAAGAGGAAGCTGAGGCAGCCTCACATACTGACTCATAAATTCTTCATTCATAATGATACATATCTGTCTGATAGATTCACAGGTGTCAGCAAATCTTGGGTTTGAATAAATATTAACAGTGTGAATCAGGCAGGGCACCCCTTTCCACATATTTGCAGAGTGAGGAGTCATGTTCAAGTCACTGAGACATTTTCCAGTCACATTTTCCACCAGTCAGTCTTTTAGCAAATCCTAAACGCTGACCAGGAACTGGCTTTAACTAGCTGATGGTTTGACTGCTTTCTCAGAAAGTCACCCTGTGAGGTGCATGGGTTCGACTCCTATCACCTGTCTGTGTGGAATGAATGGCCCATTGCTTACTTGTGTCAACAAGTGCGTCACTGGCAACAAGGAAACGTGAACGGTTCTCAGGCAGCGTGCAAAGATGAGAGAGACAAACCGCCATCTGTCGAGGTGGACGGAGTTTCACACGCTAAGCAAATACTGTATACACTCCCGCTCGGCCTCTTGCCCTTGAAAAAGGCGGAAACGACGCATGACCCCAGACATGAAGTAAATCTGATGCCTGGATATGAATTGCCCTATCTGGGTTTACATTTGCCTAATGTTAGATAAGAGTAAATATTGAAGGGTTAGGTACAAGTGAGTCATACTGAGACTAGCATTACTGTAGTCTGGGACTGATACTGTAATCAATGAGGGAAAATGCCATATAGGCAGATCCGAATCGAGAGGCATTGTGTGCTCTGCTTTAAACAGCCCACCCCACCCTGTTCAGTGTGATACCTATGTCGGGAAAGGCCGTGCTTCAGGGCCACCTGTGTGTGTGGAGGGGTCACTAAGTCACCATCACGCGCCACAACTTGTGAAAGCTGAGTTCAGATGACGCCCACGCTGAGCTAAACCCTTATATCCTGTGTGTGGGGGCGTGTGAGCGTGCATGTGTATGTGCGTGTGTGTGTGTGTGTGTGTATGTGTGTATGTGTGCTTAAGGTACTTCCTGTTTGAAACTCACCTGGCTCAAATTCCACCAATGATTATTCCTTGACAGCATAAAGTTCGAAGTCAACATTTGCACCTTCCCAACTACAGACAGGGCCTTTGGTGAGAATATGGAGATTACACAACAGTGCATTACACTGGTGAGCGAATGAGGCATTCTTTGTAATCTAGTGTTGCACAATGACTGTAAAATGAACTGTCGGTTCTTGATTATATTACGAAACCAATAGAACAAAAACAGCAGACTGTAGGTAACAGGTCAGGTCAGTTCACGGGTCAGTTTATGACTGGTCAGATATAATTGAGTGTTGAAGATGGTCTGATTTTATTGCAAGTAAAAATAGGTATTCTCTGCAGGAAACACATTTTAATATGGCATTTTCTGCATATGTTAGTTTGCAATTTGTATTTGCTTGCAGAGTTGAACATATTGCAAAACAGAACATATAAAAAGTGACATGCCTTTTGCACAGGCCGCAAGGCAAAATATTTTTTGCATATCCCCTGTGTATTAAAATGGGCTGCATGTGTGCTTATCTTCCCTTAGAAAATATGTCATCTGACTTAGGGAACCCAAACCTTTGCACCAAGCTGTATATAGAGGGTTTGTTACTGAGCTGAAGCTGAAGATTTCTTCTGCAAAATATGTAGGCATATCTGTGCATATGGATTGTCACTTGTACTTTGCCTGCCTTTTGCTCATGATTTGTACCTGCCCATCACTTTAGCAACCATTTCTTATCTCCCACTCCTTTTCTTTCAGCTGGCATGCTGTAATACACTGACTATTGTGCTTCTTCACCGTTCCGCATGTTGGTAAGCCCCCCTGTAGTTGCCTCAGACAAAGGCCTCAGCATGTGTGCTGAAAGCATGCGGCAGAACTTACAGGCTTCTCCCTGCATCGCATGACAAAACAGGACCACCAGACATACCGAACATTTTGTGTGGGTTCTTCGCATCCTCAGAAACCTCTACAGCCCCCTCAAACCCCACATTCCCACTACTGCTCTCCTCCTCTCTAACGCCATATTTTTCTGCTAGCTTCTCCCATGCTCTCTCTCTCTCTCTCTCTCTCTCTCTCGCTCCCCCTCAGTCACTGCCCTCTGCCCCATTTCATGCTCCCGCCCCGGACCACATTCTTCTGTGAGTGGGCGGGAGGTCGAATGGGTATGTGGGGGCCCGAGGGAGCCGGGACAGGCTGTGTTTAGCTGAGGGAGGGAGCTCTCCTCCACTCCTCCCCATCTCTCCTGGACGGAGGGGCATGGACGGGGGAGCCGGTGTGGTGCAAAGGCCTCAGGATGGCTGAGGAGTGGAGAAATTGCTCCAGACAGCTGTTCTTAACCAGGGTCAGTTGGAAGAAAAAATGCACAAAAAAAACACTTAAGTCTTGCAGCCAATGCTTGGCCCCCTCCCCATCATACAGCCAGAGACTGAACTGATCAGTGGGGGCCCCCTGCTGGAGCTCTTACACCATTGCAACTTTTTGGAGAGAAGGTTTTATCCCTTTGACTGCATTGGCTTTCTGGTGGAAAAGGAATTCAAACATTCATCCAGAATTAATTGTGGGTTTTTCAGCTAGCTAAGTAGAGCAGATTTAAGCAGAATTAACAATTGCTTAATTAACATGGCCTGTAAATAATGGAAAAACTAACCAGTCGGACCATTGTAAGATTTTAAAGATGTTTGTATTATGCTAAAATTGTTATATTAAACATCCACCATAAATACAAAAAAACTAATATAATAAAACAAAGTGGGAAAAATAGCTGGGAACTGACTAGGCATTGTCCTAATATTCAGATGAGCAGAAGAAATGAGCAAAACAGGATCTATACAGGTGGTGTTGCAGACCCTGCTGTGTCCGTGGCACTAAACACATTCAACCTCCCGGACTGTTAAAGCTGTGGGAGCTGGATAACTCATATGAGCTCCCACAAGTGATAGGTGAGGAGACGTTTCACACAAGTGCCAAACAAACTTAGGACCTCCCAGTTTACAGAATTTTAGGATTAAATGGGACATTAAAATCATGGTGTTACATCAGTCATGGTGTAACATCACGCAGCTGGGTGGCCTAGTGGTTCGGGTGTTGACCCTGCAATCATAGGATTGGGGTTCAAATCCCAACTGCTAGTGTCACTGCTGAGGTTCCCTGGAGCAAGGTACCGTCCCCACACACTGCTCCCCGGCGCCTCATTGGTGGCAGCCCACTGCTTCACTTGGTGAATGGGTTAAATGCAGAGAAATCATTTCATTGTGTGTTGTACTTGTATGACTATGCATGTGATAAATAAATCGTCATCAGTCACAATGTCATCATATTACAAAACACCAGGCTTGTCAACCCACAGGGATGGGCGTTGACTGGTGAACTCTTTACCTTTTTAGCAATTTATTTAGACTGATAGCTCAACATGCAATGTGAGGGGATGTAAAAGTTAGAATTTGCAAAAGCAAAACCAGGTCATGACCTAAAATTGGTCTATAAGTGCTGCTGGGTCTCCAACTCTGAAATACAGGTTCTGCGTTTCCAAACAAATCTGCATCCAGGGGTGCTCAAATACCAGATAAACTGATCTATAAGTACTGGACTGTTTGTTGTTCCCAAACGTGGGCAAATAATATTTGGACATTATTGTATGCACGTCATTGGTGGCTTATTGGTCTGCATCCAGACAAATAACTCACTGTTCATCTTCATCATCCGTGTTAATGCAGATGAATCCGTGACACTCACAATGAATCATTTCCCGCCGGACCCGAGAGAGGAGGTCACTGTGACTGTCTTGCCCTCGCCATGAGGCAATATAAAGCTTGAAGAACAAGGACAGAGCGTCATGCTATTCGCTTTGACTCATGTCGCGAAGACAATCGTGTTACTCATTTGGATGGTATGTCACTTCATACCTCAATGCTGGATATGTTTCTTTATCTAACCATTAATCTCAGTGATTTTCTTTGATGCCTCCAATAAGCTGTTTTGTCTCATGTCTGTCTGATGATGAACTGCTTGTTTTCACTTGGACAGGTTCTGGAGGCTGCTCAGACCTGTGGGCTGTGTGTGTGAGGGGGTAGGACAGGAAAGGGTGGGTGACAAGAGAATTGCATTTCCTGCTGTCTCTTCACTCCCTGCCCTCGGGTTATCGATCAGCGCAGACCAAGCTATCGCACGCCCACGTCAGCTGTTGCAATACAGGCGCACACACTCACATGAAGTGCAACCAAACATACACGTATACGCTTTTTTCCAAACTGCAGACATTAGAAAGCTCTCCAAATGGCCTAATTTGTGGATGTTATTGCATCTTCATGTCTTCCTCAAGGCAACCTGCTATGCAAGAAGGGCGGCATTGAATCTGCTTAATTGAAATGTGTACATCATGAATAAAATATGTTCTCATCACAGTTTTTGCTATAGTAAATAGCATTTTACACTAATAAAATGATAGTAGTAAGTATACTGAAAGACAATCAAGTACATTTGATGCACTGTTTTCAGTGGCACACCAGAGGCCTAGCTTTTAAAGCCATGACTCACATTAACTCACACACACACACACACGCGCACACACACACACACACACACACACACACACACACACACACACTAACACAGTTTATCTACCCAGGACTATGTATCACTCCAGAAAGTGCAGTTCTGTTGCTCCACTGCCCAATTCTGGGTGATTAATACAAGCCCTGAGACAATATACAATGTGGAAAAATGTATAAATTATTGATAAATGTCGATATTTTAATCATCAAAGCCATAGGCACTTTACGGTAAGATTAGACAGCTTGCATTTGTGCCAGAGGTGGCAAGCCTTATTGACTTTTCACACTAAGTTCGAGGTTTAAAGTTTTAAAAACATTAATACTAAAGCTGTTTTACATCTACTCATGGTTTGTTGGCTGCATTTGATGCTCAAAGCTTCGAGGTGAAGTAGAGCCTCAAACTCAGACACATATGTATACATACACACACAGAGAGCACATGGCTGCAGAGTTTTAGCTGTGAGTCAGGTGACCTTTAAGCAGCTGTTTTGCAGAATTTCTTTAAATCGCTCTAGAAAAAGATACAAATTTGTCACAGTTACTTCTTAATGCATCCATTTCTGTTCTTCGTGTAATTCACATTTGCTTTTTGAAAAAGGAGCATCGGAACAAATGTTTCAAAGCACTGAAAATCACATTCATTTTCCCTTTTTAAAAACTGAACAAAACATTGCTCCTCTGGCATTCTATTTAGTCCTTCACAAGGTTATACACTGCTGTATGTGTAACCAGTGTAAAGCCTGAACTCGAATTTCAGATGACCGACTGGTGTGCAGAATGCTCACGGTTACAAAGAGGACATAACTAAAGTGATTTCGTAGTCACTCACTCTCACAAAGTCTATGTAACCACTTAATTCTCACTAGGGTCCCAGGTACCCAGAGCCTGTCCTGGGGCCAATGGGCGCGAGGTAGTGACTCACCCAGGACGGGGCGCCAGCCCACAGCAGGGCGCACACGCCATTTACTTACATGGGATTTCACAGATGTTATCAAAAAATGTAAATAATTTGATTAATGATCTCTACCTTAATTTATACCCCTCTGGCCACTGTTTGGTATCAGGCAGGCTGACCTTAAGCTTATGTTTGGCTGACCCAGAGCACCCTGTTCTACTGCCAATGCTTTTATATGAAAATTATGCTTTACACCTTAATATCACTTCTTTCATCTCTTCCCTGCACCTGCCTGCAAGACTGACACTTGCCATACAAGGTAACAGAGCAGCATACGTGTGTGTGTGTGTGTGTGTGTGTGTGTGTGTGTGTGTGTGTGTGTGTGTGTGTGTGTGTGTGTGCGCGGGTGTGTGTGTGTGTGTGTGTGTGTGT
>JBBJLS010000039.1:10442548-10473029 GCA_037577275.1 Bryconaethiops microstoma | reverse complement strand
AGATAGATAGATAGATAGATAGATAGATAGACAGACAGACAGACAGACAGACAGACAGACAGACAGACAGACAGACACAGACAGACAGATACTCTAAGCCTTTATCAAAGGAAATCATCTTATCGGGAATAATGAATGAAGCAAACAAATGCAAATTAACCGAGAATTCTGTGTCTGGTTCATGCCGTCTGCTTCATTTGCTTTATTCAAAAGAGGACCATTGACCAGTGCTGAATAAAAAGTGACGCCCAGTAAGACTCCTTTGGCCTGTACACAAGTGCATAATACTAAAAATGAAACAGCATGCAAAATGTTCACTTTAATTCAATGCTATTTACATCTGCACCCCAAACAGTTGACTGTTTGTGATTTCATGGCCTCTGTTGTGTCTTTGCAACAATACTTCACACATAAACAGCAAACGAAGGGTTAAATATAGCATTTGCATGTGAAGTCTGTTGATGATGTTTCTATGCATGAATACCAAAGAAGCGGCCATGCAGGTGAAAGAGGCAATCAGGAGCCCTGAAAATAGGAAGAAATCAACTGTTTGATGTGTGTCTCTTTTTAATCCTAGTGGAGTGAGAATTCTCTTACTGTTCACATAGAATAGAATTCTTTATTGTCATTGTGCTTAAAGAACAACGAAATTGTGTGCAATCCCATTCTCACAATCAAGTGATGTAGCAGTAAACACTTAAACATGCTGCTCACATTAAAACGACTTAGTGATTAAAGTAAGAAACATCTATGTATATCTGGGCTATGCACACTACAGATTTTATACAGTTTGCACGTGAGCTTTAGTTACCTCAACTAAAAGTAATCTAGTTCAACGACAGCAGTGCTGCCAGTGAACTGCTAAGCTTTCCGTGCACAGTGCCAAACAAAACTTGGGATACACACAAAACAATAGCAAGTTTTATATACGTTTACATCTATTTACAGTGGCAAAAGCTGGTGAACATACAGTTCAATGTATAAGTTACTGGACAGTGATAAAAATTCATTATTTATTTATTCAGCATCCATGCTGAGTCTAAACCACCATGTAATTAAAAAACACTGCATTATTTTGCTGTTACAATAGAACATGTTGACATTTCGAAAGGGACAGTTCTAACATATATATGTATATCAGTACTGCATCAGAATAAAAGTATAAAAGTATTTATTCTCCTATCTAGGTTTAATTCTCATTCATGACAGAGGACATTAATGATCTCTGGATGTATAAAGCCCACACAAATAGGACATTGGTGATCTCTGGATGTATAGAATTTGCATAGAGAGGGAATTGGTGATATCTGAACATATAGACCCGGTTGCCCAGACGGGGATTAAGACTAGTCCTGGACAATATTTCTCTTTCAATGGAGAAACGCCATTCATTATATTGTTTAGTGCAGGATTTGGCTTAATCCCTATCTGGGAAACTGCTCCATAGAGTCCGGACACATATTCACACATATACACTACCAAACCAAACGCCTTCATTTTACCCCTTAAAATGACCTTTTTACCTAAATTTCCCATACAGGAAAGATTAAGGCTGATTAAGGGGTCAAACTACTGAGTTTTCCCCTTTTTCTAATTTGCCCCTAGAACCTCCTGAATTAACACCTTAAATGTTAGATTAAGTGGTTTCACACTCATATCTTAAATCTAATTTAAAGGTAAAATGAAGGGGTCGGTTTCACAAATTAATGGCCACTTAATTCAAATTAAGGGGTTTGATGTATTTTCAGGGGAAAATTAAAAAGCGATTAAGCACATTTTTAGTACATTGTGTTTCGTAGTGACAGGAAGCACATGATTTTGTACGTACAGAATCTAGACATATAGGACATTGGTAATTTCTGCATACACAGAATTTGCCCATATAGGGTGCAGATGATCTTTGGACATATGGAGTCTGCACATATAGCACATTGGTGATCTTTGTACGTATAAAATACACACATATAGGCTACAAATGGTCTTTGGATGTATATAGTTTGGGTATATAGGGCATTGGTGACCTCTGGACATACAGGTTCTGCACATTCAGGCATTGTTGATCTCTTGTATCTCTCGATCTGACCTAGGTGTATTGGGATCCTTGTTCAGAGGCCTGTTAATTTCCAGTGGAAGTGGAAGCAGTCGGTCACTAAAATCTGACATTTTTTAACACAGTCCAAGCATGGCTGCATCAATCAACAAGAGTGAACGTCCCATTCTGAAGTCATACCTCTACTGTATAGAAGACAGATGTTCTGAAACAGCCCTTACATCCTATATGAAAGGACCTCACCTTATTATGAACACTGGATTCTTTAACGTGGCGCTTCCTGTTTGCTTAAGGCGCCACGTGCTCCACTTAACTGCCCCAACGCAAGTCATCCTGAAAGACTTTTATAACATGACAGACTTTCAAGCTGATTAACAGACAAAGCACGTGGTGCAGGATATGCTCCAAATGCGATACGTGTAGGGCCTCACACTTTGTTGGGTTAAGTTTCATTCTGTGCTCATTGACCCACTTTCTTAGGTCTGTCCAGATCTACTGGAGAGAACAAAGTACCTGAGAAGTCTGTATCTGGTTCATGTTGTTTGCCTGTTTCCAGTTAATTGCTTTATTCAAAGGAGCATCATAGACAAATGCTTAAAAATGTGATGCCCAGCAAGGTTCCTTTCACCAGTACACAAGTGCATTAGATTTCAAATGAAACCGTGTGCAAAATATAAAATGTTTAATTCAAGGGTATTTGCATCTGCACTGGTTGCACCATACAAAAACTATTTTCACACATGAGCACTTCTCCCACCCATCAGCTGGCTGCTTGATTGTTTCATGGGCACTTTGTGCCTGTGCAACAAAAGGGGTTGAATATGTAATTTGCATATGAAGTCTGTTGGTGTTGCTTTGTTGCTTCGCTCAATGAATACCAAAGAAACGCTCATGCAGGTGAAAAAGGGCCACCAGGAACCTCAGAAATGAGTAGAAATCAGCTGTTTGATTGGGTTTAGTATGCAAAAACAGTGCTCAGCAACAACAAACAGTCTGATATACCATGGAAGACCACTGTGGTACAATGGCTAAATATGATTTCACATGTAAAAATCTAATAGAAAATGTAACGAAATACAAGTAAACAGTGTTAACAAGCTATTGAACCTGAGTAAAATGGATCTTTGAACCATTTGTTTGGAGTGTGTTTATCTAGATATATGTGCAATTTATGATGCCGTTCACTCCACTGCGTGGCTGTATATATACATATATATATATATATATATATATATATATATAATGCATCCACAGTGTTCTACATGTATTTATATATCACTCTGTACAATACACTCATCCATATTTATATTCACAGATTGTTTGTATTGTGTACTTTTTATACTGCACTGTTGCTATAGTTTTAATTCTATTGTTTTTCATTTTTGCCGCTCTTATCTTGTACTGTCCACTTTCTGCTGTGACAATGTTCTGCCGTGATAATATTTATTTATTTATATCATGTTGGAATAGAAAAAGTTCCCCAAACTATGTCCACAAAGTTGGAAACATGGTGTTGTCCAAAATGTAAATATATGTTTGTGTGTATATATATATATATATACACACAAACATACATGGACAAAAGTAGCTAAGACATTAGGGAGACATTTGAAGTAAAAGACTGCTCTCTTACTGCAGCCTTCCATTGCATTTGCTTTAAACACGCAACTCGCAGCCACACGGTGGCGCTTTTTTTAGAAGCACCGCCTCTAAATAAATATTCATGAGCACGCAGCCTCACAGCAGATGGCGCCTTTTTTAGGAGCACCGCTCTAAATTAATATTCATGAGTTTGAGGAGCTTATAACCGGACACCATTTTAGATTCTGCCTCATTCTGACTCTGCAGCAGAAGCAGCTCCAGTCACTACTTGTCTTTTTGAAGACCCCCCAAAAAACACACAAAGGTAAAGTTGCATTTTGTTCTTCTCGTTGGCTACCTGATGTGTGAATGTTTAGTCGTCGTGTTGCCTTTTTATATTAGGGGTATTTAATTTGTATAACAGAATGTATTGTAGAACAATATGAAAAGCCGTTTTTAGGGATTAGCTGTTGAATTACGAAGAATGCGTTTAGTAATAGTATTAAACCTAGTGTGGTATTACTGGGGTTAACAAATATAATAAAACGGAAAAATAGAAGAGCCCCCACTGTCCCTCCTTTGTTCTGAGGGAAGTGCACGCGTGACTAGCATCCGGCTAAATCTGGTTTAGCTTCCTTGACCTACATCTTGCTAACTGGGTCAACGAGGGGAAAAATAAGGAATGTGAGGAAATCCAGTTTTTATGGATCTGGAAATGAAGATTTTTGATGTGTTGTGTATCGGTTTCGTCGACGTTAGTCTTCAGAAATGAAGGAGAAGGCCCCGTGGCGGTTTAGAGACTGCGCCATTGCTAACTGGCTAACGTTAGCCTGGCATTGCTGCACTGGCTGCGATCCAAACGGCTCTTGTCGAAAATAAAGCCAATCCTTACTACTGTTAATTCTTCAAGTATGCATTATTAATTTTAAGTATATATCGGTGTACAATATGTTGAGTTAATTAGATTCGTGATATACTCATTTACACAAACCGAGATAAACAGGCCTGTCCCAATACTTTTGTCTATGTAGTGTAGATTCACGAGGTGTGTCGGGAAGTGCCGCGGGGGAGGGGCGCATTATATGCTCTGCTACAAGGACGAGTCATAACTTTCTGCTAATAAAATCTTATTTAATCGGAACCTTTTTTTTAAGTGCCTGATTTATGTTTGTCACATGAATGTTTTTCTGCACAGATGTCTGACGAAGGAAAGCTCTTTATTGGTGGTCTCAGCTACGACACCAACGAGCAGTCACTGGAGGAGGCCTTTTCCAAGTATGGAACCATTGCCAAAGGTGAGTGTTTCTGTCTATCATCTTTGGGACAAGGCTGACACTGCTATGTAATTCTTGACATCTTGTAAAAAAAAATTTCCCCTTCCATTCCCTCTAGTCGACGTTATCAGAGATCGTGAGACAGACAGATCCAGGGGCTTTGGATTTGTTACATTTGAAAATCCCGATGACGCCAAGGATGCTATGGTTGCAATGAATGGAAAGGTAAATAGTAATTACTGTCTACTATGATTTTAAGAAGGGATGTGTAGGTTTCAGTCATCAGTATATTCCTTTGTTTTCCATTGTCTAGTCTATTGATGGCCGAATGATTCGTGTCGATGAAGCTGGCAAATCTGGTGGAAGGTCTGGTGGCTTCAGAGGTTCTGGTGGTGGCAGAGGATTTTTCAGGGGAGGCAGAGGAAGAGGTATGCATCAAGTCACAAAACCCTTTTGACATTGTTTTATGAGTTTACTATTGCAATGGTTAACTGTCTTTAATCCCTTTGGTCCTCAGGTGGTGGAGGATATGGTGGAGACAGGAGCTATGGAGGTGGAGACCGGGGTTATGGCAGTAGCGATAGAAGCTATGGGGGCGACCGTGGTTATGGTGGTGGTGACCGGAGCTATGGCAGCAGTGACCGGAGCTATGGAAGTGGGGGTAGTGGTGGCTACTTCAACAGAAGTGGAGGCTACTCGGGTGGTGGAGGATACAGAGACAATAGGTTAGTCATTTTTCTTATGGTCCGTTCATGCTTATTCAAGGGATATCTAGGCGGTAGCTTCTATGTGTACTAATTGTGGCGTTAACATGTTTCTACTCCTGTTCCAGGAACCAGAGTGGCTATGAGCGTTCTGGAGGCTCCTACAGAGACAGCTATGACAGCTATGGTATGTACAAAAATCTGATAGTGTAAATCCAATTGTAATACCTGAACTGTAAGAAGGAAAAATGCAAGGAAATGGTTCAAGAGTCTGTTCTGTCGTGGTTCACAAGCCAATCCAATGACTGCAACAGTCGTACTAAGACCTTAAGATCCTGGAAATTGGCATTTTCTTGAGTGCTATCTGATACTTCACCCTGGAAAGATCTAATTTCCTATAAATATAGTCTGTAGTGAATTTAGTCTGTACTAGGAGAATGTCAATGAGTTTGTCCTAAGATACTTGAAATTGTGAAAATACCACGTTGTTTAGTGGTGTCAGTTCTTTGTTAAGAAAGGATGTCCGAATGCTCCAGTGCCTTTACTCTTGCCTGCTTCTTGTCCTCAGCTACGCACGAGTAAAAAAAATCCTGATTCCAAGACCATCCCTTCGCTGGCTGTATTTAAAAGATGTGCTCTTCGAAGAATCTTTTGATTTTCACTTTGTTCATTTTGAGTGTCAACTTCTCTCCTACTTAAACCATATTGATAGCATTTTGAAGTCCTTTTTTTAAATTTTTATTTTCGTGTTGAAACTTGCCTGCTCTTTGGGAGGCGGGATCCGTGGTCATTCTTGGGCAATTACTGTAAATGTTAAGCCCATTTAGATTACCTGTACATACATACAGTTATCCCTGGGGGGGAGGGGGGAACATGGATTACTTTCTTTTGTATCTGTAAAGAAGTATCTCTGTTTTAAACTGTGTGAAATCTCTGACCAGTTCAGCACAGCCTGTTAGCTTCTAAGACCAATTGACCTGAAACTTTGGACCAACATGCGGTTTAAAACCTTAAAACGACAGCTGCCAATGGTGACTTACTTGGACTTGTCAGCCTCTAAAATTTGAACCCTATCCGATTCCCAAAAGAAGCTTTCCAAGCTGTGATGTGCTCATGGGGTGGCTTGCATCCTTGGTGTTTCTAAAGACTTGTAAATGTTCAGTATCCAAAGAGTGAACTACTTGATGGCATTGCCTCAGTTTATAGACATTTGTTTTGATCTCAAGGTGGCCGGAGGTACTTTACTCTTTGACATGAATATTAAAAAGTACTCTTTATGAACGTAACTTTAAAGCTCAGTCATTTAATGTCAAGATTTTGTTCCTTCTGGGAAAGAATTGTGCTCTGTTCTGTGTACCAACCCCTGCAATATTTTTCCTTTATTTTTTTTTCCCTTTTTTTGTAAACAAAAATTGGCTTCATGAAGCCCATTAAACAAGTTGCTGAACATGCTTCGATTTTATTGTGCTAAAATTGTCTGAAAATTAAACCATCAAAGCCAGATTTCAACTCCGTACTGGGATTAGATTGGGACTGTAGGAGATGGATTAAGTGTGTAAAATTTAATTTAATGTAGAATCATGTTGGGTTACTTGGTACTTAAAC
Organism: Bryconaethiops microstoma; assembly: GCA_037577275.1. Lineage (NCBI taxonomy): Eukaryota > Metazoa > Chordata > Actinopteri > Characiformes > Alestidae > Bryconaethiops > Bryconaethiops microstoma. Next base: position 10,465,815 of record JBBJLS010000039.1, on the reverse strand, counting down.
TTAGATAATAGAGTTCAGTGGGAAGTAATAGAAATATTCCGGAAATGGTAAAGAGAATGGACTTGTAGACTTTTTCTTAATGACTTCTAGCCAGTGTTGTATAATGCTTCATTGCTTGCAAGAGTCCTCCACTAACAATTTTTGGAAAGTCCACAATGCCCTTGGAGAATGAAGTGTTGTGCCTACCAACTCAAGAATCCTCTGAGATGAAAGCTGCTCTTTTGACAAGGGCAATTGTGCAGATAGGCCTGTTATGTGAGGTAACGACTTTTGCTCTCCTGTACGCATCCTTCCAACAGTTTCATTGTATTGTCCACATTTCCTCAAAATGCTCAAACCAGTGTTCTTGCTTTCCAAGACCTTTCCAAATTTAGACTCCTAAGAACTGCATCTGTGATCAGTATTGTGACCATTTCAAAAGATGAGTGCTTCATGCTAAAATGAGGAACATGCAGTGTCCTTGGAATGTTTCATTTCCAGGGTTTTTAACTTTCTCTGTAGACCTCTTTGGTGCCCTGTGAAGTTCTGCATTATGTGAACATCTGAACTCTCAAAGCTCCTTCCATCAAATGAGAGTCCTCATATCGCCTCATTGCCTTTCAAGGCACTGATGCTTGTACTGAAGAATCAGCTTTAAAGCACTTTACACTGTTCTAAACCATCTCTAAATGGTTTCTGTTTGCAATTTTTATATTTTTAGTTTAATGGTGTAACAATGCATGCCTACAATTTTTTGTTTTGAATTTTTGAGCTCTATATTAAATTTCTCTTATTTTTTCAGGTTGAAACATAAGTGGAGGTAGCCAGTGTCTACAGTGGTTACTGTTGTGACTGCATTTGGATGAGCTTCCCATCAAATCTGAGAGGTAAGCATGATGTGTGGAGGTTCTTCTGCCACATGTCTTGTTCCTTTCTTTCTGAAGCCAGTTTTTGTGGCAATTCTTGAGTGAAGTCTTGAGGACTGCTTTTGAGAACCTGGGAAGAATCAAAACTTTATTCATCCTGGGGACATTGCTTATGTAATGACCACAAAGATGCAGGCAAGAACAATCCAAATAAAAACCTGTAGGGAAAAACTATGAAAATACACTATGCTATATACACAAATGCCAGGTATAAACACTATTGTGGGTGGTGGTGGCAGCCTTGTGGAACCCCAAGTTGCTCTAGGGAGGCTGTCCTCTATAGTTAGGGAATGGAAGTTGCTGTGGATAAAAGTGTCTGCTAAATGCTGTAAATATATAGAAAAGTTAAATCCAGTTATACCGAATGGTAGTTAGGAGTGCTTTATCTGAAATGACTAGTTACAATAAGATTTGCAGTTTAGACTATAAATCAGCTTTTTTTGATCCTGGAGGTAATTGCTTATGCCTGTGCAGATGAGAGTAATATGAGAAACACTGCTATATACACAAATAGCTTATAGTTAAATGAATAATGGTGGTTAGGAATATAGTGGTGATTCCAAGGGTAAGATTTGCACATAATGGCAGACCTTTTCACTAAATTTTTTTCAATATTGTGTTTTCAGGATCTGGGTAGGGATAAATTCCCTGCAGAGCTGATTGACTCTCCATAAGAACACCAGAACCAAAGGAGGCAAAACATGATTGTGGCACACTCCCTTATGTCAGCCACACTGTCAGAATGTGGAACACGAGTGTTCTGCTCTTTGGGTTAAGATGGAGTGTGTTCAGTCGGTTAAAGTGTGTGAACCAAGGCAATAAATGACTTGATTTTTAGTTTGGTCTTATGTCCTTTTTTCCCCCCACCTGTTCTCATGAACTCAGCTGAATGTCTAATATTTAGAAGGCAGACAATATAAGAGTAAATGCAAGTACAAGAGTAGACTTTTTTTGTGTGTGTGTAGTCCTTATAGCTCTAGTTTGTGGTTGCAAGAAATGGACCAGTGGCATGAAAGCAAGGATGTAATGCTGAATTACTCCAATCTATTCTCTCCTCATGCAGGTAATGGGTAACAGTATGAGCTCAATCACACTGTCCAATAGGTGGGATGGGATCTGCTATGAATGTTCAGTTACAGGCAGATAGAAGCTAAACACTAAAACGCCGTATACAGGTTTCCCCAAAACAAAGCATAGTTGGTTTCTAGACCATCATCTTGTTTACCATTTGTAGTCATCTTTTACAGAAACCTCATCTTAAAGCTTGGATGCTAGTCACATTTACAGCTACATATATGTAATGAAACGATAGGTTTTTACCGGATTACGTATGCAGTTTTCCCCTCTAAAACGTACTTACCTGTTCTAACTGCAAGGAATGGAAAGTGAAAGTACTTAGTAAAAGCAGAACCACGGTGGTAATATTGTTTCAAAATTACTGCAATCATGCCGACTGTGTAGGTGGAGTTATGTGGTGGAATTAAGTCAGTTATGTGGTTTCCATACTGAAAATATTCAAAAATACACATAAAAAGCGCTGCATATTACTTAATGCATGTACAAAGTTTTGCCCATATCTCTCATTTCTGCACGTGTTCCTCCAGGGTTGGACAATCACCACAAGGGGGCAGTGGTGTCCTACATTTATCTACATTAGGTAGGGTGTGTACATATAACGGAACGATCGAAGCTGCTGTATGAATTGTGTGTATTTCAGTGAATCAAAAGCTGTTTGAGTCTGTATGGGAAGTGAAAGGGTCTGAAATGCAAAAGTGGTCCTTACTGACCATAAATCAGCATATTTTATTGACAAAGATGCATTATACAAGATGTTTGAGTACTAATGCGACAGCTTTACAGTATATGTCTTGCATGAATCAAGCTTGTCTGCTCTGGTCTTTTTGATTTCAGTCTTTATAAGTCCCATTTATGACACTCTCAATCCAGTCAAGATAGTGGTCTATGCGAGTATATTTTGAGACATGGCCCCCACGGCTTTTCCTATAATTGGACACGATCCCACGTGCGATGTCTCCACAAACCAGTGGGCCCCCAGAGTCACCCTGTGGATAAAAAAAAAAAAATGTTTTGTCCTTGTTATCAACCGACAACAATAGCTTTTAAAAGAGAGAACTGTGATCACACAAACTTTTCCAGGCCCCTTTTTGCCCGTGGTACAGATTACGTTACGCTCGTTACAGCTGTTGTCAGAGATGGTGACGTTGGCCTCTAGCAGGACTTCTGATGGGTCGTTATTGTTGTATGACTGGCACCCCCAACCCATCACCAGGCAGTTGGATGGGGAGTTTTGGTCTGTATATTTAGGCAGGGTGATAGGCTTCACTTTATCGTTGAACTTCACCGTTTTATCGAGCTAGACGAAACACAAAAGTTTGTGAGGTGTTTGCTATTTTCCCCATTTTCTTTATATGTCAGCATTCACACTTTAGTATATAAAGGCAATGCTCCCCTTACCTTTAAAAGCATGATGTCATTTTGGTAATGTGTCTCGTTGTATCTTGGATGTTGAAATCGTTTTACCTTTATAGAGTCGGTGATGAGTAATCCATGAGTGCTGTGGATCCCTACAAAAGCAATGCTATAGAAGAAAATAAGTGCAGTGGGTAAATAAGTGCAGTCATGCCGAGAGTACGTAGCATTTCGGTGGTTGGTTGGTTGTCTGGCTAAAGCTTGTGTGCAAGAGCATAAATCAAGGCCTTAGTAACCAACAGCCAGGATATAAAACCATATAACTAATACTCGAGACAAAATATACTACCTACAGTGTACAGTAAACCCCCACTTACTCGGTTCAGTAGTTGCGGATTTTTTCGTGGAACCGAACCAAAAATTGTTTGAGGAAACTCCCGCAATTCGCGGAAACTGCAGATATCCTCTGCATTTTCTTTGCTTTTGTGGTGTCCAGACCTCGTCCGCCATGCCCCCTCATCCTTCCTTGTATCACTTTATAGACAACAGGTCAGGATGAAGGCCTATGCTATGCTGGAGGACAGTAGTCCTGTTCTTACTGTTCTGCAAGTGATCTTATTCATGCGTTACAAAACAATAATAGTACATGGTATTGTGTAATACATTCAATGCTCTTAAAAGGTTTTAACAGGAGACTTGAAGAGGGACGTAAAGACACCTCTTAACTAATGAACGTAAGTCGCTCTGGATAAGGGCGTCTGCTAAAAGCCTCTTTATCTATTTTCCCCTTCTAATATTGAGTAGTGATTCTGTGTCTAACTCTATGCAACTGATCCTGACTTACTGACCAATTTTCATGATAAATGCTCTAAGCATGCTCCTTGTTAGTAAGTGTTCAATGTCACAAATCTGCTAAGTTTAAAAGAAAGGCATTTACTGGTTGGAAAACATCACAATTAAATTGGTTTAAGAGCTATGAAAAGTAACCCTACGACCCTTTGGCATGGTTTGTCTTTATAGGTCGGTTTCCCGAATAGGGGTTAAACCTAGTCCAAGACTAGCCTTAATCCTTGCCTGGGAAACCTAAGCTAAACACTTAATTACATGTGATGTATTTTAAAGTCTTGACGGTTGTGTCAACCCTCAAACAGGAATTTCACACCATCTACTGGTGTCTATGTTAGTCGCTCACTAATCGTTTCATGGTGTTCTCTATTGCTGATCCTGCATTTGAAGTGTTAGAGGCGCTACTGATTCAGGATCAGTGCAACACTGCATTTTACACTGTTAGCTATAGTTCTGCCTGTCTGAAGTTATTATAAATAGCTGTGCTTTTATTTATCTGATTATCATTGTTATACCCTGAAAGAGGATAATAAAGTTTAAATAAAAGCTCTTCAATTCACAGTCCCAGCAATGGTCTTTTTGTGACTTTTTCCATGACGTTTAGTGCAAGTTGCAGACCTGACTAATTGTCTTTTGATTTCCGAAAGTAGAGTTGAGACCCTCACTAACACTGGGATGCTACTTCAGTTGCATTACTGAGTAAAATATCCAGGCTGGCTTTGAACTGATGTGACCTGCATGAACAAAGGTGTTTGCTGGTGTGCTGAAATAGTAACATCCTCCTGATTACTGCTTTCATTTCGTATTCACAGAGCAGCTTAGTGCAGTTTCCTGGACCCCTTTTGTAAAGAGTCAACCTACTTGCCATTGCAGTGGGCTGCAGTCATCACAAACTTCTCATTCACCAGAAAGCCGTCGCAGGAATGCTCAGTTTCCACATTGTAAAGATACACCATGTATGGGTGGCTGCGTGGATCTGACTCCCTCCCACCAATAATGCCATAGCGCATAGAGCCACCTGTCCGAGAGTGTCAACAGACTCAGCATTTTCTTATACAAGGTTTGTGCCATTGCTGTCATATTAAGACTTCAATTTTTTTCTCTTAGAAATGCTGCATTACATTGGGCAAAACTGTAATGCCAAATAACCCACAGCTATTTGTAATAAAGTCTCATTAAATTAACATACATGCAATTAACATTTTCCCTTTTCTTATAAAGTTACCAATTCAGGGCTAGAAGATTTTTTGTAATGACTGAAACAATATACAATATGCAACACCTAGAACATATTAAGAGACTGTGCAGTAACGTGTGGAAAATTATTTCTACTCCTTTCCCATGCAGCTGTCTGTTATCTACTTTAGTGCTGGATGGTGAGAAGTAGCACAAAGAGGTGCGAGTCTTGACCTTTACTCTAAGGCTGAGGTAAGTGGGAAGTTGGTAGGATTACCTGTCATAAAGTTCTGCAGGAGGATGAATGCCCCCAAGCCCAGTGGCACATTCATGGCAGAAGCAGCTCAGTCAGCACAGCCTGTGAGAAGCTGCAGCTGCAACTGCTGCTTTCCTTTTTATAGTCTATTGAGGGACCCTAACCAGGAAGACAAGAGAAACTGCTAGACACTCCTGCTGTGCACTTTACTGCTGTTTTATCAGGTTAGACAGCTACTTAAGTACTGAGCAGCTTGTGGAACTGCAAGGGAGCTTCTAAGTACATCCAGTTTTTTGTTTTTTTTAATTCAGTTTTGGTACAAAATTGAAATGTTCTGAGCAAAAGAAACCATGAAATTAAATACACTGATGGCGATAAAATGTTAACAGCCAAATAAAAAGTAGATTCCTTTTCTCACAAATACAATGGGGTCCTAAAGCCTGAGACTACCTTGAAATGTATTTATTTATGTTAATCTAGGAAATTTGCCACAACATTAAAACCAATGACGGGTGAAGTGAATAACAGTGGCAACTGTCAAGGGGATGGCATACAGTATATTAGGCAACAAGTGAACAGTAAGTTCTTGAAGCTGATGTGTTGGAAACAGGAAAAATGGGCGCTAGGATCCGAGGGACTTTGACAAAAACAAATTTGTGATTGATAAACGACTGGGTCTGATTATCTCCGAACCAGAAGCTTTTGTGTGGTGTTCCTGGTATGCAGTGGTCAGTACCTTCCAAAAGTGGCTCAAGGAAGGACTAGCAGTAAATCAGTGACAGGGTCATTGGCACCTTCTTCACTGATGTGCAAGAGGAGCAAAGGCTAGTCTGCCTGCTAATCCACAGAGGAGCTACTGTAGCACAATTGCTGAAGTTAATGATGGTTATGACAGCAAGGTGTCAGAACACACAGTGTTCCAGACCATGGAGCAATGGAAGGAGGTTGCCTGGTCTGTTGAATTATGTATTATTTTTCATTTTGTGGATGGCCAGTCCTCCAATCTAGGTAAGTTGTTTTACCCCATGTGTTATGGTTTGGAGGGAAGGGGGGTGTGCCAGAAACCACAGCACACCATTAGAGGTCTTGCCTTGACGGGTCAGAGCTGTCTTCATAGCACAAAGGGGACAGACGCGATGTAAGTGGTTTTAATGTTATGGTTGATCAGGGTAAGCAACATGTGAGGCCTTAGTGCAAATGTATGGAATCCATGCCAGCCTGATTGCACTGAAGCAAAAGTAGGAGCTATAATTAGTCAATAAAAGCTTTGTAGGTTTCACGAGAAGCATGATATTAGAACAGGAAAATAGTGCAGCATATAGCATAAATCTGACTGTATATGCCTCATAATGTATTGTTGAATGTATCTGTATCGAAGCAGGGAGCCTTGAAGGTCTTTTTTTTCCTTCGTTTTACTCCTTGTCTTCTTAAACCCATGTGTCTCCAAAGAGATTTGCTGTCTATCACTGTGATCCAGGAGGTACCATTACTGAACACCAGCCCAGATAGTCTATAAAAAAAGACCTTAGGTTCTCAGAACTTGCATCCATCAGTACCCAGCATCATGTGGTGAGTTTTTCAGCAATGAAGGAAGCCACTGAAAGAGCTGATAGAAGAATGATCCCGCCACTTGGTTTGCAATAGACCTAAAGTAATGGCCAAGTGAGCCACTGTTTTTCTCTCGTCCAGTGATGGAGCTGAACCTGAGGCCAGAAATGGGATTTTTTTGAGGCTAGGTAGCTTTTAATACTGTATGAAAACAATGCACTCATAAAGGAACCTACAAATATCCGACACATCCCACTGTCTAATAGCAACTGTATAAAGGTTCCTCCTCATTAAAAGCACTGCCATTCAAATGAGGACGTCTTTGCCTATGGCAAATTTTATATTATAGAAAAAATGACCTTTTTTTTTTGTTTAAACCCTTACAAAACCCTTTATTTGTACAACAATAACAACAACAATAATAATAATCATAATAATAATAATAATGTTTTTAAATGCAGGGTGGGGGGTGACGTGTCCTCTTTAACGTACACACTCCAATCCTCCAACTCCACCCCCACCTAACCCATATCCCCCACCCCTTCCCTGATTCTCAACACATCTGAACATTTCCTTTACATGTTGTAGTTGATTTTGCTTGTTGTTGTTTTTTTTTTATACTTAAACAGTTTTAAAAAACATACATAGGATTTATATCTTTATAGCCTTGCACACATGGCTCATGGGAAATGTAGTCCCAGTCGGCATGTTCCATGTACATTTACTGTTAGGGCCTGAGCTCCACTTTTTTCATGTTCAGCGGTTCCAAGGAAGCTTAAAAGTGAGGTAAACTAATCAGACTGCATGTGATAATAAAAGACACTGTCAGCCTGAGGGCTGTAGCTCTGGATTAATGATACAAACTAAAACTGCAGACTGGTTTGTTAGTTATCTAGCTGGTCTAATAGATCTAGGAAATTAATTCTCTCTCTCAACACTGTCTGACACTACACTGTATTACACCAGAGATCTGTGTGATTGGACAGGAAGCCTGTTCTGGGTGTCAAAGCCAAAGTGGAAGTGTAATGAACTGTTTAAGCATGCAGCATATCAGCCATTTACAGTAACAGACTCTAATAATGGGCAGTAATAGTAATAAAAAAGCAGTTAAAATTGTATTTGTATATAAAACATCAGCCTCACCAGTAGAAATCTGGGTATTATTTGGAGCACTTGTTTTATATTCAAATACAATTTTAACTGCTTTGATATTACTTTTACAGTTTTATGATATTACTTTTACAGTTTTAATGTTAATATAGAAGTCAGTTATGATGTAAATGGCTCTGGTGACAAGGAGACTAAGCACATTATGTTGGCTTATAATTGCAGTAATATAATTATAGACATTTGAATGTGTTTAAGGTAAGAATGGTTTGCATATTAAATATTGGTTTAATGGCACACCCCTAATGCAACACATAGTCAACACTAATAATTAGTGTAAAATGGTTATCATATGATGGGTCATGTGGTATTAGCAGCATGCCCCCAACCCCAAAGCTAAATTACACCCACGCCACTTCTGTAATGTTTCTCAATATTGTGCTTTTTGCAGCGTGAGTATGTATTAACATTTAACAGCATCTCACCTTTTACCTTTATATCTCAGCATTAATTTTGTGATAGAGTTTCTTAGCTTTACAATAGCGTACTATTAGAGTATTTCCTAAAATAGGTCTCTTTGAATGGTTCTTTAGGGAACAATTAGGTTTTTTTTTATGTTGTTACACTTAACAACCTGTCATGCTGTGGTAACACCTTCTCCTCGCATGCGGGGCACGCACACACACACCACAGGTAGTCGACGTGCATTTTCTGATAATCTATTATTTTAAACAGAAACTGACAAAACAATAACCAGCATGAGAGCCAAACTCTAGTACTATGGACAAAAAACCGAAAGGAGGCACGAGCAAAAACAAGCGAGGAAGCCAATTCAAAAACAGGATTAAAGACCGGGAAAACACGAACAAAACGAGTGAGGACCGGGTTGACCGACAACAGAAAACTAAACACAAAACCCTTAAATAACAAAACACAAACAAAAAGGACCAATGAAAAATCCCACACTTAAATACTAAAGACACCCAGGTGAGACTAATAAACACTAGAAACAAACTTTAACACCGTCATAAACCCCCAGGCCTGACACAACCCTGTTTGGCACCTTTATTTTTAAAAATGGTCCTTCGCTGAATGAGAGGAATGGTCTTTCCATAATATAGAAAGGATATTCCTGATTAATGTCTGAAGCATTGAGTGATAGAAGAGGTCTTATCTTCAAATCAAGCTCATGTCGGCTCCAGCGGAACGAATCTAATTCATTCTGGGCCTTAATTCAAAACCCTTGTTTTTCGGGTCTACTCTTAATGGCTTCTGTTTGTGTGTAAAGTAGACCACCTGTAGTATGTTGGCCTCCTTTCAAAGGTAGTCACTTTTCCATGACTGTTATGTGGCATTGCACTGCTAGATGTAGAGAAATGCAAATACAACAAATTCGCTCAGATTACTAATGGGGCCTGCCGGACCTGGGCTATAATGGAATGCATCTGCTCTCAGTATGTAAATACCCTCAGCCTCACTACGGGCAATGCCATTAAGTAGCCTACCTTCCTGCGTCTAGACTAAAGTATGTTCCTCTCATACCTGAACCACAAGGCTTTATTAGAATTATTATGAGTGCTGCACAACAGTGGTTTTTGGGAGAGAGTTTGGGGGCTGGAGCTGAAGCTGTAATGTGAATCGCAGGAGCTGGAATGCTGGAATGGAATGGGGGGTGCGGAGTGGAAGGGGGGTGGGGGGGTGGGCTCACTTTAGCATTTACCGGCAGGCCAGGAGCTTTATTGAGACTGAGGGGTTGACCATGGGATGGTTTTGCAATTGGTCATCACGATCGAAGCAGAGGATATGATGACAGTCATAAAAATGTCTATCAATCAGTGTGCAAATTACATGTTTATTAAGAAGAAAGGGAAATGGCTGCAGAGGAGAAGAACCCCAAAATTGATAGGTGGTGCATTGTGTCACCAAAGTCATTCTCCTTTAACTGAAACAGCACACGACATAAAGAGGTCAGGGCCCAGCCAGGTTATGTCATTCCATGTCCGTAGGACATGAAGTATTATTGGCCATTTTGCCCATGTCTTCAACAGACAATAGCCTCGAACCTCTGGCCTCGACAGCAGTGACTGTGAATAGTTTATATGTGAGCTTCCTAACTGCAGTGCCCCATTATGTTTTTGAAAAGTATGACCCCATTACTTGTTTTTTTTTTTTTTTTTTTTTTGGGGGGGGGTTACTATTATCACTGAGTCTGCTCTGTCTTATATAATCACATAACCTGCACAGATATACAATATTCAATAAATCTTTCATATTGCTGCTGTAAGAGCAAACAAATGATCATCTTTACCATAGTTAACTTTATAATAAAGGTTTTTTATCATAAGTAATTTTAGACCATTTCTGTTGGTTCTGTTGGTTCAGCACACAATATTAGGGGCAGCTGGCATTCTAATTGCATAAATTAAAAAATGCTGTAGCTGCTAGCTTTGCTTGTATCTTATCCAAGAGACAAGACTCTTTCGACCACTAGCCCAAAACAGTCCCCAGATAAAACACTTAGACTACGATTCCATTCACAAGGTTACACAACGCAGGAAATATGTGACAGTATGTGTTCTTTCTTGTTTTTTTGTTTTTTTTTATTTGTTTGGGGTTTTTTTGCAAATGAGGTCAGTCTCCAGACATGTAGACCGTCTCTATGGCCTTTGCACATGAGGTCCTGGAGGTTTCTTGTGCCAAACTGAAGCTCTCTGGTCCAGAGAGGGTCAGTCGAGGAGGAGAGAAGACACATGGCTCAGCTGCAGGATAAGAGCAGTGACAACACAGCCCTCCAGTGAATGCAGCATTAAGTTTTATGTTGAACTTAATCCTTTTTACGTTGACCTTGTAAAAAAATCAGATACTCAGAAACACTTGTAAAGTTTGACCAGGGGTTGTTCTTTCCAAGAGATTTGTACAGGATACAGTGTTTGTACAATGTACACATATCTCACACTTAAAGGTCATAACCTGAACATTAACACCAGCTCTACACCACAAGTGCTAAACACTGTAGATTCATACCAGAATAAAGACACTATGTCTTTATTTCTGTCAAACTGTAAAACTGTACACACTGCGTTTTAATTGTCTAAAGGAAAAAAAGACACATGCTGCAGATTCATATTGGAATAAAATGACTGCACATGCTGCTTAAGCATACTGGTTTAAAATCATGATGCACTTATTGCTGTCCAATGGTAAGAACTGCATACACTGTAAATTCATACTGGGATAAGATCCTTATGCAGTTATTACTGAGTCTGTTAAAGCAATACACAGATCATCAGTCAGTTGAGTATTTGAATAGTGCTAAAGGCAGCACTCATTTTCACTGAATATTTTCAGTACTGTGCATGAAATGAAGCCCTGGGTAACTTTATGATTGATGAAACAAGATATCTCACATGTCCACAAACAGAAACCACAGATCTCACTCGCATGTCCTCTCAAACCCAGCAAGCAGCTTTATTATCTTTCATGTTCTTTCCCAGAATCAGTATCTCTATTATCTGATCTACTGTTGAGTTCTTGCACTGTGCGGTTAGCTCCAAGCAAACTGTTCTGAATAATAAACTAATAAAAAATCACCATCTGCAAGCACAGGACTAATATGCTCACTTTTGCAGGGACGCCTAATTGCAGAATGGTGGTGGATGGTGGATGCAGAATTGGTGGTGTTGTCAACAACAAATAACTCCATTTCTGGACTTTCTCTTAAGCATTTATTCTCTCTCAGACTGATAAGACGTCCATGACACACAGTAGTTCCAACTCTGAAGTTACTGAGAAAACATGAGTCTGTGCTTCATTCATGCTGGCAGTCACTGAATAAGAAGTAGTTTATGATCTCATGTTTTTCACACCAAAGCCAGAAATAGTGAACCTGCTTCAGCTGGTTCTCAGAGGGGTGCTGTTTGCAATAGAACTGTGAGACCACGGGCGACGGCTTGAGTATTACTGCTTAACGCTTTTTTGCACTCATACTGAAAAAGTTTACAACAAATGTAACCGCAAGAAAATGTAATCCTTGGCACAGCATGGACCTGACTGAACAAACATCCTAAATGGTGAAGATATTGAATTGCTAAATCTGCTCTGGACGGCTGACAAAGGGGTGCTGTGCAGACATGGACGGATTGCAATCAATGGAAATAATGACGCTAAACAAGAAAAAGGTCTGCCAAAAAATCACCAAACTGGAGCCATTCTAACAAGCCCTGTAGACGAAGACCAGAGACACGCGTAAGGCATCAGAGGCCTAAATTAGCCTGTGTCAAACTCATGGATGTTGTTGCCTGCAATTTTTGATCCACAAAACATATGGTGTCCATCCACTTCAAACAAAGCCTCCATATTCAAATGTATCAAATGATGGCCATAATAACATATTGGAGGAACATTTGTAACGATAATTTCCTGAAGGTTCAGTCAGGGCTGAATCAGCAAGATTTATTTTCCCCTTTAAGCAAAGAACGGAAGTGGGTTGTCATGAAAAATGACACCTTCCCATCCCCTGCAAGCTGCTGACGAAGAATAGACCAGTGAGAAGTCACAAAACGTATAGTGTGAAATCAGATAAGTCTTCGAGTTGCAAATGTGAATAAAATGAAACTGAATCGCCTCTAAATGTTTCATGACACATTTCTGACCTATGTCAGATTGTATGAGCCCCTACTCCAAAATTTCTTTCAACAAATTAGAAAATGATAATTTCCTTGTTTACTTGCTATTATTGTGTTGAAATGATGCTCCACCTACTAGCTTTTAATGCATACCAAAATGTTTATGTCAGGGTACCAATTACGCCTACCTAGTAATATATAATAAAGAAATCATATTGCAGGTTGGGCAAGAGAGCAGTTATCATTAATGAGCTGCTTTATGATTAACAGGAACATGAAGAGACATCAGTGCTGTGAATGTAGTGCTGATGAAAACTAACTGGTAAGCTTGTTAAATAGCGTCTTTCAGTCAGTCAGTACACAATTGTGTCTGTTTCTATATGAAGAGCCAGATAAAGAGTTTAGAGGACCAGATCACCCCCCCATCCCCCCTACTTAGTTTGTTACAATACAGGAGACTGAATCCCAGCGGTGCCTCATTTCGCGCAGCTGGTGGCCTGGTGTTTAGGGCTCTGTCCCTGTGATCGAAAGTTTGTGGGTTTGAATCCCAGGACTGCCAGAGGCAGCACTGAGTTATCCTTGAGCAAAATACCGCTTCTCTCAGGTGAATGGGTTAAATGGAGGGAAGAATTTTTTGTTGTTCATGCTGTGGGCTGTGGTGTGTGCGTGTTTGACAAATGGACACTTTACACTTACTTACTTACGCTTACACTCGACCCACTGGAATACAAAACCTTTGCCAATCTATGAGAAGCTTTATTGACAGCAGTCACTCCAGTTCTCAGGTCCTTCACTGGCTCCCAATTCGGTACAGAATTGATTTCAGAGCAGTACTGATTGTGTACAAGTCACTCAATGGTTTGGGGCCTAAATACACCTCTGATATGTTTTATGTATATAGTCCTGGTTGGTCTGTTAGATCTAAAGGAACAGGTCAGCTAGAGTTGTTTATCCACTATGCTGTCCAACCAACTGCCCATCAGTACTGGATCCGCACCAACTGTAGCTTTAAAAAGCTACTAAAACTGCACCATTCGCCTCCACCTTCTTTTAAATATTGGGACTTCCATTGAACTTTCCATCTTCTTTTACTGCTTTTCCATGTATTCTTTCATTTGATCTACTATTTTGTTTTATTCTATTTTATTTTTCATTCTATTTATGTAAAGCCCATTGAATGACCTTTATGTATGATAATGTGCAATATAAACTCGACTTGACTTGACAAAGCAGAATCTACTAATGGGTTCATGCAGGGTTTTTTATTGTTTAAGCAAAGCCCAGACAACCAGACTAACTTCTGGACTTGTAAGTAGAGCCGTGAGAATCAAGTATTGTATTTTTAGCATGTCTGCAAGGAAAAATAGTTAATGGCAATGAAAGGTAATACATATTTTTAGACAAGACGAAGAAGAAGAAGGCTAATTGCTTGCCCAGATGTGGACTAAACTTGTTAAACACAAAGGTGCCAAAAAGCGTACTTTGTGCAGCATCATAGAAGAACCACTTTTGGTTCCCAGAGGAACTTTTTAATGGATGGTTCATTGCGGAACTATTTTTGTTTAGCTGAGAAGAAGCTGTTTAAAGTTTAAAGAACCTTCATGAGATCTATCCATTTTAGGAGGCATCCGTAAACTGGTAAAGGGTATTTATTTTACGTAAAGTTTATTTAGACTTTTAAAATGTTAATCACCCCCTCAAACCTTTTTTTTTTCAAACATGTTTCTTTAGGGAACCAAAAGTGGTTCTTCTCCCATTTGCCTACTTTCATTTTTAAGTATGTTGTCAAAATGAAGGAGGTGAAGAAGTTCAGTAAGTAAAAGCCTTGCTAGACTTTCCCCATTAGGTCTACATGTAATCTGTTGAAGAATTCAGTAAAGTGGTGGAAGGAAAACCTGACAGGACTTACTTTCTGAAGCCAGACATGTCCACCTCTGTTTATAGATTTTAGTCAATTTAACTCAATTTAGGAAGGCCAAGGAGAGTGCAAGAGCTGATTCTGACACTGACAAATGCTTCTGTTATATGTGAGGATCAAGGATTGGAAAGTTCCCTTCAAGATCTGTCACATTACTGATTAGCTTATTTAAACTGAAAACAGCCAGGCTTAGAAAACCTCTGCAAATGATTTTTTCTGGCTTGCTCATCATCTGTATGCAATATTTTTTACTGTTCATCCTTTACTCATTCTTCCCATCTAATCATCCATTTTACAAAAACGTGTCCTGTAATTTGATTACTGTTTTACAGGATTGGGGCTGCATTTATTTCCTGGACTTTACATTCATCTTATAATTCCATTATGTTACACTACCTCTTTACATTCCTTTGTGGTGAAGGAAACAGTGGCACATGCAGAAGTCATTAGACAATATCCAAATATATATATATATATATGGGTTAATATTTTGGAGATATGAGGTTTTCAGTCAACTGTCATACGTTTGCGTAGTATTTCTTATTTTAATCTTCCAGAAGTCACATTTAAAGTTTACCTTTTAAAAGGGAGAAACCAAAAAAGCACAAAAATGTAATAAATCTACATAATTTTCTGTGCAAACATCAGCTTTAACAGAGTTCTGTCCTTTTGTGATGAGGTGTTTTAAGAGAATGACTTCTTAGTAGCAGGTAGGAGCACTTAAAATAAATGTTAAAAAAAAAGCAAAGCCTGGATTTGAAGCTTGGAAAGGCCCTGGAAGCTCTCTGAACAGATATTCTGAGTATTACTGAGAGCAGAGGCAGCTGTATGGGAGTAGAACTGAACGAGAAGACATTAAGGCAGAAGGAATGAGTGAAAGAAAAAAGAATGGATACGCAGAAGGGTCTTGTTTGGGGAAGGGGACTCATGAGAAGCAGACGGTCTGTGTTGATCATTACAGGATCAAGAGGATGGAGAAAACAGGCCATTGATGAAGAGTATAGTGATGGGAAGAACGCTATGTGCTTCTGTTCTCCAGCATTTCTTCTTTCTTTTGTATATTCTTTTTCTTCTTCTTCTTTTTCTTCTCCTTCCTTACTTCCTTCCTTCCTCTTCCTCTTTTTCTTGTTGTTTAGTTGTTTTCTCACACAGCAGGCCACACAGACTACTCTCATGCTATTTTCCACTGTTAGCTCCATAATTATTGGGACCCGTGATAAATGAAGTCTTGAATAAAAATGACTTTGTGGTTAATTAGCTCACGCTGAAGCAACTTGACAAAAGTCCATGTGTTATTGAAGTAAAACCAGATAAAAAATATTTTTATATTTTGTATGTGTGTCACAATTATTGGAAATCGGCCTTCCGTACTTCGTGTGTCTTGTCTAAAAATGCTCAGTGAGATCCGAGATTACAAAGCAAGGAATTCTGTGGTCACTGAAATTTTAGTGTTTTTGGACATATGTTTTGGATCATTGTCCTGCTAGAAGATCCAAACATGGCCCAGTTGTGGCCTTGTTTCCATAGAGCACATCATGGAGTACATGTTGCCATGTGTAGATAGCCAGAACCTTTGGAGGAAAAACAGCCGCAAAATAGATCCTCCACCTGTTTTTTGTGAAAAAGGTTCTATTTTTGACCAAATATCTGACCATAGAACCTGGTTTCTGTCAAAGTTCCAGTAGCAGGCAGTGAACTCCAGATGCTTGTATATCTAGTTATATGAAAGAATTGGCTTTCTTCCTTCCAAATTGTTTGTTAACCTGTTGGTGGTGTCTAAAAATTCTACCATTGTTTGCAAATCTCCAACCGTGATCCATGGAGCATCTTTTCTCCATTATTCTCCTCCCTCATTTTATATTAACGTGGCTACATGTCCAGTGGTTGACCTTTTAGCTGACAGCTGGTATATTATTAAAACTGTCCTGAACATTCTTTAAAATAATGCTGATTACTGTGACAGAGACCCTATACTTATATGGTGAGACAGTATTTCATTTTGCGTGAAGAAGCTGATGGTCAGGTATTGTTGGAGGTTACTCCAGTGAGGTAATGTTGTGACTAGACACTGGTCCCACAAACCAGCACCAGGCATAAGTGTCTCAGTATTCTGTTTCAATAAGATGGTTGTCATTCATGAGTTCGCTTCCTAAGAATCCCAAGCCAACGACCAAAATAACAACTGTTGTCCAAATGGACGGACAGTGGAGAATCCATTACTTCGTATTGCTCTTCAGAGAGATACTGCCCTACAGCTGTAAAAGACTTTAAATAAGTGCTGTACGGAAGGCTTTCGAAAGTGAGGAGCACATGTGCTTTATTCTCACTCATTTAACTGTGTTATTGTGATATTTTCATATTTGTATGATAGTGTGAGAAGCAGTACCATAACTTTGCTTTTTCCTCGTAGTGATCCATAGCCCAGACGTTTGGAATTCTGGAGTTCCTAAGTATGATATTCTGATCACAGACAGAGGTATTCAGATCAGCCCCTAATGTGGGAACCAGTCGGGATCTTGCAGAGCCTGGGGCCCAGCAGAGAGAGACCAGAGCAACCACGTATTCGATACGTGTACACACACATGATTCTGCAGGTGCAGTACATGCATATGTAGACATTTATTGTAGAGATTACTTATTGTATTGACTCGGATTTACATCCCATTCACACTACTGTTACACTGCTATATTGTCTATTTATTGTATTGTCACTGTCAATCCCTGCACTTGGTTCAGTTCTGCTAAGTGCCACTTGTGCAATAATCATTCTTATGGTGCAATTCTAGCCACTCTGGAAGGTTTACCTCCCGTTCACAGTGTGCTGGTACATTACATTACTGTTGCACTGTTGTGGTGTCTACTTGTTGTGTTGTTTCTGTTGTAACTTGCACTTTGTTGAAGGTTGCTATCTGTTGCATCTTGGTTTCATCACACTATGTACATGTACACGGTTGCTGATGGCAATAAATTAACCTTGAACAAGAAAGACACACACATCAAGCAGGAGAGTGTCCCAGCAGAAGAAAACAGTGTTTTGGAAAGGCAGCAAGAACATTAAGACAAGCATGAAAATATAAATTATGTGATCGACTTGATTTTTAAACACAGTGTGTGTTTGTGTAGCAATGCAAAAGTAAAACTTATCTCTATCCCCTACCCCCAACCCTAATCTCACACTGGAAATGTATAGAGTACATCTAGCAGACAAAACAACCCCATAATCTTACTGGACATATAAGTGCAAATGTGTGTGTATTGCACATGTGCACGTATCAAATAGGAGGCTGTGTTGGACAGACTAGTAGAAGGAAAGGGTGAGTTGTGCTAAAAGAGCTCTCATGGGAACACATGTCAGGTTTGAGGGATGGGCTCCACTGTAGGAGCTTTCAAAACAACGATATAATGGAAAGCTTCTGTTTAGTTTAGCCCCAGCACCACTTTTATGGGTGAATGTTGAAAGAAGCTTCAGTGTGGATTATACCTTCTTAAAATAAAGTTTTTTTGAGCTAATGTCATAGAAGAACCACATTTGCTTCCCTTAAGAATCTTTAATTGTATTGATCTTTAAAGAATTTTTGTAAATGAGATGTATTTAGTGTGAAGAATCATTTTTAGAAGAACCAAAATACACTTTTATTATTAACAAGCATTTTAAAAACTTGTTATTTGTAAGTATACACACATGCCCTCTGAGTATGGGCAGTGCCAAAGTTTAGTTTGTCCCCACATGTGTCCTTTATCAGAAATCACACCCTGCCCTGTGAGACTACAGAAGGTCTAAATGTTGCGTTTCCACATGGAATCTTTTGGTGTTGTCTGTCAGAAAAAGATGTCATTGTCAGCAAAGCAGATGCACTGAAATATCAAATGCATAAGTAGAAACTGATTCTGACATTGTTATGACCTGTTGCACCACTCAGAAGGAAGCATGATATGAAATTATCTTTGTACTCGCTTTAAAGTGGGCTGAATTCTGGACACTGAATAATGGATAATAATGGATCAAAATAATGGACAGATTAAAAAACCCCTGATCTTGGCACAGCCTACCTTAAAAAGGTAACTTTCTAGCATGATCTCAGAAGCTTCACCACAAGATAAAAAGCTACACCCCAAAATTGTTCTTCAAGGGTTCATAACATATTGCAGTTTTCCTCTAGGATAAATTAAGTTTTTTGATTCTGATTCTGATTCTTTAGTAATGGTACTATGCAGAACTGTGAACACCCAAAGAGTTAGTTGAATGCATACAGGGCAATGGGTTCTTCTCTAAAGGAAAACCTGTGGTTCTTTACAGAACATTTTATAAAATGGTTCTTTAGAGCACCCAAATGGGTTCTGCTATTGTTCATTAAGTTATCATTTTTGGTAGCATGTACAGACATTTTTATTAAGATTATATTTGGTAAAAATTAAAGATTTTGCAAATGTTAAAAGCATAAAACCCCCATGTGAAGTATGTCAAACTGACAGATAATTCAAAATGAACTTGGAGGATGACAGAAAGTCAAGATGAATGGGGAAATCACACCAGAACAGTTTGTGAGTCAAAGCAAAACATCACACCTAGTAAAAGATTCTGATATGTAATGCTGACATGTCTTGTTTATGCTGTGTCCTTTAGCAGCAGCAAGTTGAATAGCATCCTGTCCACTCAGATCCAACCAAATACATAAAACGTCACTGGTTAAGAATTTTAACTTGCAGGAAGACAAGGACTTGTCTTAGTCATGTAGATACAAGAACTAAAGGGGAGTGGGATGCTCTTGAATGGCCGAAACAACAACCACATCAGAGCATCAGTTCCTCTCGGAGAAGAGGTAAACGTAAAAGAAGCCCAGAAAATATGAGTGAAATTACTTTACCTAAAAAACAAATGGGGATTTCACACATCCATTTGCTAAAGTCAAACACTGTTTCTGTCGGAAACCACAGAAAAACAAGAGGTCATGACTATTAGAAGCTTAAGTGTAATATCCTAATCCAAGCCAAAGCAGAAAGCTAAAAAAAAAAATCCTAGGTTTGAGTTTAAACTAATGTTGGCCTGTAATACTGATAGCATCTGGCGACAGGTGGCTCATTCATCCCCTGCATTATAAGTCATGAAGTTCAGGAGCAACAAATGGCCAGGTAGATCATTTTATTTCGTAAATTGTAACAGCAACTCTCAGAACATCTTGTGGCTTTCTCAAAAAGGGAAGTGGGCCTATGCAGTATCTGCTCTTCACATCTTCTAAACCTCAAAGACAGTATTTTCAAAATATTCTGTGCTGATACAAATCTGAAGCCAAAGGCAAGGCATCCTGTTGATGGAGTAGTGTTGCACATACACCATTAAAAAAGCGAAGAAGATGCAAATCACATTTTCATGTTTTGAGAGCAGCTGCTTGATTTGTGCAATGAATCCGCTGTAAACTTTTTAAACTTTAAGTAATATTAGACCTATACCAAAATAATGAACTCCTTAAAAAAATCATTCAGATACAGTTGTATGAAAACGTTTAACCAAATTAAGTTCTGTTGCCTCTGCTGCAAAGTATTTTAAAAATAACATTTTATATCACTTCACTTAATGCTAGAATTGTCATGATGACTGGTGGTCTGGTGGTTCGGTAGTTGCCCTTGTGATCAGAAGGTTGTGGGTTCAAATCCCAAGACTGCTAGTGAAACCACTGAGATACCCTTGAGAAAAGGTCCCCTCTTACTGCTCCCTGGGCACCCCATTGGTGGCTGCCCTCTGCTTCACCTGGTGAATGGATTAAATGCAAAGGAAGACTTTCACGCTGTGTTCATGCATAAATATAAGAGGCCACTTTACTTTTAACCGTTAATGGCAACTGATATAAACCTACATAACCATTTATAAAGGCTTATCCCAACAAGCAGCAGCTGCTGGTATAAGCCATCATGCCTCAGTACTGCCTTTCAGGGAAGTATTGCCTAATTTCTTCTGCAAATATTAATACGCAATTGCTTTATAATTTGATCATCTTAACAATTGTAACAAAAATGTAATTGTAACAAACATGGAGAAGTCTCAGACTCTTTATTAACTCATTAGGGCTTCATTGATTTATTTGAGCTGCTAAAGCAGGTCAAAAATTGTTGGAAATATGAGCTGATGACATTTCCAGGCTGCCACAAATTCTTTGACTCTTCAAATCTTTTGCTGAGACTCAGCAACTATGGGCTCCTCTAAGCAGTTGGCTGAAGGTCTGAAAATGAGGCTAATTAAGGCCTGCACAGTGGGGGGGGGGGTAGGGTTCTAAAAAGAGATCAAAGTGCTTCTACTTTCTGAAATGTCATTAAGAAATGGCATTTAAGGAGTGTGGAAGGTCCGAAAGACCAAGAAAGCCCTCAGATATGAGTGCTTGTATACAGGCAAAGCAAAATGACCTACAAGATGACCTCATATGTCCTACAGGAAAGTCTGAGTGGTGCTTCACCATTTAACTCTACAGTATTGTTTGCACACATATGATCTACATGGAAGAGTCATCATTACAACTTCGCAAAAGTCAATATCAGAAGTGTGCAAAACAACATCTATAGAGACATTTTAGAAACACATGATGCAAAGTCTTCGATCACAATAACCAAAGGTATATTTGGAATGAACGGTGTGAATTTCTGATGTTCTGTGCTTGTGTTGCAGCCAGTGGCACAGGAAATATTGTACAGGTAGATAGAAGAATGAACTCCATTTAATATTAGTAAATTCTGGAAGTAAATCTGAAAGTCAGTGAAGAAACTGAAGCTGAAAAGAGGCTGGATCCTGAAAAGAAGATCTAGAGCAAACCTCAAAGTCCTTGAACTACCTAAGAAATGCGAGCTGAATGTACCCTCTGTTCTAATTCAGTGGGTAGATTTTAAGCAAAGCAGCTCAAGTATATATAACTAAAACATGTATTAATTAACCATTACATTAACCGCATTACCCGCTCAAGAAAGGTATTATACCTTCAAAAATAATTTACTGCAGAGGCTGTGTTGACTTCTTTTATGTAATTTGGCCCAAACTTTGTACCAGTATTGCAGTCTAACTTGGAAATGCTGTTTCAAATTGGTCAGTTAGACAGGCTTGAATGATAGGGGCTTAAAAAAACAGTATTTCATTAGAATTTGGTTTCCTTTATTACAGGCTTAAGAGGGCACATCCTGTTTCTAAACCCTGTCTGTCACATCAAAGGTTCGTTTTTTATATCCGTCACATCACTTCTGAATTTGGCGCTTATTTTCCTCATTTTCTTGCAGTGTGTTTCTTTTAGAAGCTTTATGCCCCATATCTCATGTTCGCTCTGCAGAATAGGCCTGGTGTACTTCATACAGATACAGAATTTATTGAAAATATATCACAATACCTTCCATTTATGTTCTGAAACAAAACTAGTAAAGTACAGTATAATATGTTTCAATTTCATGGTATTGGACCTTTCTTCAATATTCTAAAGATTTAAGAGTCTCTCTTCAATACAGGAGAGTTTATTCCACATCAGTTTCAGAAAAGTGAGCTCAGTAAGAACTGCTGGCATCAAATACAGCAAAAAGCAAATGTTTCAGACTGATGGACAGTCTGTTTCTTTAAATAACTGCAAATGACTGCATGTCAAAACTCAGTATTATCCTGCCAGAAAACCCAGATCTGTCCACAGACAGAGACAGCTTCAGCCTCCCCTTCAGCAGGGTGTTCATATAGGAAACTAGGCAGTAACAGCAGACGCACATAATAGAGCACATATTCTGGGTCGGAATATATATATATAAATAAAAGCTGGGCTACACTTTTTTTTTTATTGTGATTAATCACGATTAATCCCATTGTTATATGCAAAATTAAATAATTAATTCAAATGTATTGTATTTTTTTGCACTTTTATTTTTAAAAGTACTTCCATATATAACAAACATGCAATAACATTTGGTTTGCAAACACTTTAAATATATAAGAAACTTTTTAACAGATATCTCAACTTAAACATTAATGTAATCAAATCAAATATAAAACCAAAGCTATCTGCCATGGCAGGGCATTCACGTTTTATCTAGTTTATTATAGAAAACAAATTACCCTCAGAGTTCAGAGCATGAGGGGGGCAGAACCATTATAGCAGCTGCAAAGACGGACCAACTCCACATGAAAGTTAATGTCGCTCAATCTCATTAAAGTCCCTGTGGGTGTAATATTATATGGTCAAAAGTAATAGGACGCCTGATGCCCGCGAATAGCAGCCAAGATGTATAATACTCCGTGCTGCGTGCACCAACAAGCAAAAAAACACAAGAAATTTCAAAAAAGTATTTTTCTTAAAACCTGCGTTAACACACAATAAAAATAATTGTCGCCATTAAGCAAATAATGTGTTAACGCGACAATAAAGCGTTTACGTGCCCAGCCCTAATAAATACATATCATATATGTATAGGCATTTCATATATATAGCCATAATATATATATA
>JBBJLS010000039.1:10423496-10434229 GCA_037577275.1 Bryconaethiops microstoma | reverse complement strand
GTATATATGTATATATATATATATATATATTTTTTTTTAATTTATTTATTTTTGAATTTATTAATTTTTAAAAATTGATTTATTAATTTTTTAATGTATTGTCATTTCCTTTAAAATTATGCTATAAAGAACAATACTTTTATTTGGAAATTAGGAGAAATATTGTCAGCAGTTCTTCAAAACTAAGGCAAAGCTGTTCAGTTCAATACTTACACCTATAAAAGATAAAACCTGAGAAACTCTCTTTTTTTTTAACGGAGCTAAATTTCTGTTTGCAGATTTTATAACATTGAAAACTTTTCCACTTCACAATTAGTTTTTTCCCCCTGATATATTAAATTCTGCAAATAAACAGTCACTGTGTACTAACAAGAGTATGTTTACTTACTTTCACTCGGGAAATCAACAAAGTGTAATTTAAGCAGAGGTGCCCAAACTTTTGCATATGACTGTTTATCTCAAATAGTGTTTGTGATGAAGTGATAAAGGAAGGCATGTCATCTTCAGCTGTTTTTACATGCATGAGGAAGCTGGAGATTTCTCAAATGCAGATTAAACCATAGTTAGAACATAAGTGGTAAACTTGCACAAGGCACAAGTGTAGTGTGCAGTGTGACATGAGACGTCCCCTACAGTTCCTCAAAATGCAGAGAAAATGCAACTAAAAAATCTGAAAAAAATTCTAGAGTCTTCCCCATTTTGATTTCACACCAAACTGTACCTAGATGAAATGTCCAGTGAGTGGACCTAATAAACTGGCAACTGGTCAGTTGTGCAGGAGGAAAAAATAACAGGTATTTTTGAGGATGTCTGGCCTACAACAATAGCAACAAAATCTATTATCACTTACTTCAATCAGCTCTGCATTATATTTATGTATCATTCACATCTCACTAATTCTGTTGAGTTTTCAGGTACTCAATGCTCAACTATGTACAGATGTTTGGAAACCTCATGAACAGTAGCTCTCTCTTAAAAAAACCAAATGGTTTGGACATACAGTTTTAGGATAAACCTTTAACATGTTCTTGCATAACACTGAACATGTCAAAAGTCAAATTATGCCTATTTGTTATTGGTTGTATATGAAACCTTATTATGTCAGATCTACAGTCATAGAAACATAATTCAAAGTTTGAAGGCATTTAATGGTCACAAGGCAGGGTTTTTGCTGATTGTACAGTTAGTTTGGTTTACGGTAAAGTGGTGCAAAGTGTTGCCCAAAAGGGGGTATGCAGAAAAGGAGATTTTTTTTACATCACACAAAAGTTCTTTAAACTTTAAAAAGTAACTTTTTTTTTTAACACCATGTTAAACAAACGCTCCTTTAAAGCAGCGTCCCAATCCTGGCCCTGTAGGCCCAATGCACTGCAAGGCCAACAAAACCTGATTCCTTTAATGAGCTGAAGTTGTGGGAAAGCAGGGGAAACACTACACAGGGCAGTGGGCCTTGAGGACCAGGTCTGGAAAACACTGTTTGAAAGGTACATTGTGGAAGTGAAATTGTTGTTTCTATGGCATCGCTCATGTGAAAGTGCCATGACCAAAAGTACAAAGAAAGATAGCAATCTCAATAAATTACACTGAAAACTCTGATTTTGTTTATTGTCACAGAAGGTCCACATATGTTCCTAATACAGTTGACAGCAGAATATTTACTTTATTGCATTTAATACTGAAACAAACATCCTGCTGTTCATCTCAGAGTGAGTCAATGCCATTGTCTTTTCACAATCATTTCTAATAAAACCAGAGCCAAATCAGTAACTGACTGCAGCTTGACCGTAAAGCAATAGTTACACCGAAAATCAGATTTAGACTTTCAGTGCAGACCCAACTTTCGGTGGAGGCCCTATCAAATTGAGATTTTTGGTGGAGAAGATAATGCACCAGGAGAGTCTTCAGGAGGTTTTTGAAGGTATAGATGATTTCTGCTGCTCTGGTTGTCTTTGGCAGCTCATTCCACCAGTGGAACCATGAATGAGACCAGTCTGGACTTGGTTTACCTTGTGTGTAGGGATGGCAGAGCCAGATGATGTTCCTTGGAGGAGTGGAGGGACCGACTAGGAACATTAGACTGAATTAAGGATTAAGGTAGCTGGGTGCAAACCCAGATGTTACTCTGCAGGTAAGAGTTAGTGACTTCATTCGGGAAGCCATGGGTAGGTCAATCAGCAGTGGGGTGACATCAGACATTTTGGGTTGGTTACAGACCAGCTAACTGCTGCATTCTGAACTAGTTGTGAAGTTCTTACTAAACAAGCTGGAAGACCCAACAGAAGGGCATTGCAGTAATCAAGGCGAGAGATAACCATGGCTTGTACCAAGAGTTGGGTGGCATACTGGGTCAGGTATGGCCTGATATTCCTTATGTTGTATAAGGCGAAGCTAACCCAAGATCAGCCTTTCTTACCACTGTTTTGTGTACCAGTTCGGATTTGGTCTGAAATAGCTTTAGCGATTAAGTTTAGTTCATTTTTACAGCTAACAGTAAGCCATACTGGGTCCTAAACTACATCGACAAGTTTGAACCACCTTAATGAAGAGCTGGATGCAGTTTGTGTGGGTTAAGAGAATTTTGTCGGATTTGGGTGAAATATCGTGTGGCCTCACACCTTTACAGCTAAACCAAAGAATCAAATTTAGACCATGTACTGGATGATCAGAAACATTGATGGTAAGTGGAAACTTATGTAAACTAGATAGAAGTTTTTTTAAGAAGAAAAGAGGCACAATGAAAATGAGTAAAGCAACAGCACTGTGGTACACCTCAACATGCTTTGTAGCCAAAGGCCTACATACTGAAGTTTTTGGCCGTTTCCTTATTCCTCATGACTGTTAATTCACAGCTAGATTGTTTGCCAGCTGCCGAGGGCCTGATGAATGTGTTATATTATGGATAGGGACTAAGCATGAGAGTCAGGGTAGCACATTATACATGGAATTATATTAGGCAATATAATATTGCTTTTTTAGGACTCTATGCACCAACTGGTGTCCAAGTCCTCCACAGTGGTCCTCTTCCTCACCTTTACTTGAGCTTCTGCAGGTCAGTCGGTCACTGTTGGTCTTTCTCATGGGCATTTTTCTGTATTAAAAATTTTCACACCTAAGCACTAAAATTTAGAGCCAAATGTCCCTCCATTAACATGCCATTGTGTCGATAATATCCAAGAGCTACTTTATTTTAAACATCTGTTTCTCTAACACCCTAACATATGCTCTCTCACACAAACAGCATTACTGCTAATAGTGAACTAGAGGACTCCAAGTATGACAGAGTAGTTCTTATGCATCTGCAGGAGAACATATCTTCCCTGCAGAACCTTAGACTTTAGGGCCTAGGCTAAACACTGAGTCACTTACCCAAATATTTAACATCTCCTTTTGTCATTTCAGAGTGTGTGTGCCAGCTACGAGACCTGCCTGCAGCTGTGCAGATGTGTAATATTCCACATTTCCACTCTTTCCAAATGTTCTTTTCTATTAGGAACAGCAACATGTTTATGAAATAAGGGTTTTGAAGATGTTTATGTAAGTGGTTTATTATGTATTCATAGCATTACACGTAAGAGTGTAGAAATGCGCTGATCTAAGAGTGTTGTTACTCATGATTTTTTCATAACGTACAGTTGTAAAGCTACATACCCCCAGTTAAATCAAATATTTATATTTTGTTGATTTTGTAAGTGAAAATGCGTTCTCTACAGAGAACAGACCTCTGAAACACACACACACACACACACACACACACACACACACACACATATATATATATCTCCATCCATCCATCCATTTCTCCATCCTACCGCTTCCATCCATCCATCTAAACCGCTTACCCTCAACCAGGTCCACAGGAGTCCTGGAGCCTGGAGAAACAGTATCAGAAGATTGGGAGATAAACAAACATGAAATGTGGCCTATGCAAAACTAGTGGCACATTTAATATGCTATGTTTTCATCAATTTATTTACTTATTTATTTATTCAATCTGTGCCCTAGAGTTTGGAGGAAAACGCTGTGTTCACAATGGACTTCTCATGAGAATTTTTTAAATCTTATTTTAACTTACAAAATCAACAAAGCACGTACTATGGGGAGATGAACCCCGAGGGATCGGTGGATGCCAACTTTTGCACTCAGCTGAATATTAATTTAGTAGATTTTGCGTACTGTAAATTAGGCCTACAGTAAAGTGGATTCTGACTGAGCACATGTTTTCTGCCTTGGTGAAATACAGTACTCTGCAGGACAACAAGTGAAAATGTTTTCAAGAAATCTTTATTTACAGACATCACAACGAACAGTTTACACACACCATTCTTACATGGAAAGTCCAGCAGAGTCATGCAATATAAATCACGCAGATATTTACGTGGAAATTCCGTGGAGTGATCCATAAAATGCTTCAAGGAAGACTGGCGATGTTTTCCAGCCAACAGTGGCAACAATAGTTGTTGAGCACGATGATACGTTATAGTCCAGACAGTGGTAATGTTACCCAGAGCACACTTGGCTAACGGGTATTCCTGCATAAGTGATGGTCTCTTTGAGACCAGCCAGACAGAGGAGAAGAGAACATATATATGCACTCTTGGACTAAAAGGTAACTGAAGGCCAAGTCGCTGTTTCTGCACCATGTCAGTATAATTGGTTATTATCCTTCTGTTCTAATGGCCTGTAAATAGAAACAGGCTGCATAAAGTGGATCAGGGACCAGAGGTTACTGTAGTTACATTCAGCAGGTAAATTACAAATTTGTTTCTGCTTTGACTGACAGATTTTATGGTATAATCACCTATTATGTGATTTTTTTATTTATTGTTTATTATATTTGGTTAATGCTTGTAGGGCTGGTGACACATTTATATTCCAATTTGACCAGGAAATGCTCTGAATACTGTGGGAGTTAGACAGTCTGGTTTCTTTCATATTTTCAGTGAAAAACATATGGTGCAAATTGTGAGCTTAAAAATAAGTACAGACCTCCACTTGTTAAAACCTTTGCAAATTAGCAAATATCTCACATATCTTCCATATATTTTCCAAAGTCTGTGATTACAGTTGGACTGGTAGGAGGTTTTAACAACTCATCCTGTCAACACCCCGGACTCCACAGATGGTAAGAGAGGGTTTCTGTGATTCGAAATGATGCTGAATCATTTCTCTGGCTCTTTTCTGGTTCTACTATTGTCTCCTGTGCTCTTTGGGGTTGGACAGGGTAAAGGTAATTACTAAATTCTTCCACAAATGTCCCTGAAGTCTTGGTAACAGGTGCACATATGAAAAAAAGAAGTATAGAACTGATTTTAGTGGTAGTTGATTGGCTGTGATGGCTCTCACCAACCGTCAGCCAGAAGAAAATCCCACCCATTCTTCTTCCACTGTGTAAATTAAGGCATTGCAAAAAAGCAAAGTTACTGTTTACTAAAGCAAAGCTAATACATTTCTTAACGATGATGGAGATCAATGTGACTGTCCTTTCAGATAAGATACATTTAATCACTGTAATTTATAAGACATTTATTTGTTTACTGGTTGAAGCTGGTTGGGCCTGGCTGGTATGTTTATCCCACAGGATATGATAAAAAATAAAAATAACAAAGAAATAAAGCAAAAACAACAAAAAATTGGGATGTATACCTCAAATCAGTACTTCTCAGTTAACCAAATAATTTAAATTAAAAGTCAGGAGAGACTACCAGGATAAGGGTAAATGACATTCCTTTTAAATAATCCTTCATTTTGTTCCATTATTTGATTTGGTTATAAAGGTAACTTTACTACATAATTCTGTGAAAGACCCTCCTGTTCTATATATGTCTTTAACAAGAGGGTCTTGGTTTATGGGGTGGAAATGTGCAAAAATGTTATTTATTGGCAAATGAACATGAACACTAGATAAAATGACAAAAAGTAGTCTGAGAATACAGATTTTTTATGATAAATATTAGATCAGCTAGAATCACAAGCATTTAATTTGCCAATATATAACTTTCTGCAATGTGCACAAATCCCAGTCTCTTTATATCTTGAAGTGCAATATTATGTACTGAAATTCAATATTATAATACTCTTTCAGCCTGTGCAGTTGGTACCATTGCCAATTGCAATATGCTCTTTCATTGCTTCTCTCGTCCAGTGGGACTCAGGCAGGTGCATGATAAAGACAAACAACTTTCACCTCATTATCTGTTATGTGTCTTGAAAGTATCCAATTGACCTTCTAAGCTTCATGATTTGTCACTATAGGCTCATTTTACCGGCCTGTGGATGGCATGCAAAAGATCCTCTTTCTAGTGGCAGTAACACAACTTTACCTGTAACAAACAAAAAAAAACCCCACATAATGTTCAGAACTCACTTCATTTATACAAATATTCCATTAAATACAGTCTTCTGCCTTCTAGGTGACATTGTGTGAATGGTACATGTGCAAAACAATTTCTCACCCATTTCTCAAACAATCCCTCAAACCATTTTTATCCTCAAGTATTTATTCAAAGGGTGCATTCATTGCTTGAACACCAAGCAATTGCAACTGCATAGGTTTGTCATTGGTTAAATAGAAATCAGAAAAAATGATCACATCAGCTAAAATGTGCAAAAATATATCTTGCTGTTTGATCTATAAGTGATCTCTGCTCCAGTAATGGTTAAAAATTAAGAAAAATGTCCCTGCAAGAACAGTATGAAGAAAGCATTCTTTGATTTAGAGCTTAGAAGAATGATGAGCTTTCATAGCAGTAGATAGTAAGCAAGTAGAACATAGGTTGCGAAACGTACTTGAACTCACATAAGGATCAGCCGAGCTTGTAACAGTCCTAGAACTGACTGGCTCATAACAGTTTTTTAGGTTTGGGCTCTCAAGTCATTTTCAGAATTATTGCACGTCAAGAAACAGACAGACACTACAAGAATCAAGATATAACCTATATACAAACAATGGAAATAAACATGCTAATTCACTATCATATATAAAGGTGAAATTGTTTTAGATTGGGAAATTGTTTCTTGTTGGAAATGATCAAGAGGTAGTTTTTAGGATGGTACTAATTTGGTGTTGGAGAATGTCTAAAAAAACTGGGCTATGATGTCATCCATGATGAACTGTTCTCACCAGAGTTTCTGTATAGTGGTAAGATCTGCTTTCATTGTATGACATTAATTCTACTTTGGTCAGACTGATGTATGGCTGAGATACATCTGGAATTTTCTTGTGCTAATTTGGAAAAAGGGAGAAGACAGAGAAGCAAACATTCTTGCTCCATTAAGAGACTGATCCATTGCACCCCACGTGGGTCCATTCCTGCAGTAATGTCTTAGACAAAAATGCAGGAGTGATTTATCATTACATCTTAGCTCATTAGGGTATTAAAGATGAGTATGACAACAATCCATAATGAGAGATTTATTTGGCTTGTTCAAATTCGATTAAAGAGAAACCTAAATTCAAACCCAATTTTTGTGCTGACCACTCTGAAAACTGTAATAAATAAATGTGTTTATCCTGACAGTTCCATTTGAAGCATTTTACCCTGAATTTTAAAGAAAAGTCAAGTGATCTTCCTTTTTTTTTTTGGAAAGAGAAAGCATGTAAATTCCTTTCAAAGTCCTGGCAGAACATGTCATTTCGCTTGAAACAGGGTTAAAATAAACAGGGATTGTCCCAGAAAACAATGAGTATCCAACATGCCCAGACTGACCAAGTCATCTTTGTGGATCTCATGTCTTCATCTTGCATCTCTTCAGTGACCTTTACATGGATGAAAGGACAAAGCATTTACTTCCCATTTGGAGCTGCAATTAGATCCTCACAACTATTCTTTCAAAATGGTGTAACTGGCTTACCTTCATCCAGATCTACTTCCTTGGTTGAGTCCGTGTGCCAGTTCTCCTCCTGTTTGTAGTACTAGTTCTGCGGCCCTGGGTCCTGCCCTGTTGGCCAGATGGATACGGCACTACCTGGGCTGCCCCTCTTCTGACCTGCATCCCCTGTGATTCCCTCATGTCTCGGGCCATCTGTGCCAAGGTTTGGCCAGGATTCGTTTGCAAGCGCTGAAACAGACTCTCACGGTTTACAACTCTTTTTGGGCAGCTGAAGGTTAAAGCCACTCCAGAATCTGACTTCATCTCCCGGGAGAAACCATCTGACGTTCCATCAAAGCAGCGACCTATGGCAATCTCCTTGGCAATTCGTGGGTTCTGATCAGTGACAGTGTAGATTCCATAGTTGTGACCTAGAGGGTCCACAGGGGCTAACATGTTAAATGAATGAGACTCGTTGTTCTGTAGGACAGGTGGGTGTTTTGTAAGGTACTCCTGCAGGAGACTGTTGATGCCTATTCGACGGCAGTTGCCTTGTGGAATGACAGTAATGAGAGATCGGTCAACAGCACCTTGGTCAAAAAGCATTCCACTGCACTTGAACTCCAGGCAGGCAGCAGAGGTGTTGGGATGATTCAGGTCACGAGTGCTGCGGATGTCTCTAATTCCATACAGCTGACCTCTGGTCATTGGATGGGTGCCACCAAAGTTCCTTGACCTTACCATAACTTCTGTTGCCCCATGGACCTTAATTTTAATATAGCAAGCTCGAAACTCCTGTGGATTGGGCCACCAGGACAAGTAATCTCCAGTCCATGTTGTGAGATCACTCTCCTCAAAAGGTACTACATTGTACTCATATTTGTCTTTCTCCACACGGAAGAAGCGAAAATGATTAGCATCAGCAGGTGCATTTTCACATGCAATTAAACTTTGATATGGATATATTGGTCCATTAGTTTCATCCAGATTATTAGGATTAGGTTTGGCTAAATTTATTCTGAAAGCTGTTTTTTTAAGTGCTGGATCTTCATGATCTGAACGCTGGTAATCTAACTTGTCTAAGTATGGTTGAGACACGCCAATGATGTTAGGATTCATCTTTGGTGCGGAAGGGGCTGCCTCAAGTTCCTCGCCACCCATTATGGCTGTGACGTAAGCTGTGTATGCATCAGGTCTCTGAGCATCACAGAAAGCTGGGAGGCAAGCTCCATTAGGTCCTGTTATCACACTGTCAAAGCGTCCCCAAGCTCTAGGATTTGAGGAGTAGCCAGGCTTAGGCTCCAGGTTGATTAGGTTGATGACCACTCCTTCAAGTTGTTCACTGGGTAGGAACTTGTCGCTCATGTATGCCCGCACTTTAACATAGCAGCGCCGACTTTCAGGTACATCCAAGTTGAACAACCTGCGTTCCCTGATTTCCATGTTTCCAATCAAGAAAGTGCGTTCCTCTCTTTTTCTTCTTCCATTTACACTAGTGGTAACCTGAGTAGTTTGGAAATTACCCTCTTCCTCCCAGATACCAGTGTCTGGATTGAGAGACCACAGTTTCATAGCGGGAATATGTTCTTGCATTTTGACATGCTCGGTGTCAAGGAGCACTTGGATTCCACCAGCTCCAAGAACCTCTTGGTTTGCCTCATCTCTGAAATCAACAGAAAACATTCCATATGTCCTCAGAGGAAGAATGTCACCCTCATCCCCAACAAAGTTCAAGTCTCCTGGAGCAGCAGTGGCTGTTGTTATGTTGCGTGGATCAAAGAATGTGACACTGGCTTTAACTGTGCCCCCATATGTTTCCCCACTATTTTTGTGGAAGGAGTTGGGGGGGATGACCAGCTGACCAATAGGATCTTCACCTTTTATTTCACCCAAATAAATAGTGTTGGTCTCTCCAGCATCAATGTCAACTGGTTCTTGCTTTCTCATTACTTTTACATCATGGTATACTGCACCACTCTTTTTGTCAAAGATAAAAACTTTGAGAGTATCTATGAACTTCTGTGACGGGTCCACAAAGTTCACGACTAGACGATGGGTGTCAGAAGGGACTTGAATTGTGAATCCACCCTGGTATCCTGTTGTTCCTATTCGTTCTTTTCCCATGAAAATGTGCCCAAAGCGCAAGGGCTCATTGTTGTCAGCAGCAACCACCCTACCTCGCACCAGAATTTTGGGCTCCACACACTTATGGCAACCACATTCACTCACAACTTTAATTGGCAGTGTGTATCTTCCACAGTTGATCTCCTTTGCCTCCATTTGCCTCACCCCACAGCAGGAACTTGCCACATCTCTGCACCGTAGGTCAAAGTCCAGTGATCCGGGGCATTTGTTGTGAGGACAGCGGCCAGCATCATACAACTTTGATTCTGTACCTGACTGCTTGCAGTCTAATGGCAGTCTAATGAGGTGACTTTCAGGTGTGACATTACATGCTGGAGCTCCTTTGGCTGCAGAACAAGAAAAGAAAAGTTAGTTTAGCATGTAAAATTCAGGCCCCAAGTGGATATCCTTTTGCTCATAGTCTATTTTAGTTCTTAAGTATAATTGTGGTCGCTTACAGATACATAACATTCTCAAAACAAACCCAAAATATAAAAGCCTACAGACAAATATCACATCTGAAAGCACATAAACAAATTTGCAAAGCACAGCTGCAACATATCAGCAAATAACAATGGCACAACAAAACATAACTACAAAACAAAGACAGGAAAATACACAAAAGCTCGCAAATCAACTCGCAAATTGTTAGCACATGCCATAGTGGAGCGGTTGCAACATTGGAGAAATAAGCACAGAAAATAACCTTTGCTAATACAGATAATGCAATACAGCCACTTAAGTAGCATTAATTAATAAACAAAAGTCAAAGCTAGTTAAGTCACAATTTTATATATATA
>JBBJLS010000039.1:10404392-10418558 GCA_037577275.1 Bryconaethiops microstoma | reverse complement strand
ATATTTGTTTATTTAAAAAAATAAATCATTAAAAAAAAATATATATATATATAATATGATTCCAAAGTAACTGTTTCATATTGAAACACATTACATTCATTTCCTAAAGTCTGTAATCAAAGTAAATCACTGGGAGGTAACATGTTTACACCCTTATTTATAAGGAGCTGTATGTACTTACTGAACATATGCTGTTAGGCACAGTGGTCAAAGCAATCTTTGGATTTTGCAGGAACTGCTGTAGTCTGTGCAGTCCTGAAACCATTAGGGTAGGTGGGGATTAAACCAAAGCTCTTAAACTATTACTACTGAAAGCTTTACCTTTCTTGAAGCCGCAGTCAGAGCCTTCAGAATGGTAAAAGTGTTGGTCCAGAGCACTTCCGAGGACCATTGAATTTTCTGAAGAATGCCATAATCAATTTTCTGAGGCATTAGGACTGGTTAGGGTTAGTTTCCTTATTGGTAATCAATAGTAAAAGATTTCCTGTCTCGGCTCTCAGTGTGTTGTGTGGTATTAGATCTTTAAATAAGACAAAATGCCTATTTTGCCTTTTAGTCTGCTTTTTTCCCATTAATTTAAAGAGTTAATTGCTATTTACTGTTACTTTAATAAAGTACTCCGCTCTGAATGTGTGCACACACTCAGAAACTTTTATGGTGAATCCAACAATAAAGGCAGCACAGCACAAATTCTTTTGTACGGTTGCTGAAATACAGTTTCACTTATTAAGCTCCAATTCCAAATGCTGATCCATTTTACTATAACTATACATACATTTACATATAACCATATGCTTTACTATACATGGACATGCATGTATCCCAACTACTCTAGGGACAGATATTAATGATTTATAGGGCAAAGACACAGGAATGCATCACTAACACTATGTTAATTACTTGAAATTGTAAATCAGTGCCTTAAAGCCAGTAAGGATATGCTGCAAATCTGATTCAAACAAAAAACAGCCTTAAAAGCCGTGCTGAGGTTCATCTCTCTGGTGGGTGTAAGTGAACCTCGCTAAGCCCATTAGAGATGCAGAGATTTCTGTCACCTCCTTGGATTAGGGAAGTGCATGCTGGAGTCTGGACTGTCTCACAACATTGAATGCTTTGGGCTCCCAGCAGGGTTGCCAGATTACAGCATGGGATTAAAAGTAGGGATTAATTCTGTTAGTGTAATGCAATTAGTAGGAGAATTGAAGTTTGTTTAAATGCCCAACACAGAACAGCCTGCTGGCTGGAGTGAGGGTTTACTGGACAGAGGAGAGAGAAATTTGAATGGAGGCTGAATGATTCCATTCCCCCCCAATGAAAAGTTATGATTGTCTTAACCACCATCAACTTTAAAGAAATAGTTTGACAAAGAAACATACATAATATTCCCTACACCCCAGTGCTATCAGTCAGGCACAGCATGTTTGGTGTCTGTTCATTTCTTTAGTTTTGAACCACAACTTAAATGCTAATGTAGCTTTTGTAATAGAAGCTTAAGTCATACCAATAACATTTTCCAAATTGTCTAAATCATACATTACAATCACACCATGTATTATATTCAGTAGTCCAAAAAAACCCCCCAAAACAAACAAATAAAAAATGCAAGCTTTCCATCCCTATAAATTATTTTCATAATGGTATATTGATAGGAGCAGGGGTTGATACTATGGGTTGAGATGTGCAGAAGAGTATCTGTTGTATTTCAGCCTTGGACACAAGAGTCCACAGACTGTCCAGTGTAAACTGCCCACTAAAATAATTATAGCGATCAAAATAAATATTGATCGGTATTATTTTCAATTTGTTGCTATGCTGGTGATTGAGGTCATGAGGCAGAAATGATGCATGTTCACTGTGTGAGAAATCACGTTTTGTGTGTAGATCATTTGTTCAACACTTGTTCAAATTAATTGATTGAGGTCTGTACATCTCTCTCTCTCTCTCTCTCTCTCTCTCTTCATCTCACACACTCTGTCTCACTCTCTCACTTAGCATGACTGGCATACACACAAAATCATTAATCACAATTACACTATATGGACAAAAGTATTGGGACTAGGCCCCCATAATTCTTCAGCAGACCAAGACATTTTGGACATGCTTCCAACTTTGTGGACCCAGTTGGAGGAAGAACCTTTTCTATTCCGGCATGACTGTGTCCCAGTGCACAAAGCAGCTCCATAAAGACGTGGCTGGATTAGTTCGGTGTGGAGGAACTAGATTGGCCCACACAGAGCCCTGACCTCAACCCCATCCAACACCTTTGGGATGAACTGGAAGGGAGATTGTGAGCCAGACCTTCTTGTACAACATCAGTGTCTGAACTCATAAATGCTCTACAGAATGGGCACAAATTCCCACAGAAACTCCTAAATCTTGTGGAAAGCCTTACAAGAAGAGTGGAAGGTGTTGTAGCCGCAAAGGGGACCAACTCCACATAAAAGTTTATGGATTTGAATGCAATGTCATTTAAGTCCCTGCTGTTCGTGTAATAGTCCTGTGTCTCAATACTTTTATCCATGTAGTGTATTTGACTGAGAATTTGTGCTGTTTTTCACTGTTTGTGTGTGTGTGTGTGTGTGTGTGTGTGTGTGTGTGTGTGTGTGTGTGTGTGTGTGTGTGTGTATTTTCCTTGGAACTCACAGGAAAATATTTACTAGAAGTGTGCAGAGTGACGTAGGGATTTTTACCAGTCATATGTTTTAACTGGTCTTCTGTCTGAATGACCCAGTCATACACTGTGTGCGCGTGCGTGTGTGTGTGTGTATGTGTGTGAGCTAATTTCCTTCAAGCTGTTTTTCTCCTGTTAAACTCCACTGTGCTCTGCAGCACCCTCAACACTTCCACCCCAGCAGAGACGCTGCTCACTGCAGACATCTGATGACTACAGAGTTCACTTTCACATGAATGAAGTTTAGTCTGACCCTAGTGTCATTCATTCATTCATTCATTCATTCATTAAACCCATAAACCCTTAGCTAGTAGGTGTAGCTAGTATTTTCATTTTCATATCCATTTAATTTTAACATTATTCATTATTTAATTGCCTAATTGATTTAGTTCTATTATGGACTTATTATACCTGACACATAGCTGATTTTAAGTGACTTCCATGAAGAAACTGACCCAAATTTATATAACTGTTATGAGTGAGAGCTAATATTAAATTGCACCATGCTAATTGTGCTATTTTTGCAATTTGTTTTACTAAATTAAAGTTGTTATTAAAAAAAAACTAGTTAAATTGTTCAATCTGCAAACCAATGGGAAGGTGACTGATGGCAGAGCGAGTGTCTGAACTCACACAGATGCTGTATTTCACTGTCTCGTGTGGTTTGAGTTGGTTCTTACGTTTTAACGTTTGATCCTTGACAAGTATGCACTCACTGAGAGAAGAAAGCCCTTGATAGACGTTATCCATCTGTGGCTCAGATGACTGTGAATGAGGGTAAAAACACGGGCTCAGTGCTCACACAGTGCACATACAGTTCAGCGTAATGAATGTCACATGAAAGTGTCATGCAAGTGTCAGCAAGTCCAACAGCTGTGAAACAGGCCTCTCTCTCTCTCTCTCTCTCTCTCTCTCTCTCTCTCTCTCTCTTTCATACACACACATGGATTCAAAGCTTATTTAATTGCAATACAAGTTGCTGGGAACTTCAATTTATTTTAAAATGCATTAAAACTACAATAAATTAAAGTTTCCCTTTCATGGTGGTTTACTGTTCGTGGATCAGTATCAGTGGGAGGGATGGCAGCAACACTCTGTCTCCAATAGTAATCGCTTCTCCCTCATTAAATATACAGGGCATGATTTAAGTTATTATTTCTCAAAAAAGGATAATAGAATACCTGGTGAATCTTTTTAAGTGATATCTAGAAAAGTGATATGTTTTTTGCGCAAATTTATGGAGATTAGTGTAAGAGTAACAGTATTCGTAGTATTTACTAAATAGATATTACAGAACAGTCAAATGGGCTCCTGAGCTTAATTAATGCAAAGTTAAAAATGTGTTTGATTTGGTGATTTGTGATCTCATTGTTAAGTATTGTGGTATTTAATCATATTGATTTCACCCTGCACCGCTCATGATTTCTTCAGCAGACTGCAGAAGCTGATAGCAGTGCCTGTTTTCAATATAAGCAGAACTGTATCTTCCTTTTGGATGAGAAATGATGCTTTCTCTCACAATGTAATCCTGTTTTCCAGCACACTGGACTGCACATTCATTCTGCTGCTCAGACTCCCCTGTGGTTTCCTCTGAGGCACGGTGGTAATTGCATTAACCCAATCAGCCAGAATTTGTAGCTGGTTGATGCTCAGTGATTTGGTGCTGCTGGAAACCTGCTGTTTGATTTTAATGGCTCCTAATTGACAGGGATTATACGAGGCTAATGGGTGCTATAGGTATGACCCACAGTCCATTAAATAGTGCTCTAAATCTTCTGCTTTGGGTTGTTCAGAAGAAAGGGTTTGTCTACAAGGGTCTAAAACCTGTGGGATCAGATACTGAGAAACAAATTTTGAAGTGGACCTGAGCATTAGAAGGCCTGTAAGATACTTTTCCATAGGTATACATGAACTGTCGTGTACCTAAACCATACTGCGATGGCACAGAGGTTGTAGCACACTTTTATTTTCCAGTGTATCTTAGCCTGGTGACAGTTTTTGATGTGTTGGGAGCCCAATGGTGACATAAAACACACTTCATGGCTTTTGCTGTGATCTTATTATTGTCATCAATTTTTTTATAGCCTTATTCGAGTTGCAGTGAATATCTAACCCAGCTAACTTGTTAGTGATGTCCTGGTACGCCTTCGCATTTCTCACAACAGTAGAAAACGCTCCCTGAAATTCATCTTCAGCCCAAGCAGATATTAGTGATTGTATTTTACCGCCCTTGCCAGTTGTCATCTCAGTTGTTGTTTTCTTTTTGGGCAGAGCGGGTGCGGGTTACCTTATTTGTGATGAAAAAACGTTTGGTCTCGGTACCGTGTGGCTCCTTGTGCCAGTGAAAAAGCTAACTGAAGGAATAATACCAGTCACCTTTACCAGAGGTCACCAGCTCTCCTCCTGGAGATCGGTCCTGCTAGCTCCAACTTGCATTTAACATTCAGGGACTTCTGAAGTAGTTCATTAGCCAGAGCAAGTGATGCAGACTGTGACTGGAACTATATTTCTATATAAGACCGATCCTGAGGACCAGGGCTGGTGACCACAGGTCTAATGTAAAATAGTCTAACTGAAAGTATGTGTGTGGGATAGATGCGGACTTCAATCCCTGATTGGCTTGTCTTTATCTCATATGCAGGAAAAAATGTATTCATTACTTGGTTAAGAACCACCTGTTTTGACAAGAAGAGGGAATTTCACTCACATGTAAAGCAACCATGCGTACCCCACTGTGAGACATGTAGAGGCAGCGGCTGTCAGAGCAGGGATACAACAGAAAAAAGTCTGGCATGAAACGAAATGCATGAAAGTGCTCTGAAGTCGGCCTCACCACACAATTTGTAGTCTGATTTCATCCCCCATTTTCCCACCGTGACAAATTTTCACAATTGAAAACAAACTTGATCAGAAGCAGCTGAAAGCGTGGATGATCTGAGGCTGCGAGAGGGGAAAAAGAGCCTCTAGTCTCTTCATCTGTAGAGTTCTTGTTAAGAAGGAGCCATCAGTGGCCTTCAGATATTTTTAAAGTTGTTTAACTTTTACGACTAAAAAAACTTGAAGACTCGCGTTTCTTTTTCAAGTCAGCTGCCAGTTTCTCCAGTAGATTGATATGTTTCCCATCCACACATTCGTTCACAGTAATGTTAAGTGTGAGATGCTCTCAGTTTTCAACGTCTTTTTAAGTGGTTTCGTAGACGTCCAGTTTAATGAGGTGCAAAGAGTAACTGATTTCTAGAGATGCAGAATGAGGCCTTGAACAATGCAGCTGCAGTTTGGTGTAAACGCCAAAACAAGTGTGGTTCTTCTGGTGGAAAGAGAAGTAAAAAGATGCAGTTAATCACTGAGGCAGACCACCTTCATAAGTCATTTACTTTCCACTGTTTTTGGGCTTCAGTGAGGTGGGTGGAGGCCGGATGGTGGACAGGATTCTAAATGTTTTTAGTTTACATTCAGGCCGCTGCTTATATATGATGGGTATAAAGATGTCAATGGTTCATTAGTATGTAAATAGGTAATTCAGTGTATGTAGTCTGTAACAGTGACCAAAAAGAGCTTTAGATGAGACACTCTGGGCTGCTGCTTCTTTGAAGCCCTGGAATGCAGAGTTGGAGGGAAAATGTGGTGACACAGCGTGTAAAGCATTGGCTCTTTGGAATGTGGCACATAATTCTGGGGCTGAGAGAGAGACAGAGAGAGTGTTTGGTCTGTGTGTGTGTGTGTGTGTGTGTGTGTGTGTGTGTGTGTGTGTGTGTGTGTGTGTGTGTGTGTGTGTGTGTGTGTGTGGATGAGAAGAGATGCAGTGTGTAAAGAGCTAGTGCTGTCTTCCAATCAAAACTTTCAAAATATACAGTAGAGTAAAATGTGTCTGCCTTTTGGTTTTCTCCTGTCTGCAATCCAGACCATACAGACAAAGACACCCTCTCTCTCTTGTTTTTTTTTTTTTTTGTGTGTATACCACCCCACCCCCTCATCATACACATACACACGCGTGCACACACACACGTTTATAACATACCACTAAGCAGTGTTCACTGGGAGGACTGAATGTGTTTTGGTTCATGGACACTTGACCTCACTCCTGTCTCTTTGAGTTTTATGTTGTTAAAAAAAGACATTCAATAATAATAATAAAAAAAATCTAACCTATTCATTCATTTTCTGTCTTCCATTATGTTTGCACTCAAATTGATATTTGCACTCAAATTGAATTGGATTTTGCACTATTATGTGTTATATATATTTTAGTACAAACATAAAGGAATTTTTTTTTTTTTCAAAAACCTAATATAAAAAGTGTAAGGTGTTTTATAATAGAATAGTGCACATCATTCCAGTGTTTCTCTCAATCTCAACTGCCAGCCTGCCATAATTAATCATTAAAGTCATGAGATGAGTGTGTGGGTGACAATTTTACTACTGGACCACTTTTAAATTTCTATTAGGTCTTATGAGTGTGAATTGTATGTAAGGCACCAATATACCATCAGCATTTTAAATACAAAAACAAACATTATTTAGTGTAACTTCTGTGCATTTTCCACAGAGAATTCAAGTAGTGTTGAACACTTGTTGTATTACACTGCCCTCTTCTGGTGTGTGTAGGGTGAGAGATGTGACAAACATCTTCCTCTCCACTGTAAGGACATTAATACATAATACAGAATCGTGCATCAGTGCTCAAGGTGTCCACATTTGTTCTTCAACCTGTAAAGCTGTACTTAAATCAATGCCCACTATTCAACCAAGTCACTGCCAGCTAAGTTACATACCTAAACAACTCATGTCGAACAAAAGTCAGAGGTTAAAGCAAAAGTAAGGAAGGCATGGAGTTAAGAGTAAAGTTTTTTTTTTTTTTTTTTTTTTAAGAATATGGGGAAGAAGAAAAAAAAATCCAAAACAAGAGGCCTAGTTAGTCACCAAGGGGTGATTTGATCCCCCCACCACTGGGGGGCCTTCCTCTTCTTTTGAGCTACAGAGGTAATGATATTCCCACCTTATTCTCATGTTCTACATAAACTGTACACAGACAGAGTGCCTCAATTAATTAATAAAACGTTTCACAAAAAGCACAAAATAGAAGCAGCCTGTAAAGAGGCAGGATGTGTTCGTGAGTTGGAAGGTTAATTGAGGACCATGTTTCAGACAGAGCAGGAAAAGGGTCTGAACACACCAAGATAAAAAAAACACAGAAATTGAAAACAAAGAAAAATGAAGGATGAAACTGGGCATGGATACTGAGACCTGTTTACACATAGTTGTTTCATGCATCTCGAGTATCATGATTAAATCTGTATATATTTTAAACTTATTTGTATTTTATTTTGTGTTGGATTATTGGTCTTTTGTTACATTGTTGAACATTACTGTATATTTGATTTCATTGTGAGTCCAGTGACTTTCTCCACGGAATTGAATTCAGTAGCCTGAATTCAAATCAGCTACTGAGTAGCCTGATCTAGCCTGAGTTAAAATAAAGTGGGAGTTTGGTCAGTATTTTCCCTTATTTCCTTACAGGCATTTTAACATACAGGGTCCATGACCACGAGGCTCATTATTCTTTTTTTTAAATTGTTTTAAATTCTTTAAAAATTTTTTACCTGTCATGTCCGGCATCTTAGCAAGCAGAATGTGAAGCTGGGTGCCATCATGCGCCAGACACCTTTGCTTTGTCAGGTGGGGCTTTAACAGTATAAGCCCCTCTTGTTATCTGAAATTTGTATTTATTTATTCATTTGATTTATAATTAAGCCAGATTAGACAGGGGTAGAGACAATAGAGAAAGAGAAACAAGTGAACATAAAGAGAAAAGGAAAGGAGCCAATAGAGAGAGAAAACAGGGAAAGACAGAAGAGATCCACATGAAAACTGCTGCCACTGTGTCATCGCTCCGAATGCTGCATCTGAAAAACAAGAACCAGCCACACAAACACAGAACAAAATACAGAGCAACGGCAATACTGTAACAGCACAGAAACAACATACACGCCTACGGCAACACTGTAACAGCAATGAAACAACGTACACATCTACGGCAACGCTGTAACAGCACACAGAAATAACATACATGCCTATGGAAACACTGTAACAGCACAGAAACAATGTTCACGCCTACGGTCAATGTCGTAACAGCACACAGAAACCTGTGGTCCTGGGAAGTTTTGTGTTTATGTATATGCCTATACCTGTGTGCATGTGTGTATGTGTGCGTATGCATGAGCATATATGTGTGTGCCTGTGTGAGTGGGTGTGTGCATATGCGTGTGCATGTGTGCCTCTGATTGTCATATGTAGCCCCAAGAGGCAGAGGAAGAGGTCCCAGACATGGGCTCCCGTGACCCCAGGTCAGGAGCCCAGATGGCCCGCGGCGACAGCGCACCCACCCCCGCCAGGAGCCGGCCCGGCAGGCGCAGACAGAGCATGGGATCCGAGCCCCGCCTGCCCAGAAGCTACCCGCCCACCGGGTGGGCATCCCACAGGCTCCGTAGGGAAGCCCGCCCCCCGCCAGGCAGTGCCCCCCCCAAGGAGGCCGGTTGACAGACGCCGGCCACCAGACTCAGGAGTTAGCAGACGCCCCCCCCAAACCCCCCACTAAGCCCTCCACCCTGCCCAACCACCCCCCACCTCCAAACTCAATCACCCCCCACCCCACTCAACCTTCCCCACACCACTACACCCTTTGCATTGATCAAAAGAATGAATCCCTTACTCTCTTTAAATGTGTGGACCATACGTATTATGTATTACGATATATGATATTTTGCATTTCTCTTATTTATATAGTTACTTTTTTCAGTTGCCGTACTCAGATTGTTTGTTTACAGTCTCTCTATAATTGATCTAAATTGCTCTTTTTTATAATATATAGAGTTATAGACTCTCATCATATATCGCACACACCCTCCACACCACAAGTTCACACATGCTTTAGAGAAGTTATTGTTTTAATACACCCGATGGTGAGTTTACTGGTCTCTTCTTCAAAATGTCCCGAACAGTCCCTCATTATGAATTGTGCTACAGTAGGCTTGCATTTCTAAATTGATTGCATCTGAGACGTAAGATAATTCCTTCAACAAATGGAGAGATGCACTGTAAGCTTTATGAATCGACATATTTACGGATGACTTTATTTCTAAATATTTGCCAGGAGTGCCTCTCAATAATTCAGGCAACATCCGCCTTCCTCCCAATAATAACTCAGAACAGTAACAGGATACTGCTGCACTAGTGCGCGTGGGTGTTGGGAGATTAGCTGTGTCAAAATTTATGTTGCAGTGGAAACAATAGGTTAGTGGCAGCCAAAAGCATGCCGGTTTCTTTTTGCAGGCTGCGGGTGTCCTCTTAACCCTCATTACAAAGAGGCTACTACTGCATTTATTCTGGGAAGCAGTGATTACTTAAGAGAAGCAGCTATACACCCTCTGATCCCAGTAGCATATTCCAGCTTTATTGCGCAGTTCACCTTTACCGGTGCCTTTGCAGGTCTCCTTACGTCGCCTTATAAATTCTGAATTATGCCCAGCTGAATGTAGGCACAAACAACCTATTCATGCTATTTTCAATGTGGCTGCTTTTAGAAGAATATTGACTTTTACAAGTTTTCCCACAATGGCCAAGAGCTAATAAAAATAATGCATTTTTAAATTTGCCTTGAGAAAATAGGAGCTTCTGTGGGAACTTCTGTGCCAAAACGTAGCTGGCACTAATATAATCCTTTCTACAGGTCTGGAAGTTGTTTGGGTATTCCAGACACATGTACAAGAAGATAATGTAATGTTATGTAAGCCCTTGGACAAACTGAGGTTTGTGGAGTGGTGCGATGTAGATGGAGCTCAGCCGTAAGTGTAATAACAGGGGTGGCACTGGAAAGCTCTTTTACACTCCCCTGGCATCTCATGGAAGCCCTGTAACAGGCGCTTATTTGTTCGAAATCAGGCAGACAGGAACCGTGGCCAGCTGCTGGTCTCCTGACCACATTCCACATCCCATCATGTATTAGTGAATGTGACCGAGAGCCAAAAAGATCTTTTGAGCGCGAATGCGTGTTTACTCGCGGTCCGCAGACATGTGGTAGCAGTTTTGCCCCGTTTGGCTCACATCCTAGACGAGGTACGCTCAGATGTTGAGGTTTGTCTGATGCGTCTGATATGTGTGATTAGGTTCAGGATGAGATTAGGAGCCACCGACGGGACATTCCGCAGCCTCCTCTCATCTTCGGGTTT
This sequence comes from Bryconaethiops microstoma, assembly GCA_037577275.1. NCBI lineage: Eukaryota > Metazoa > Chordata > Actinopteri > Characiformes > Alestidae > Bryconaethiops > Bryconaethiops microstoma. Next base: position 10,407,662 of record JBBJLS010000039.1, on the reverse strand, counting down.
GGGTCAGATGCATCTGCGCCCCATTATCCCAAATTGGACTGTCTTCCAGCATTGAATAATGACAGAAAGCCTGCCACAATGTTACCTCTGGGACTTGCAAATGTGGTGTGGAGTTTATTTTCCGTTTTTATCTTACAGTCTAAACATCAATGAGATACATACGTGCTGACGTGGCCTAGTGTGGAAGAACTTCTAGATGCTCACCCAGATCAGCACCTTATCCAAGGGGAAATTTATGGTGCAAATTTGCTTTGATTTTGTTCACTCTTCCAGCTCTTTGTTCCTGTCCCGCATCAAAGTGCCTGAGATATAGATCTTCCTCAGGGGCGAATCGTGGCTAGTTGAGCTAAGCTCAGGCCCGGGGGCAAGCATCTGGAGAATGGATCGCTTTAACGGGGCAGATGAGCGAGAGGCAATATTTACTTTCAGCATGCTGAAAATGACCTCGGCCCATCATGGACAGGCTGGCCTGGCACAGGCCACAAGAGGGTTACAGCTCATTACTGAATGACTGAGTGGCATCTGGTTATTTAAAACACAGATTTAAGGGCCCGCACCAGTGTCGCTCACCAGTTTTCCATTCCGCCCAAGCTGCAGCTGTCTCCTGTCGTTAGGAAACAAGTAATAAATTCCCTGAGAGCTTGAGGTGGAGCGGAGGTGAGAGCAAGTGATGGCGGATGGCGGAGAGGTGTGACAGAAAGATGGGTTTACAAATCCTGCTCAAAGATATCTCATTTAAGCATGAACCAAAAAGGTGGAGGTGGAGTCTATATTTTATTCTGAACCTGTTTTTAACTGTGGTTGAAAGACTTTGTGGAGCTTAAATGGGCACCAAAAATTATATTGTGTCAAGGATTTTTTTAACAGTCCATCAGAAAATGCTTTGAAGAATCATCAAAAGGTTGTTTGGGGAACTGAAATGGGCTCTTTTGTGACATTAACCCCCAAAATCTTGGCATCTTTCATTTTAAGAGAGTATATGCTTAGAAATAAGGGTGCCTTACAAGATTATTCACGTGATGCCATAGAACCGTTTTCAACAGGTTTCCAACCTTGATCCTGGAGCTTATCTGACCTGCTTCAGTCCAGGAAAGGTGTGTTAATTAATATCACAAGAGTAGTTCACAGGTGTTAGGAACAGGAAAAACAATAACATTTGCAGGGGGGGGTCTTGGTCCAAGACTAAGGTTGGGAGCAACTGCCCAAATAAGCTTTTCTTTCTCTCTTCATTTTTTGTAAATGAGATGTACCTCTACATAGTATAAAGCAGTGGTTCTCTAACTGGGACTACCTCACACATGGCATCTACATCTTCTATGGCATCACTGGTCGAACTGAATTGTCTCAGTTTAACTGAGTGACTCAGTTATTTGATTGTATGAAATTATAATAAATTAGTAAAGAAATACAGAAGAATATGTGTTTATACACTTTAGCCTTTGAACTTGGACCAGATTCACATGTAAATTAGCATTCCAGTGTGGTTTAGTCTCCTAGTAAAAAAGCTCCACTTCAGAAATGTCAGGTATCCAAATAGATCAAAAACTCTGAAATGCAGCGCCACTTTTGCTTCATTCTAATGTGTACATTGGTTCCCTATTAATAAAATATATATCAGCATTATTCCTGGCTAAAAGCTAAAGTGAAAGACAAAAATTGTGTTGACGTAATATTTTGTCCATGTGGAACCAAAGTGTATATTTGAATCAAATAAATTCAGTGAATCAATTATTTTTCCAATGAAGCAAATTCTTTTTACCTTCCCAAACATTCAGGGTTTCACATTGACCAAATGAATAAATTTCTCATTTGAAAGTCTCAACAAATGCCTACTACTGACATACCTCGAGCCAGAGTGAAGATGGAGCACAGGACCAGTGCTACCCATGACCACGTCCACATGGTGCCACTCTCACAGGCAGCTTTCTTCAGGAGCCTCTTCTTCTCAGAGGGTTGAAAAAAATCTGTACTCTACTCTGATTGACTTGACAGAAAAGAATTGCACAGGTGGCTTACGTTTCCCCTGTCCTTCAACCGAGTCTGATGAATGTTGCACATTTCTGAGAGAACAGAGTTTTAAAAGACAGCCAGTGTGGAGAGTGGTCCAGTCCAGCCCCCTCCTGCCTGCCATTGGCCAGAGCACATCTGAGCACATGTGAAAAAACAGACAAAGGTAGGAATGGACTGAACGATGGTCTACACTCTATAAAATTAATGTGCCAAAAGGTGTTCTTCTACATTTGGTTCCCCTTAGAACTTTTCATCGGATGATTCTTTAAAGAAATGTTTCTATAAATGAGACATAGAGTGTATAGATACTTTGTAAAGTTAAAAGAACCTGCAAAAAATGTAGCGGATGCTACCTAGACAAGCCCATCAAAGAGTGTGGGTCATTTCAGTTAAGTGAAAAGTAATTAGCTGTTAAATTATGAAATGTCTAACACGTTCGTCTTTAAAAAAAAATGCGAGTATCAATTATATTCCCAGCTGTCCAGCCATGGGTCAATAAATTACAATTAGCTGCTTTTGTCCTTGAAGGAAGCATTTTTATGTGGCACATAAGAACAGCTGTAAACATATGCTCAGACTGTAAGAAATCTCGCATGACAAATCCTGGACTTCCCCTGTCAAGGACTTAGACTGACGTTAACCACTCGCATTGTTTAAATGTTCCCGGACAGTAAGATGATAGCATATGGTCCGCTTATGGTTCAGTTTTTCAGCTTTAATGGCCACTGATTGCATGATGCTCCTTTGCCAAAGAGGGAAGTGGTGTCATATTGCGTGCCACTCAACAAACTCTTCACACTGGAGGCCTGTACCTCATAAGCTAATACCTCATAAGCTGCGGCGAAAATGTTTGGAAATGGCAGATCCTCATGTATGAAGGATAGACAGCGTATCCAGAAGCAGAATCAATGCTGGCAAGGAGATCTCAGTGAGTTCGCAGTGGAAGGTGTTCTGCGTGGTTTAGAAATTGGTTGAAGATGTTACTTGTTTGAAAAGATGTCGCTAAAAGAAATGATGGAAACTTACTAAAATATACATTCTTGTCAGACTAAAAACTTTTTCTTGTAGTAAGGAACAAATTTTCTTCTTTTTTTCCCTTTGATAAGCAGCTGCTCTTTACAGAGTGCCAAAATTTCATTCCAACACATTTTGGACTATTTCTGTTGGTCTTTTACCAACTGAAATCCAAATCCAATCCAAAATTTGCTGGAATAAAATCATTACATCAGCTAGCTCTCTCTCTCTCTCTCTCTCTCTCTC
>JBBJLS010000039.1:10381232-10401288 GCA_037577275.1 Bryconaethiops microstoma | reverse complement strand
GTGTGTGTGTGTGTGTGTGTGTGTGTGTGTGTGTGTGTGTGTGTGTGTGTGTGTGTGTGTGTGTGTGTGTGAGTCAGTCAGTCAGTCAGTCAGTCAGTCAGTCAGTCAGTCAATCATTCAGTTTTTTAAATTCCATTTATTTTATTTAGTAGTACCAAACTGTCCATGGTAATAGGCTGAATAATACAGATGTGGGAGTTTAGGCTGAAAAATTCTGAAGTGAGAAATTACCTGAGGGCACGTCCACACTGGCGATAGGTATCTTCACCTGTTTCAGAGTCAGCAGAATTCCAGAGTAGGGCTCCTTCACATCCTTTAGATCCATTTCTGGGCCAAGGATTGCATCGATCACCAGATTATAAGCATCATTTATGAGCTGGACCTAAACAGCAAGAGCAGACAAGAACAAATGAAGCTTTCAAATGGAAACCGACAGATAATCTCCCTCCAGTCACTGAAGGCTCTTTGCTTTGTCATGATCTGCTGTATGTGGTGAAGAAACACCTACCTCAGTCGGAAGATAAGACAGAAACGGAATGTCCATCTTCTCGCACTGAACTGTGAAGTCCTGGTGTAAGCTATGGGGAGAGCGCTTGGGATAAAAGATAGTGGGCTCATACTCCTGACAAAAAGAGAAAGAAACAAATCTTTTCAGACAGAATCATGGTCCTCTGGGCCTCATCAGTGGCTTGGAGAGAAACTGGCAAAAATGGAAAACCAAACATGTTTGACCACACATGGAGCAGACGGTCAATGCTGTACCGCCATAAACACAATTTGTCTTCACTGCACTATTTAGTTTCTCCTGCTGACATGCTGGGAGGCAGTGAGGAATGCAAGTTCACAAATCATGTTACATAATTAGTGTATTCATTTAAAATAGTGATGAAATGAGAGTCTAGGGCGAGATTACGACATTTCACTACGGAAATGTACAGTAAAACATGTTTCCCACAGTCTTTTTAACTTTCAAACACGTTTTAGATGAATAATTCCACAGAATGGAAAAGGCGGAATAAGATCAGTATGAAGAGAATGGTAAATAAACAAATCAATAATTGATGTTGAACGAAAGTCTCGGGTGACGCCACAACATACATGTTGCCTTTGTAGAGGAAGATATTTGCTTCCAAATGTCAAAGTAACTGGAAAGATGCATATCTAACTTCTCTCTGCATCCCAGACACAGTGGTTTTGGCACATAAGTATCCCCAGTGGTGATGAATCCGTGATTTATGTTACATATTCTCAACTAAACAGTAGTTTTTAACTGGGTATCATGTTTTCTTCTTGTCTTTGGTGGACTGTTTTGGGTTTGTGGCTCCAATAAAATGTTTATCATTGCCGTCGGTTTGTTCATAGTTGACTTCTTCATTTATGCTGGTCATAAACAGAGAGCCAAAAACAACCCACATTTATGGACAAGGCCATACAAAAGGGTAATGTTTAAAATGTCATAAAATTAGTTTATGAACATTAAGGAACTGGAAATTGCATTAACAATAACAATAATAATAACATGTAAATTAGGCTACTAACCAACTCTCAACCAAATACTAGGCTACTACTAAACCAGTATCAAAAGATCCATGCCTCGTACCATTCTGCAGCCAAGTGCCTGGGAATCTCTGATTTTATATAAGAACAAATGCTAAAATATACAACATTTCACTGTGAATATATTAAAGAGCAGTCAGGGTAGGTTCACAAAGTTCAAATACATGTTCTGTGTATGCTTCAAGACTTTCAGTCAATATTTAATCCTGCCAGTGATCTACAGGAGACAATATGCTTAACTAAAAGCCTTTTTAAGTGAAACTTTATGAAGTTTTGAAGAGAAATGGAGAGTGAAGAGGTGAAGATTAGAAAGGAACAATGGGTGTTTAATGCAGATTTGAGTAATGCAGGCAGCTCCGAGTCACTAAGAAATTAACTGAACTTTCATTCTTTCTACTTTTTCTTTCTTTATACATTATCTGTATTTTCCAATTTCACTGGTGTTACAAGGTGGGTCCTTTCCTAGCTAGAACTTTTCAGAGAACTTTTCAGAATGTACCATTCCATACAGCATTATCAAAAGTGTTTCATTTACTTTTGCTGGAGTTTATTGCACCTACGCATATGTATGTACCCTAATGAATCAACTTTTGACAGTTGCACTTACATCCAAGTTGGACTCCCAACCCAATTGTGGGATCAAATAGTGTCTGTTGTTTATGCATTGCAGGTTTTGACCTGATGTAGCCCTTCATCATCACTTTTCTTCAACTCTTATGGTTCTATCCATGCTAAATTTGTCCATGCAATGTGTTTTCACGCACCGTCTCAATACAATATAGAGGAGAGAATAACACTATTATGTCTTTGGATCAGAGAATGTCAAACTGTTATATATCCTCCCAGAATGCTGTAATGTAAAACTGACCACTCTCTTGAGGCTCTGGCCAAACCACAGACCTTCAGAAATAGCTAAAGATATCGCTTTAGCAGATCACATCGACACGCTTCCAAATGCTGAACACTGATACTCCATAAATTTACCATCTCTAACACATATGGGGAAGTGGTATATTAATGTGATATTCTAGAGCCATATATCTTGGTTTTTTTAAACATTCTTTTCCAGTAGAGGCAAAAGACTTCATCCTAAAGCAAAATGTTTGAGACTACAATGCTCTGGTATCCGCCTCCGCTTCAGAATGACAGGCTTGTTATTTTATGTATCAGTATGTCATAGCTGTTACTCAGTACTCACAAATATGCGCAGGTGACGAGCACACACCAGCCCAATGGAGCCATTCTGGTCCGGCCCACAAATAACCAGCACCGTAGGCTGTTTCTTGCTTAGAGAGCTCAGAGGATAGGCCTACATAAAAGGAGAGAGGGAGAGAGGGAGAAAAAGAGAGAGAGAAGGAGAGAGAGAGAGAGAGAGAGAGAGAGAGAGAGAGAGAGAGAGAGAGAGAGAGATGCCAGTGAGATGCCTCCATTTTCTCCATGAATAAACCAAGTACTTCATCACTGTCAGAAATTCTATCAATAGCACATCTGGGACAAAAATGGGAGATGGTATCTATAGCTTAAACCCACTACAATGACCCTGTAACAACCGTAACGAGCGGAAAACAAAGCAGAGGGGGATGTAGAGTGTTGCGCTTTCCATTGGCCTACTAAACTGGGCTGTTCACATTTTCCTCACAGGTTCTCAGCCTCAAGCTGAAAAATCCCTCATGTCACATTTGCTGACATCCAACCAGCGAATGTCGCGACCATAGGAGTCTATTCATAACACACAAGCAGACTTGCTGGCTATGTGACTGGCAAGCTAAAAAAATAACCTGAACATTAACTGGAAATACTTTACTTCTCCGGAAAGGCTGGGTGATTTGGCCTTCATCGTGATATGAAGAGTTTCATTCCAAACAGCTGTATATTCATTTGTAGCAATATATTCCAAAACAAATTAGAATTTCTCTAAGGCAGCATTAATCATAATACCGATATTTCCTGAATGTGTACAGCCTATTAGCCACAACATATATCATGAAAAGGAAGAAAACTGGTGTTTAATGCTACCAAAATGAAAATATCAATATACATGTATAGGACTCTCCCCACTCAAATCACTTGGACCCTGATCTTCTCTGACTAAGAATAATTGCTCTGGGGCATTGCCAAGATGGTCACTGGGTGAACCAATTTTCCTATAATCCCTTTGATGAATGGCTAGACCTCTTCACCCTTCCTGCCAAGAACATCTAGTGTACTGAATTAGTAACTGTTCACAGCCTTTGCTGGTATCCAGTGCTGTCAGGGTCAAAAAGTTTTCTCCTTTATTTGACACATCATTTGGAAAACATTGGCTGGCCTTTGAACTGAGTGAAAATTTCCTGATAATTGGATAAATTGCTTAAAGGAAGATCTTCCATTATAAGTTAAGAGGGTAATTTCCTCTCCTTACATACATTTCGGAGAGACAGGCACTGACAATGACAAAACTACATTAGGGTTAAAAAAAAAAACAGCATACATTTATTTCCTGGAAAAAAAGCAATGTTGAAAATGTATTTTTATTAATTATCATTTATTTCCCAGACCTAATTTCAGGTTTTCGTTCACTGAGAACTTGTGTTTGCTTGTTTTAATTGGTCACCACTCTCATATATGACTCACATCATACAGAGTGTTGTTACCAATTTCTGTGGTTAAATGTGGGGGAAGCTGTTGATTTCCGAGCCGGTGAGGAATCATGGCAGTAATGAAGCTAATGGCAAGAGGGAGCTGCATAATCAGCTAACAGAGATGTTCCATTAGGCCTAATCAGCAGGCAAGGATGCTCTGCTGGCGGCTGTCTTAAACAGAGCTAAATGCTAAGGATTGAGACTGAGGGCTCCATTTATAGCTTTAATATCATTGTGTTTTTACTTTTCTAAAAACATATTCTAGCTGTTCCTCTGATTCTGATGATTTGAACAATCTATCAGTCTATCTGCAGACCTACAGCAGGTGTGTTTATGAAATGGAGTGGAGAATTCGGCGGGGCATGGTCGTGTTTATTTCAGTTTTTTCCCTCACTGCCTTTATGTCCTGCTATAGCCCCTGTCCCTTCTATCCACTCCTCCCCTTTGGAAACAGAGGGCAGTAGAAGGTGCTGTGGGCCCAGCAGCTCGAGGCTGTCTTGTTCTGTTGTTTTACAGGTCTGCTGCAGGATGGAATGCTGTGTGTGTTCTCCTGCCAGGTCTCTGGAGGTTGCTGCCTCTATTCACACACACACACATACATACACACACACACCGGGATCTTACAGCTCTCCACACGAACTCTCCTGTTCAATACTGCGCAAAGAAATACTTTATACTACATGATACCTTAAAAACATTTCATTAGCTGTGTTTAAATCTGGCTTTATGTGGCAAAATACATCTGCTATACATGACTTCCGAATGTTTCCGATACTTTATTAGCTGTCTTGCTAGCTACCTAGCTCAGGGCTATACAGCTAGAGGTTGTAAACATGAGGATACAAAAGAACTTTTCTGCATAATTCAGTTACTGAGATAAGTCATTCAGAGTGGTTTGATGTGAAATGGTTCACTGTTGAGAAAATGACCAATTTGTGTGGTAATGAATGGAACGAGGGGTCGCGATGGCTGCAAGGCAAATACAGCCATTTTATTTACTATTCAAAATGACCAGTGAACCCACATGTCTCCCGAGTTTTTGTATGTAATGTTGATGATGGTAAAATAGTCGCAAAAAAGATTTTCTTAAGGAGCTAGCTTGCTTTAGAACTCCCTATATATACCTCTCTAGGTATCAGGGAGAGTACTTGTTACAATTTCATGTAACACCTTTCTGTGAGTGAGCTTTTAGACACCTCAGATGTCTGGTTCCTATCACCACCACTGTGAACAATTCTCATTTTATTGTGCAGCAATTTAGAAAAAGTTATGGAAATCTACTTAACAGTAGACAAAGCAATGATTCACAAAATGTACATACACTTCTCTAAAAAAAATGCTAGCTAATTAGCTCACTGAAGCTAGATAGAAGGAAACTTCGTTCCTATTAAAAAATCTGCTTCTTATTGTTCACAACAAGGGCCTGGGGTGTATTGTCATGTCTATTTTTTAATATTTTAAACTATTGAAAAAATGCAACATAAATGTACTCATTTGTATTAAAAATCATTAGATGTCCCTCAAAGTTTTTGATTGAGTAGTGTGCACACACACATTTGTGTATTCGCAAACACAGAAGTGTGCATTTAAATGACAGCAGGCCAAATTCTGTCTGTATTCGGTAGCTGCGTGTAAAACATTGTGTATTCAGACATGATCTAGTACAGAGAATTCCACAGTCAAAATATACAGAGTGTTCCTTTGGTCCATGTGATGAAAAGAACTTCCTGATACCTTCCCGTTCGCAGACACTGGCCTTGGAACACTTCACAAAGCAAGTGTTCAGCCCTGAGGGGGACGGATGAAGTTTGTTTTGGCATTCAACCTCCGGGCAAATACCTGGGTTGTGAAATCAGACTAGTGGCAAAAAACTGACTAGTGCTTTTCCCCTTAAACAACAGCAATGATGTCATTCCAGGCTCTGAGCTGTTGACCAGCGTGTTTTTCTAAGTCGCGATTTATAGCGTCCTCGCAGAGGCCAGCGAGGGGTTTGTTGATGCTAAGTGAGATGGGGGCTTGTGGTCAGAAACCCTCAGAGGAAGTGAAGGGGCAGTCAGTAAAACGTCTCCAAGTGGGAGAAGAAAATTTACGCTTAGAGGACATCCATCAGGAAACAATCGCAGGGTTCACGGCACACTCAGGTAAGTCACGGGGAGTCTTTTGGCCTGAATGAATCCAGATGGGCCTGTTGGATGGTCTGCTTTGGCCTGAATTGGACTGAACCAGGCAAGCCTTCTGTCTGGCTGGCCACACTCTGGGTCTCATGACCACCTGGCGCTGGTCCAGCCGCAGACTGCAGAAACTCTTAAAAATGCTCAGCGGCAGCACAGCGAATTCGCTGTGGGTTTTTTATGAGACGGACCCTGGAAGCTGTCGCGTCTGACAAGTCGTCTACATGAGCGGCAGATCAAAGCTGCAGGCTCTTTTCATGCCCGATCAGCGCTGCGCTCTCCAGCTCTCTTTAGAGGACTAGATTTAAGCTGTCGTGCGGAGACACAAAAAATGGAGATGATGAAAACAGAAAAGCCTGAGCCAGGGGAAGAAAACAGAGCTGTGTGGTCTGTTAGATGTATGACCTTCAAAGCATTAGTGCATGGAGTGTAGGTCACAGTTCACCGCATGCTTCAAGTAAATGATGTGTCCTTCCTCATCAGGCTCGCTCTCAAGTTTACTTCATTCGCTCCAGCCCCTGTACCTTTGTTCCAAATAGTCTAAGTCTTGCTCCCTGTTAACCACTCATTACGTCCTAAATCAGCTTTTACAGTGCTTAATCCAGTTTAAAGGGCACAAATTAACCCTATTCCTGTTCTTTTCCATTGTAAATCTGAATTGGTCAAGACAAAAAGTAGTTGTTTGTGCGGCTTGGTTTCTTTATACAGACTATAAAGACTGGGATGTGAATGGTATGTTTTGAAACTAATCATTTTTATGTGCTAAAAAGTGTCAGGATAATTCATTTTTCCATAAATAAGGATTTAAAATGCTTAGTTTAGACTAACACTAGCTGTGATATGTCCTTTAGGTCCTACTACATATCTGACCGTTTTTCACAAAAACACTACTGACTTTTATTTTGTATGAACGATGACTGTACCAATAAAAACCTCGCAACTGGTCAATATAAGTAGTTTTTCTTTCTCCTATGAAGTCACTCCTAAAAGGATTTTAACAGCAACAAATGAGTCACGAAAACATACTTTAGCGATGGCGATGGCACTGGCATGACCCCATATCTCGATCAGCTGCTGCTGTCCAAAGCGGTAGTCCCTCAGCAGCTCACTTTCTATGGCAGCCATCTCCATTTTGCTAAAAAGGAGAGGAAGAGAGATAGAGAGGGAGAGAGATGGCACAGACATCATTATCACATAGTTTTGAGTCATTTTATACACTGAATTGCTAGTGGGGATTGTGGTGGATGCAGTTTTATGGAAAAGTGAGGTCAGCAGTGATAAGGCCAGACTGTGTTTAGTGCCTATTAACTGTTCTTTGAATGTTTCAGTCATTGGTACGCTTGGGTCTATAGCTGAGTCAGTATGGAGGCTACCCTCAACCATACAAACAGAACCAGAAACCTATATTAGTCAGGTATAGTCTCCCTTTCTCAGAGAGTCTTAGTACATTAAAGACCCCTGCTGGAAGTCTTCAGTAATGGTCCTGATTCCAGTTTTTGAACTAATCTTTCTCAGAAAAGATGTCCCTAGAAGAGCAAGAATAAGGTCTTTTTATTTGAGAAATGTAAGTAATTGTACATTTGTAAGTAAGTGTTTGGAAGGACAGCAATAGGAACAATAGTCTTACCATGTGGAATATCATGACTTCTGTCAATATTACTTATACTACTTATGTTATTCAGTAATGGACTCCTAACCTCCCATTGTGTTACTAGTAAATCACTTAACTGTAAGTTACTTATCTATCGTATTTATACCCAGTTTCGTGTATATAGCATGCTGTATTTCATGTTGACTTTTTCTTGTATGTATTTAGACTTTGTATTTGATATATTTCTTGTCTCTGTGTCTCTGTGTGTCTGTACAGTCGTAACATGAGCAGTTTTAAAGTTTTCTGATTCTGATTATGCTACACTACACTATGAAAATGTTGTTGATTTCTGTCACCTGTTTCGCACAACCACAGCTGTCCAAAAAATGACCAAGCCAGGCTGAACATCCAAATACTGAACCTGATTCGTACATTGTACAAACATACAGATATGGTCCTAGACTGACCTGTGCAATATAGACATAATCCGCATATTGGGGTTAACATCTGAAAGTCTCATATTCTGCATTTCCCTTATATTTTATTTACCATTGCATTTCTATGGGTTTATGTACCAAACACAGTCATCATTCATTTTCATTACTGTAGTCCAATGTATCCATAAAAATGAAGGGTCTCAGTCCAGAAAACACTCCTTATAACTTCATGTTAATGAGTGGTGGCTAAACTGTTGTAGGCAGAAAGGACGGTTGTAAATGTTTTTTTATGACATCATGAATCGATTAATTTTAGATTTAAATTTTGAGTGTTTAAACACTACATCACTACATCTTCTCTTATATGGGCCCTTTAAAATATAGGCATCTTATTCGGTCACAACTGTGAAACTAATCTATACGTTTTGTAGTCATGAGAGGGAGAAATAGAAGAACGGGCCCCCATATAGACCTTTAGGGTTAAAGTGTTACATTTGAAGTTATAAGCATTTGCAGTAAATCCTTCTTGGAACTTTTTTTTGATGCCTTACAACTCGCCTACATTGTGAAACATTGCTTTTGTACTGGCTGCTTTTCGAGCTCACCCACAGTCACTTTCACTCGGTTTCAAAGACAACGGGGTTCATTGGGTTGTGTGTGTAGGTTTTGCTGCAGGCAAAAGTAAAAACAGGGGAAGGACTCGCATATGAAAGTGAATGTTATGTTGTTGAGCTGCTAATATTTGTTCATTCTCCTCACTTTATTATTGAATTCATTCACATACTCTCTCTCAATAGCTCTCTCTAAAACTCTTAATGAGTGTTTTGCCTAGAAAGCTCAACTGTATGTCAAACCACAGTCTCAAATGAATCTGCCAATAATTATGGCCAATTAACTCTGTACTTTTCCCCTCTGTGAAAGCCTAGTGATAAGACGGCAACCTTTTCTTTACACAGGAAAGAAAGAAATTAGCTCATTTTAATGAGTTAATTGGCCCCAAAATCTCCCTGTCTGCAATTTAATAATCTGCACAGGCACACAGTGGTCAAAGACAGAATTATGTTTTAACCAAAAGTGCCCCATTAGTGTCTTCAGGTGGCACTGCCAGTAATGAAAGAATGCAAAACAAACCCCATAGAGCATCCCTCAAATTAGACAGATCTGCCAGCCTGGAGGGTCACTTTGCTTACAAATAATAATATACATATGGTGCAATATTATCCATTCTGGAAGGCTCACATACTTTTCCCACTTTACGGTCACACTGCTGTATTGTCTATTTGTTGTATTGTTTCAGATTCACATCCAATTCACACTACTGTTAGATTTCTATATTCTCTGTTTATTGTTTTGTCTCAAATTTACATCCCACACGCACTACTGTCACACTGCCATATTGTCTGTTTATTGTATTGTTTCTGTCATGCCCTGCACTGTGCTCAATGCTGCCAGCTGCCTCCTGTACAACATTCCCACTCATAGTGCAATACTAATAATTCTGGAAGGTTTACATGCCATTCACACTATACTGTTACATACACTACTGCTACAATTGCTGAGTCTATTTACTGCATCGTCTATTGTCCCTGTTGTAATTTGCCCTCTGTTGTTATATGTTGCACCGTGGTCCATCGAGAAACGTCTCATCACCCCATGTACACAGCTGCTGATGACTATAAAGTAATCTTGAACTTTAAATCTAATCTAACATTAACCGAGGTCTTAAGGAACACTTGGGTCATTTAGGGTTGGAACCAAACCCTGTAGGGTGATAAAATCTCCAGCAGCAGGGCTGGGGCCCCCTGCTACAAGACTCACTGTCATATTTAGGCTCTGATCATTGAAATGCTAAAGGTCAGCTAGCATTTATTTGAATGGGTGGAACACTTTGATCATTGTGCAAACCTGCTGCATAGGACGTTTGGGCCCTGTGGCATTTACAGTCTCCGATAGAGCATCACAGCTGTCAGCCTGAGAGTGCAGGTGGTTGCTTCCTGGCTTACTGTGATACAGTGATATTTATAAAGTTCACCTTGGTCCAGTATTTTTCATATTTCCTCCTTTATTCAGCCTGCAAATCACACAAATATTTAACATGTGCTTATCGTATTTGCGAGCTGGATTATGGATTCACTAAGTTCACTAAAGTGGGGCAAAAGAAAACATGGACTGATGGCTCCTTTCAAGGTAGATGCATATTGTCACTGCCATGACATAAACTTGTACCTCCAAAATGGAATTTTCAGGAAGAAAGGAAAAGAATTCTTCATCTGGAGTGGACTGTTTCTATGGGTCCATTCATCATGAAATATTCACACAAAGCAAAGGGAAGTTGGTGCTTTCAAATTAGAAATATCAAATGAAGAAAAAGATATTTAAAAAATTACAAACAATGTTTGTTTAGGCAGTGAGGATATTAAGTACTAGTCATATTGACACCTATTTATGCATTGATGCAAAATGATCACTTAAGCCACCCTGTGCAGCATCGCATTGGGAATATTCAGTGTGAGCTGGGGCGATTCAATTTTTTTGACCGACTTTGCACCTGCAGCACATGCAAAACAGAAATTCAAAGCATACATCTGCTAACTGTGGTAGCAGACAGTCCACAATCTGTTATTAGTATTACTGTTGGCATGAACCAAAATGTGACAAATGGGCTGCTGAAAATATTGAGCAACTGTTGAGTAGTTTGGCATCTCAGAGGAAAACTGCTGCAAACCTCCTTGGTACAGAGGATGGGATGAATTGGACAAACTGCACTGAGCAAATCCCACCACCAGAGGGAGATGCAACTCCGACTGATTTCCACCAAAATTTGGTTACACATTATTTCATAAGGTAATAAAGTTAATTATCTGACACTGATAAATTATATTATTTTATAATGAATTATAATTACATTATACTATGAGTCATAAATATCTGGTTGGCTTTAGTGAATTCTGGTAGTTTCACTGGCACTTGAATGCCACAGAAAGTGCTGGAAAGACTTTTTGAAGCTGTGGAGAGTTGCTAGTTTCTCTCAGGTATGGATGCATGCTTTGATGAGGTGGTAGGATGTTTTTTTTTTTTTGATGAGGGGAGCACGCACTGCAGTGATTAGCTGTTGAATGCACTGGTGTTCAGAGAAACATCAGAAGCCTAAATATCAAAATGCACATTTAAAAACTGCTATTTTCCATAAATGCTCCTTTGGGATTCTAGTAGTGTTTTAGTATCAGGCTAGACATTGCTCATGAACTTTTTTGGCCATTCTAGATGTAACCACAGACATCTTACACGTGAAAAAGACATCCCATATTTTATTTGAAGCTGCTAACAAAAATAACATATTTTACAGTGACTTCCTCAGAAAAAAGAGTCATGACACAGAGCTTCTGCTGTTCACCCTCTAACAGAAACTCACTGGTTAGGATGCTGCTGGTATTTACAGTCAGTGCTATTTTCCGTAAGAGTCCCTTTGGGGTTCTAGTAGTGTTTTGGCACTAAGCTAGACACTGCACAATGTTTTTGGCCAATCTAGATGTAAAAAACATCCCATGTTTTATTTGAAAAAAAAACAACCCATATTTTACATTTCTACAGTGACTCCTTCAGTAAAAAGAGTCTTGACACAGAGCTGCTGCTGTTCTAACATCTACCAGAAACTCACTGGTTATGCTGCCACTCGTATTTACAGTCAGTAACACACCTAGAACTCCCAGAAGGCCAAGAGTCCCACTCTTATAAAATAAAATAAGACTGGTTCATTCCTCTTTGATTTTCTAATTATGTAGGCTCTAAAAATGCAGATTCTAAAATTTATACTGACTTCTAAAAGTGCGGAGAAAGAATTTAGGGGCAAGTGGTTAGGGAGTTGGTCCTGTGATCAGAAGGTTGTGGGTTTGGATCCCAGGACTGCTAGGATGAAGTAACCTCTGAAGTACCCTTGAGCAAGGTACCGTCCCCACACACTGCTCCCTGGATGCTGTGCTCCTGGCAGCCCACTGCTTCACTTGGTGAATGGGTTAAATACAGAGGAAGAATTTCACACTGTTCACACTGTGTGCAGTGGTGTGTTCATGTATGACAAATGGTCACTTTAATTTAATTTAACCAGACATATTTGGTTAGCTATATCTAACTGAATACCATGGAAGAAAAAAAAAACATTTTCTGTAGACCATTTCAAGAATTGAACCCTCTGTTTTTCAACTGAAACTTCAGACCAAAAATAGTGCTGCAGTACATTAAATACAACATCATTCTATTGAATAAAAACATTTCCTGGAAATCATTAGGCCTTCTCTGAAAGTCTCAAAGGCTCTGAGGGTAAATGGTAATTTGATTTGAGAGAGTGTACTAAATGTAAATGTTAATGTACTTTGCTGGTACAAAATGAGTTTCTAAACAGCAGGTAACCAGAACACATCTGACAAACACTCCAAATTTGGGGGTGGTCTGGAAAATGGGGAGGGGGAGGGCTCCTAAAACACTAGGCTACATTTAGCTGCACTCAAGAGGTAGTCAGTCATTGAGAAAAGAATTCTGCCTCAGGGTTCATTAAGTGTAGGCACAACTGTTGTCTTTTATCCATATCATCAAACCCTTTGGCCCTGACATTCTGCTCCTGTGGGATACAGGCTATTTTGAAGTCACATGGAGCATAAAGTGTTGAATGTGAAAGTGTGTGCGGTCCTGTTCAGGAGACACTGTTGCTGTTCCGCTGTGTGTTCAGCAGGTCTGGAGACTGCATGAGGTACACGGCCTCATTAACTAACATGTCATTACAGCACCTCTGAATGGTCTGCCTATAGCAGGGGAGAACAATGCCCCATGGGGAAATTAACAAGAGACACCAGGGGAGGACTGTGGGACACCATGGGAACATACAGCATGTTACTGTCGCTCCTTTAGCTGTGAACTCATGCATACGTATGTCTGCAGTCAGCCTAAATATGTAATTCAAATAGCTAACCCATTAGCCACTTAATGTTACAAGCCTCACTCCATTTCACTTTCTGACTCGGTAATTATTGTTGTACTTCCTAAGTTTTCTTTTTATTATTCTTAATATTGCTGGAATTTGCCACCAAACTTCTTCTACAGAAATATGGGCGCAGTTCCATATTTACTGTTTATATCCCCTCCAGTGTGTGTGTACACAACTTATCGATCAGATGATCAGGGACAGAGTACTGATCGTTTAAAAAATCAATTCGAGTCACCTGTGTAATATACGGGGAGAGAGACGACGGCCGAGTCCCCTTTAAAATGTGTGTCAGAGAGGGTCTATGACGTAATGGGTAAGGAGGCCAGAAACAGACAAAAAGCAAAAAAACACAAACACAAAGAAACAAACGTGTAGCAAGACACACAGCAGCCTCATAAACGACTTCAAGACAAGATATAAAAAAAGACGTGTCACTGTTTGTTGTGGTTTAATTAAAATTAATCAGCCCATGAATGCTGCTACTAGTTAACCATAAATGGCTTAGTAAGAGCCACTGATACCCCCAAGTGGTGCAGCGTTAAAGTGCTGGCCCCTGAATCAGAAGATCGGGGTCGAATCCACAGTGCGAGAAACATTTTTTGCCCTATAAAATCAAAGTTTTGGTGGCTCCAAACACTGGTTGTATGCAATCACACTTTGCATTTTCTTGTGGAAACGCATCTAGTTTGTCACTCTTGCACACATAGTTCCAGAATATTGAGCTTTAAGAGGTTAAACATGAAACACTTATTCATGCTTTCGTAACTTCTCGTCTTAATTACTGTAAAGCTCTTTATCATGGTCTCCATATTAAAACCACTGCTAGTCTTCCTTATGTGCAAACCTCTGCTGCTTGTCTTCTCATCTTTACTAAAAAGTCTGAACACATCTCGCCCATTCTCCAGAAACTTAACTGGCCCCCCGTATCTTACCGTATTCGGTTTAAGCTACTACTCATTACCTTAAAAGCTCTCCATGGTTCTGCACCCCATCACCTCACTGAATTACTTCACTCATGTACTCCTGTTCTATGTCTGAACTATTTGTAAAGTGACCTTGAGTTTGAGAAAGGCACTAAATGAATAAAAATGAATTATTATTATTATTATTATTATTATTATTATTATTATTATTATTATTCATTGTTATTATTATTATTATTATTATAATTTCACTGTGCACATTTATTTTCTGTGTATTTCAGTGGAGAGCTCTGGCACATCTGCATGGTCAGTTGCAGTGCAGCAAAAGTTTGGCAGATTTCAAGATTATGCAAATGCATTTATTGCGCCGCATTGCATTTAAAAGAGTGGTTCGAAAACAGCTGTGTTCCTCTTCTTATAATCCAGGACAAATTGGCATAATTTCAAATCTTGTTTTTGAACATAACAGTAAAGATTTGGAGGGAACATGTGTAATTGGATGTAGTTTACACTGTGTAAGCAAGGAAGCAAAATGTAAAAAGTATTTACATGTATTTACATTACAATATACAAATCAATCGACCAATGTTCCCACTGCCTGATGATGACACCCACCTCGTGCTGCGCTGAACAAATGAGTCCGAAATGTGTAGATAGCGAGCGCACAGACGCAAGTGAATTATTCTCCTACGCAATGATAGATAAGGTTTTCTAAGAAACTGCAAGAGCAAATCACAAACCAGCATGAAACAGACAAAGCAGTTGCATATTTCTTCAATCGTTTTGCACCTGTATAAACCAGAAGTGACCACTTCTGCAGGAATACTAATTCCTGTTAGCCTGTCTATGTAGTCGCAGTGTAATATCAGCACCAAGCACGCTATGTTGAGCTTTCACTGGCTTTAACACAGTCCAACTTAAACATAAGATGAGTTCAGATATCTGTATGCTCAGATGTCCAGCGGCAGAGACAAACTTAGCTCCTTTACGCTGTGAAGCAGTTTTCCCTCCCAAATGCTCCCATGTGAGTCATTATTTTCTCCAAAGTAGAACTACTGATGGAGAGGCCAGAAACTAATGGGGAGTCATTACTTTTTCTATCACAAACTCTTTGGCTGTGTGTTCAGGTCGCTAGTGATCTACACTTTAATCCCATTGTAAGATGTGATGTAACTATAAATAAAAAACAAAAACAGAAAATGGTCTGTCAGGTTGGTTACTGCCCAAGACATGTTAGATGTGGTTCCTATTCTTTACCTTCATTTCCATTAGACAGAGGCCAGCATCCAAAAGTGCATATGGATTTTTCCCATAACTGAATAATGAGCCATTAGCACTGTGAAAGAGCGTTAGTTTCGATTAGAAAGCAGCTGCCAGTAGGTCAGTTCTGTGAACACTGAGAACTTGTTGAACTATCAGTGGCCTCTGGATGCAGGTGTTGTATCGCTAGAGGATGCAGCAATCTTCGTCCAGTGACGTTGTTTGCCTAAAGATGGATAGTGGGAGCTCGGGAATGAGGACAGGAGGATAAATCGGTCCATTTCATACTGGAGCTGAAGGTGATTTAAAAGCTTCCAGGCTGAGAATTGTTCTCAATGGCTGAGCTGTCAAGTTCTTCTCTCCTCGAAAACAGTAAATGGTTATGTGTGTACTGTATATTACAATTCTTGAAAAACTGTTGTTAGGTAATAAATCCAACCAAGTGCTCCTAAAAAATCAGCACCTAGTCCCCACCTCCCCTTGTCCTTTGAAAGCACAGGTAAATATGGCTTACTTTTTTTGGAGCCCCCTATTTTCCAACCCAAATTGCAGCAAATTGTTGTTATAATCCATGCACCCCACTAGGCAGCCTAATAACAGCCTCTCTTGCACACAACAGCTTGCCTGCTGCCTTCAGCAGAGTTTATCAAGCACCCGGCACCAGCACATTCAAGTGCCTTGGTAGCAGCAAGTGGAACGAGCCAATGAAAACGCTGTAAAACTATCATAGCCACCAGACAGAACACTGTGAGATCCGAAGAGGACAGCCTGCTATTATTTACAGAACAAGACGTCGGCTCACTCGGGCTTCATCTACATACCAGCACCATTATCTTGATCTGAAGAAGCAGAGCCAGCAGGCTACGAGGCAGAGGGGAAGTTTACACTTGCAAATTCTTCCTGCACAGTGTCATGCTCACATATTTTTTTTTCAGTTGATTGCTGAATGGGACCCAGAGAGAATGTATCAAAATGAAAAGAGCACAATTTTAAAATTGCTGCCAAGAGAATTGAAGCACAGTGTAAAAATGTACACACCGGCCATAGAATGGAGAATGGAATGGAGTTGCCCATCTCTGGAAACAAAGAGGGTTCAAAAAGCATGAGATGGATTAGATCACAGTGGGGATCAACCAGCAGTCCTGGGGGGGTGTAAACCCCCTAAGTGAGACCTACCACGAAGAGGAAGTTAGGCTAATAGTTGCTGGGGTGCTTCCATTACCTGGTGCTTCGTGCTGTCTGTCAAAAGACCAGCACAAGCTCCTTCCTCAAACAAAACAAAAAAGGTCAAGAAAGTGCTTTTAGAGATCTTTACAATGTTCTTAGTAGAAATATGGGCAGGGACCCAAGTATCTAACAGTATGCTGGAAAATAACATGGCCTTCAGACCCTTTTCCTTTACAACCCTACTGTTTTTGATGCATCACACTGAAAATGCTCTTACTAAGCTACACATACGGACACACAGAAAGTTTTGTAAAATAAAATAGTAATAAAAAATCAGAGACTGTAAGTTTCTGTTCCTGCAGTTTAACAATATGCGGAAAAAAAAACATTTGTGAATTTTTGTGCTTAGTGTCTTGTTTCAATCAACTCTTATAATGTTTCACATAAGAACTGCTGTTACATAGGTTTTGGTTTCTGAATAAAAAAATGTTTGACATACAGTAATTCCATCAGTGAATGTTACAGTGTAACATTAACAGTAATTCCATCAGCTTCCCTGATTTCCCCATAACCTACTGATAAGGACTCCTTAACAGCTCACAAAATATCAACTACCTTTTTACAAACAAAACAAATCTTGATACTTTTTACTGCTTTCTTGTTTATTTGCATTTATTGGTAGAAGATAGAGACATTATGACATGCTGAGAAAAATGTCTTTACACAATTTGCAGACTTTTGTACAGTACTGTATATGAAATAAAACATTTTTTCATCATTTTGGTGTCAGTTCCTTCCTCTATAAATGATGACTGGTAAGTAATGACTGACCTGGCAGATCAAAAAGTCAGTAAGCTTTCTCCTTCCCCGTGAGTCTGGATCTTACTAAAGAGACTGTTAACAAGGTTCTTACAGACTGAACTTTCAGCACAGCAGAGGAGAATCAGACAGACAAGAGGAGTCTGGAAAACACCTTCAGTGTAACAGGACCAGCATGTGACAATATGAGAATGAAGGCCAAAGGAAGAAGATAATGGTTCGCGAACAGACACTCACACTTCACTTAGCTTTTCTCAGACTCCCAATATCTTAGGATACAAAGGTCTTCCCATTATTTCATTCTGCTTAACATTGGAGCCCGAGGAAGCTCTCAGGTCACCAAATCCCATGGCATATTTGAGAATCACCAGAAGGTATTTCTTTTTTTTTTCTCCAATTTCTCAAGTCATGGAGACTCATCTGCACTTTCTGTTGCTTTGAAAAGGCAGTGTCTTCCTACTTCCTAATAGTATCAACTTGATTTACAGCATCAAGAGACAATGTATGTTTAAATCACAATGAGTGACAACTGCTGACGTTATGCCATTTTAGGACACCAGCTCTCTTGCTCTCTTACACCAACTCTCTTGAGTTAAGGAGTGCAGGAAGTGATGCTGCTGAGACAAAGATAGATAGTGGGTGTGAAGGAGGAGGACAGGAGGGTGAACTGGTTCACAATGACATCTGTCTCAGTCAGAGAAGCTGAAGGTGAATTAATAACGACTGAGTTGAGGACTAGCAGGCCGGTGTTGGATTAAGCTGACACTCGGACTCTGGAACTGCAGCGGTCTTGGCAGTGCAGGGCTGAGTTTGGCTGACATGTGTTTGGATTCGGCATTAAATATGTATTGAATGAACTTCCCTTGTTTCATTTTTCCACTTTTGATGTTAAGTGACTGAAGATATTTAACAATTTTCAGAGAACAAGCTTGATTGTTATCTCAAATTCCAAGTAAGCTTCACCACTCTTGAATCTTCTTGCCTCTTTGCACCTGTCCCGCGTAACCCACGCTGTGTCGTACTTCTCTGTGTTCTTGCACTTTTCATTTAATTCATTCATAAACATGAGCTCTACATTACCCTACATGTAGCCTCCTCCGCTCATTAGTCTCCATTATATTCACACCTAGCTCTCTAAACCTTCTCAAAACTGAGGGATGAGACTAGGAATGGAAAAAGAAACCCCCCAAAACATGTGACAGCCATATGTTGGTCTCATCTTATAGCACTACGACCAAATAAAAAATGTAAACCCAGCTGGAAAATGGCAAAAGGTAATGTACTTAATCACAGCTGTCTACTGAGGAGTGATTGATCCAGAGAGTTAGACACGGTCACGCCTCAGTGAGGGGCGAAAAGCACTGAGGGGCAACTGTGTCTATCTACCACACCTGCATATGTCATCAGGCAGTGACCCAGCTGGCTAACCCACCACACAATGACTTTCATCTGGACAGATAAGCACTGTAAACAATGGTAGGCCACATTAGAGCTTAAATCATTTTTCTCCCTTGACACTGACTACAGTAGCTCTTCGAATACACCACAGAGAACCATACTAAGCCCATTTTTCAGACTTTGGAGAGGTAAATCGATGAGCAGACCGCGAACACTGTCTCGACAAGTCCCGGTGGATCTCACTGACCCCAAAACCCATCTCTGTGACACCTCCGAACAGGCTTGCTAACTCAATTTGGAAGCTCATTAGACTGGCTTTATAGATCAGGCTCTCTTCTGTCTCTGTCACTGAGAAATGACAACAATACATCAACTGTTCTGTATCTGGAGCAGTGCTACATGCTGGGACTGTGCGGGTCTGAGAATCTGGCAGGGTTTGTATGCAATCCGTAGTTGTTTCCAGACATTGACCCGCTTTTGCAGCCAGACTGTTCATGGCCGGCTTGGTACATCCAAGACAGCATTTTGATGACACGGGCTTGAATGAATGAGCTGTGCTTGACTCTGGGGAGGTTTTCTTCTGGACCCCTACTCAACGCAAAGAGCAGGGGTCCAGTCATGTCCGTGTGCTATAAAATATGAGTAATTTTCTCAGATACCAAAAAAGTGCCACAGAGGGACGTCTGACTGTAAGGCAGACTATTGAGCTTCAATAGACCATACAATGGACTGACAGAGTGTCTGCCGTAGTTATAGCACGCCAGTGACGGGAAAACCGTGTCCGTGAAATGTGATTAACAGTCATATTTCATGGATTTAGCTTACTCCACTGACGCTGCATTACACAGTCATTTTTGACACAGCAATTTTCCCATGCTTCTGTAATTAAATCGCAGCTCATGACTGGCTCTGTCTGTGAGCATCTATTTGTAATAGTGTGCCCGAGAAAAGAGAGAGAGAGAGAGATGACCATGGTGGCAAGTGGAGGAAACCATGGTAACGGACAGAGAATCAGCTGTGAAGCCAAGAGTGCCTGCAGAATTATTGCAAAGAGAGAGAGAGAGTGAGTGAGAGAGAGGAGAAGAGAAGAGAAGAGAAGAGAAGAGAAGAGAAGAGAAGAGAAGAGAAGAGAAG
>JBBJLS010000039.1:10364259-10375907 GCA_037577275.1 Bryconaethiops microstoma | reverse complement strand
CAATCAACTCAAGTGGTGTCAGTTAACCTATCAGAAGCTTCCAAAGCCATGACATCATCATCTGGGCTTTCCCAAATTGTTTAAAGGCATAGTAACCTTAGTGTATGTAAACTTTTGACTTTGAAGAAAACAATTTAAAAAATCTCTAAAAAATTCTCTCACATTATTTTGACACTTAGCAAATAGGAATGATTTTGGGAATCCGAACGGACCTAAAACTGAATGGGTTTTGTATGATTTAATATCAGACAGTAAGAAAAAAAAAGATGTCTTTTTATACAGTGTATGTAAACTTTTGGTTTCAACTGTATATGAATGTATATTCTTTTAACAACTCAGTGGATAACTACACAGCATTTTAGACTACACAACACACTGACAAACAAAAAACACAAGTACATATTTCTCAGTCCCATTCACAATAATGCAGATAAGATGAAGCCAAGTACTAATTGTAGTTGGCCTGAGGATCAAAACGAGAACCCACCTGCTTGATAGCGCTGTGGTAGCGGTTGACTGTTGCCCTGTTGCGTTGTTGCTGAGATAGGGAGGCGTGAGTCGGTTTGTACTGCTTTGACACCAGCACATGCTGCTCTAACTTCACCACTGGTGAGGATGTGGACGAAGATGAAGAGGTGGCAGAGGTTTTGGGATTTGGTGAAGCAGCCTGCTGAAGAATGCGCTGCTCGATCTCCTGCTCCTGCTGCAGGGCCTTGACAAACGCCGCTTTAAGTCGGTTGGTGTGTTCCGCCTTTAGGGCCTTCTTTTGGTTGGAGCTCATGCACTGCTCACACAAAATGGAGCCTCCACCCTTTTCCTGCCTCCAGCGCGAGGTGAAATCTGTCTGGCACTGCGCACAAGTGAATGGATCCTTCGCTGGTGGTCCATGAGCAGCGGCGTCTTGCTGAGGTTGCTGTTTGCCTAGATAAGGAGTGACAGCTGTTAGTATAAGGAAACTTAAGATTTAAGTTAGTATTAAGTTAGTATTTCTCTATTCTACTTGTGGTGTTAGAGTGCCACCTGCAGTACAATGTTGTACAGTACAAAGTCTTGATTGCTACAGTAGTTGATTCAGTTAAAGAAGGTACTGAAAAGTGTGTCTGTGGAAAGTGCAGAGAAACTAGAACCCGAGGACTCATGTTAAGACTTTCAGCCTCCGAGAGGTCAAATACAGTTGAATCACAAATAAACACAAACAATTCACCAAGGGAAACTATCAATTGTTTTTTTCCAGATATGGAAGCAAAGTGCTCACTTTTGGCCAAATCCAAAAGGTTCTGAACCACCATCTCAAGTCCCACTAGGTAGATAAACTCATTATTAGCAGCAGAGGGCAGGAAGTTGAGCTCTGGTGCAGGGGGTTTTGGAGGAGGAATCTCCAACAGGGTCTTTTCTAGCTGCTTTCGCAGGGCCAGTTTGGTAGCAGCCTGTCGGCTGGCAGGAGAGTCGTTGGTGTTGCCAGATTGGGAAGAACCCTTCAAAGCAGTAGGTGAACCCTGAACACAGAACAAGAAATCTTGTATTGTTACTAAGAAACAGAAAGCAATGCTTTGATTCATAACCAAGCTATATGCAGCTTCATTCCTGGGCATGGATTTTTTAAATTGCTTGCAAGCACATGAATGTAAGGTTTATCACATTCTGTTGTACAAACGTGTTACACGTGAGCCATCCAAAGTAAACAAGAGAAACAGAACATGGACCACCTCCCCATGTATGGACTGAAACTGTAAAATAATGCAATTTGCCATGCCATACCACATTGTAAAGTATCAAAAAAACACTTTTTAAATGAAAACAGCTTCTATTACTTTTGTGATGAGTGCAAAATGTAGGAAACACTAATATTTACCTAAATAAAATTTATTTTTTTAAAAACCCACAACTACAGTATTTTTGATCCAAAATAGTGCTCTGGTCTCAGACAGGTCTTTAGGTTGTTATCTTACCTGTGGGATGTTGACCAGGACGTTGGTGTTGGCTACATTGGCCACGCGGATCAAGCCCTGCTGGATAATCCTCTGGCCCTGCACCTGGACGTTGGGCACAGAAGTGCGAGGTCCCAGCAGCAGGGGAGGAGGACCCGAGCCAGAGTGCTGCTGCTGCCGCAATGTAGCAATCTGCTGAGGAGTCACAGCGATGGGCTAGCAGGTGGACGAATGCACACCAGTTAAGTAATTCATAAATGAACAACTATCACTTGCACTATGCATGCGCATGCACGTGACTAACAGACTAAAAGAGCACTAGTTACCTGTGAGCCCCTGACTAAGGGTGGCATCACTATTGAGGTATGCTTGGAAACCTGTGACCCGCCTCGGACCAAAGGAGGAGGAATGACTGTGCCTGAGCTTCGATTAGACACCTACACACAAGCAGACGAAAGAGTTTACAGAAATTATGCTTCTTATTGCATACGGTATCTGTGCTGATTTGGGAATTCCATGATAACTGACTTGCAAGGCTCCTTTGCTGGATGAGGTGCTGCCTCTTACAAGAGGTGGAGGGTTGGCTGTGGAATTGGCAGTCTGTTTGCAAGGAACAAGGTAGGGGGAGAAGGTGAAGGAAAGAGAAAGATGGAGAGCATGTGTGAGAAGAGAGAATGCGACTGAAAAAAAACCCTTTGATTTGGACAAGTAATGAAGGAAAAAGTACTCATTAAGCACATATTGTGCTTTTTTTTTTTTTCTTTTCAAACCTTGTTTACTTTTTACCCTTTTTACTTAGTATAACACTTGTCAACTTCTGTTGTTTTAAAAGGTGCATTATAAAAAAAAAAACTGACGACTTCTATGACCTGTTTTGATTAGAGAGCAGCTCAAATAATTTTAACCCAGAATTATTTGTTAGGCCTGCTAGACAAGACGATTGGTCTGGCCCTTTGATCACAGTGCTCACATTAATCAGACAGCTGCGATTAAT
Source organism: Bryconaethiops microstoma (assembly GCA_037577275.1). Lineage (NCBI taxonomy): Eukaryota > Metazoa > Chordata > Actinopteri > Characiformes > Alestidae > Bryconaethiops > Bryconaethiops microstoma. The sequence goes on along the minus strand of JBBJLS010000039.1, from coordinate 10,372,985 downwards.
TAGATAGCTCATTTGCATAGTGCAGACCTCTGTGATACTAGTAATGTAGGGCTGCTGATGGTCATTTTTTAAGTGCATTACTGTGCAGCCCTTCATCGGATTTACCTTTTGCACAACACTCTCTTTCTGGATTTGGCTCTGTCGAAGTTTCTTCAGCAGGACTAGCTTGGCCTCCTGTACACGTAGCTCCTCTTTCAATTGTTTTATGATCTTCTGGCGCTCCTCTGGGCTACTCTTCTATACACACATGGAAAACAAATCTCAGCATATTTCTGTACATGTTAATCATTGCGCTTTGTTTGTCTAGCTGAGGGAGGAAAAGATGAAAAGGGCCATATATTGTATACTGGCATTGGGTCAGGTATTCCCACAATTCCAAGTCTATAATGGATTTGTGAATATCCATTAATGTCCAGAAAACAGTTCATCAGGTGTGGTGTCTCAGTACTACGAATTTAACAAAAACATTTTGTTGGCAGTATGTTATGGATACAATGTAAGTCTACATTTTGAGGTCTAAAGCAATATTTAAAAAAGTCTAAAACTCAGTAGTGAATTAATTTAAATTCTAGACAATGAAAGAAACTGCAAAGAAAGCAGAGTACTGAACATCGACTGTTACCATGAGCATTTCCGTGTCTGCTTTCTTGAAGCTGTGGCTGATCCCATTCATACAAGGACTGGAGGGCTCGTTGTCTGACAAAACAATTACATCATCCGGCGTTGGAGGCCTCTCTTTCTTTACCTCACTATAGGACAGAGATAGAGGAGAAATCAGACCAGCATGGAAATGCACCTCGGTGCAAGCATCCTCTTCTTTCAAATCACTATGAGCCGCTCCATACCCAATTAAGTGGTAAAACAAAACCACATCAATGGCATGAACTGAACACAAGAGGGCAGCATAAAATCATAACTTCCAGTTTTTAAACGCAAAGTCTAAGATTTTGCCTTTCACTAGCATGGCCTGCATTTCTGACATGAAAAAGCAGTTTAGTACGTTAACATGCAGAAAGTGTTAATGTATGAAGTGCTTCCATTTGACCAGGCACTTCCACATGCACTACACATCTTGACTGAGGAAGACCGATATCTCAGATGAAAACAAAAACATGGGGCCTCCTCTGAAGGCTTCAGTAAGCTGCACCCAACACATCTGCCTTCCCTCTGCACAGCAGGGGCACGAGGGCTGCTTTGCATATTGACTCTTTGTCAGGACAAGCTCTCCATGCCCAGAGTGGGTCTGTGGCCCCTCCCAGATCCTAACTGTTTGAGACAGAGGAGGAGGGGGATGGGAATGGCTGGCGGCCAGGCCATTGTGTACACTCTTCATCCTCAACTCTCACTGCGGGCAGGCCACCCATTTCAAAAGCACAATGCCTGATGTACCTCTGCCCCCAGTGGACAACAGAACCAGGCTTGATGGGACAGAAAGAGCTGGGGAATTCTAGGAATAAGGGATTAGGTCAGGCCAAGTGCACTAAACCAGCTGGACTTCAGAATCTCTCGTAGTTAAAAAAAGGGTCATCAGTATGTATGTAGCCAGGGCTAGGTAATACAATAATATTTATCATTATTGTGGTAAAATTAGGTCAAAATACACATTTCTGAGCATTTTAATGGATATCATGAGTATTCAAAGGGACAATAACCAACTGTATGTTTAATTACAAAGACTAACAGTTCAGTGCAATATGTGAAAAATTTAAATAAAAATAATTTGTATTAATTTGGCGGCATTTTAAAAGCAGCAAGACCTTTTTTCCCCTTTTCAATGTATATGTCAAAAAATAGTGATGGAAAGTCTTGCTGGTTGAGACGGTGTGTTCAAAGTAAAGACTTCCTCAATCTAAGACGTGTACACCGATCAGCCATAACATTAAAACAACCTCCCTTACATTGTGTAGGTCCCCTCATGCTGCCAAAACATCTGATTTGTCAAACTATTGACTTCTCTGAAGTTTGCAGTGGTATCTGGCATCAAGGTGTTAGCAGCAGATGCTTCTGGTCATGTAATTTGTGGTTGGGGCCTCCATGTATTGGAGTAGGTTGTCAAGCACAGATGCTTGATTAGATTGAAATCTGGGGAATTTGGAGGGCAAGTCAAAACAATTTTGTCAGTGTGGAAAGGCACACTGTCCTGCTTAAAAAGGTCATGGCCATTAGAGATTACCACTGAAGGGGGCCATTAAAGGGGGGCAACAATGTTTAGATAGGTGGCATCCGTGTTAAAGTAACATCCACATGAATGCTAGGACCGAGGTTTTCCCAGCAGAACATGCACTATGGAAAGGGGTTATTGCACTCTTCCCATAGTGCATCTCACCCTTCAGGTAAGTAAAGTACACACAATCCGCCATACACATGACATAAAAGGAAATGTGATTCTTCACACCAGCCCACCTCCTTCCACTGCTCCACAATCCAGTTCTGATGTTCATATACCCACTCTTGGCACTTTTGATGGTGGACTGGGCTCAGCATTTGATGCACTGTGTGTTCTGACATCACTCTATCCCAGCCAGCAGTACGTTCTTTGAGCAATTTGTGCTACAGTGATTCTTCTGTGGGATTAAACTAGAAGTGACAGACTTTTACTTCCTACATGCATCAAGGGAGTCCTCCATCCTCACCTTGTCTCCAGGTCATTGGGTGTCGTTCCTTGGAGCACTTTTGGAAGGTACTGACCATTGCATTTCAAGAACACCCTACAAGATGCTCTGACTGTCATCTAGCCATCAAAACTTGCCTCATTAAAACCACTCAGACCCTTATGATGGCCCAACTTCAAGAACTGACTGCTCATTTGCTGCCTAATATTTCCACTCCTTCCAAGTGCCACTGGAACAAGATTCACTTCACCTGTCAGTAGCTTTAATACTGCAGCTGGTCAGTGTATTATTAAAATTTCTTGTATCATGATATATTATTTTTTTTGCCCAATCCATTAGAGATTTACATCAAATAACGTTAAGCACCTTCAGATGTCCAGGTATCATTAGTGACTAATACAGTTTTTCTGCTTGTTTTTCCTCTATACCAACAAAGCCACAGGTCTGATCTTGACACTGAGCTGGCTTATATACTCTCCACACGTCTAAACATGAAATACAAAATAACAGATCATTGTTTTCTAGCTCCATAAATTAAGCTCCAGGAGACTTAGCAGAAGCTTAATTTGTGATTGGAGTTTATATGGTTGTTAAAATTACCTTGCTTTTACCAGAGGTTTAGACATTACTGTAGACAAAGCAGATCTAGATCACAAACCTCTTAAATATGAGCGTTTTTTTGGCACGAATGTGCCATTTTTCACCATAACATTTCAGATTAATAGTCATAGGCCAAGCACACAGATGTAGCCATCCTTCAATAAGGTTTACAAGATGGTGTGTAGTTGATTCAGCTCTGTAATTGAACGAGAAGATGCCTATGGCTCTTCAGGCGCAAAGGCACTTCAAAGCAAAGAGAAGCACAGCACACACTTCTGGATAGCACTCAAAGACAAATGAGGCCTTAAAGGCAATATAAACATAAAGCCTTTTTAGTATTGTAGTCCTCAAAGGTACCTTTTTTAATATAAAATGTGTCATTTTTGAGATGTAGACTAATGGAGAGCCTTTTCTTCGCTACAAAAAATAAACAAACATGGGGGAAAATGGAAAGGAACTTCACAATTAGCCAGAAGAAGCCAAGAGGGCCAGACAGGCTGAGATAAAACTGAAACTTTAACCTTCTCATCGTCAACATAACTTCCTGGTTATTAATCAGTACCTAAGAGACCACATGATCTGAGAGTTTCCCTGTTATCACATGACTCACTCTCCCTTTTCTTCAACGGTTCCTTCCAGTGTGGGAACCATAGCAACGGCCAGCTGGAACCAGTTTGTGACACACAGGCTTCATTTTGCGACGGCAGGCTGGATTCAGGTGCAGAAGAAAATGGAGCTGCCCAAAAGTTTAAGTGGAGAATGTCACTGAACCAAGTGTTTGGTCGCGGGGTCATCGATGCACAAAGCCTGCACTGAAGATCTTCTAAGGGCAGAGATGGTCACCCCGTCTGGTATCATTCACTCAACTTCACACCCCTCCCCCACGTCACCCAGCAATAAGTCACCCGCCATTGTCTTTCTCAGTGAGCAACATCCTGAAGTCGTTTTCAATTTTCATCTCTGCATCTAGTCCCACCAAGACGCAAGGATTCAACACATTAATGCACGCCTCATCTCTGGATCTCTCATACTGGCATTTCTGCTTGATTATAACTGCTATGAATAGCCCAAATGCATCTAGAAAGTAGAAACAAAATGTCTTAACCCATGACTCAATACATATTCTTAACACATGCTCTGTAGGGCTTTTAAACCATTTTCTCACTATATGATTGTAGTTCAAAAACATCTCAACTTGACCTATACGCTTTACAAGAGTTTAAAACAGAATTGTAGAAGTTGAAGCAGCTTTTAGAGAAATATGTTTGACGGAAAGATCACACATAAAGATAGAAATCAACTTAAAAGAAATTAGGGATGAAGCCATGAGAAAGTATGGCTGTGTAGGCATGTGTTGGTTACACAGTAACGCAATATAAAATGCATCCCAAAAATCAAGTAACCTTTCAAAATGGTCAATGTATTTTTCAATGTTTCTGTTGAGATTTTTTTGTGAACAGAGCAGCTCTGGTTTCACAAACTCCCACAACACTGAAATGGTGCATCACGTGATGTGGCCCCACCTTTTTGCAAATCACAAACACAGGTAACAGTGGGCACAGTCATGGGATGTCAATGGGAGGAGAGGATGAGGTACTTTTTCCTCAATGAAATAAGGAGAAAACTCATCCTATCCAGCTTGGATGTTTAACTGTATGTTGGTAGTCACAAATTATGTGTAAAAGGTCCTAAACCACACATTACATAATATTAATTTGGCAGACGCGTTCATCCAAAGAGACTTACAATTTACAAAGTTTCAGGTCAGTGTGAGAACCAGAACAGCCAAGAGAGTTAGTGAGCCTGAGTAGTGCAGTAGTAAAGAGTTGGGCATTAAGTAAAAAATGATTACTGAATGAATCACCGTAAAAACCTATGGGTAGGATTAATTTAGAATGGGGGAAGCTAGAAGAAATAAACAGCACAACAAAGGATAAACACTACAGGCTTCCACATTAAGTACCGTAATATGTGTGGGACGATTCAAGTTTATGATATGACAGGGTTACGGGGGGGTTCTCAGCTCCAGACCTAACTGCAAACAGGCCTATATGATAATTCTATACACAATGAGCCTTATTAAGAAATGTTTACTTGTTTGTACTTGTATTGTACATATTTACAAGTAAAAACACTTAGAGTGAAACTTAAAAATAAAAAAAAAGCTTTTTTAATTCAGCACCACAATACTATAAACCAAGATAAATTGTTAGGTAATTGTGGTAATTAAACATCAGCACCTGCCTGCTACTGAAACAAGAACTCACTCATGCAGGTGTGTGAGAATCAATACACAGATTGTACACGTGTATGAATAACTGTCTCAAAGCTAAAACATGATTCAAATCAAACGCTTCTATGCTTTGCCAATATTAACTGCTACTATTAAAGCAGAAATGCTGTTTTCTAAGTTAACGGTTTTACGTCATTTGGCTACAACACAGTTATTACATGAGTGCCTATTAGATCATTTCAAATAATCGCAACTATTTACCACAGCTTTTAGGTTTCACAATCGCATTGTATCACAATATACAGTTAAGGAATAGATGTATATCAAGTGGGCTGAGACAAATAATCCTAAATCACGAGGAAACACATTCAAAGTCAAGATACAATAGCATTATTGATGACAGGGATAAATATAAGCTTTGACTAACTTAACACATGACTTTGTGTAAGTGTGGATATTAGAAAGTGCACACACAATACAGAGAACTGTATCATGTTAGTACAACCTAGTATTAGCTGCAAATTAAAGATAGCTAGGTGGTGGCCTACCTCCAGCACCACCACTGGGTTCCTGAGCAAGACCCTTAACCCCAAGTTGCTCCAGGGAGACTTCCCCCTGTAGTTCAGGAATGGAAGTCGCTTTGGATAAAAGCGTCTGCTAAATGCCGTAAATGTAAACGTAAATGTTATCGGTACCTTTGGTGGCTTTAGACTTGAACCTAAGCTGACCAAGTTTTTCTGACCATCTTTTTAGGTCTGTCTAATGCAGGGGTGACAAACTCTAGTCCTGAAGGGCCAGTGTCCAGCACAGTTTAATGGTTCTCCTACTCAAACACATTCATGGAAATCACCGAAATGTGCTGGAGCACGGCCCTCCAGGACTGGAGATTGACAGCCCTGATCTAATGTATTTCATTATTTAAAAGGGAAAATACCAACGATGTAAAGCTATGTAAACATTACAACATCAGTATGAGGTTGAGGTGGAGTAAACCATGTTTGATTCCACCTTGATAGTAGGTTTCACTACATTGGTACTGAATGATACTTCACAGCCGTTGGATGTGCATGCTAACCAAGTTCAAATTTGCATGTCCATGCAAAGCCTCTAACAGTTGCAAAACCAACCGTGGAGAGGCCCGCAATAATCAGTTTCTTTTTGGTCTTAAAGATCTCAACCTCGTGCACCAATTACCACTCATGTTTTCAGGTTGCTGTTCATATTTCTACTTCGTCTATGACCATGACCTACCTCTTGGATGTGCTCATGTCCACGGGCTCATCGCTGGCCTGCACTTCAACCTTGATGGTGGCTTTCACCTCGCCAGCCTTCAGGATGCTGGCCACTTTGCCGGGGCCCAGCTCCCCTTTCTCCAGCTTTATTCGCTTAGGTTCTCCATCCAGGACGGGGGCCTCTCGCTCCAAAGCTCTCTTCTGGCTCCGCGTCTGTCGGACCACCTCCTCAGACATCGTCTCACCTACACAAAGGAAGCCCGAATGTGAAAAACATGGAGAATCACATCTTTTTTACATTTTAACTAAGCTTTAAAATTATAAATTAACTTAAGCACTTACAGATCTAAAAAGTAGCCTATCATGACAAACACTACTACCTTACAAAAAGAAATACTAACATACATCACACAACATGAGGGTACAGTTACAGGCCAGATCTCCTAAAGGATTGAATCACTGATACTGGCCCAATACAGATACCTTGTGTTGAATCGGTGTCAACTAAAAGTATTATACTGAAAACATTTTCATGCTACACACTAAAACTGGACAAGTTGATAACCATTTCTTTGCCAATTTTTGCATGGTGCCACTTACCCATGCAACTTACACAAGTACTCTTCGAAGAAAAGTAAATAAGACAAAAACAAACCAAACCAGTAGTAAATGATAAACGATGACATCAATTCAGCAATAAATTATTATTTTAAGGTTCTGTGCATTTGCCTTGGAGCCCATAGTGGACCTGATTTGTGGCCTACCTGTGTCATACATATTTTGTACGTGATAGGGAGAGACGGAGCTGACTCAACACTGAGGCCTCCTCTCATCTCCGTGATCTCACCAGGGCTCCACATGACCCTTCCCAAGATTCCATGGGACACACAAAGCACTTCCCTGAAAACCAGTTTAAACCGGTCTGCGGATGCAGCCGAGAGGCTGAGGCAGGTTTTTTAACCCCTCGAGAGACTGACTGGCAGCAAGCGTGGTCTCTCTCTCTCTCTCACACACACACACACACACACACACACACGCCTGCCCCAAGGGGGAGGGGCTTCCAGCATTCCGAAACACAAGTAGGTTAGAGAGGAAGAAAAAGCATCTTCGTCCCTGCTGATCGTTAAGGAGAATCTCTGAAGAGACACACACACACAAAGCTTACATGCGCCAAACGCAGGCCCCAAAAACAAAACAACTACTATATAAGCACAGGCAAAGACACCACTCTGTCAGGCAACCATGAATCACGAAGTAAAATAAAAGCCACAACAAGCTGGTGCAACTGAGAGATGAGATTCCGTGATGTAGAAGAGAAGGGAGAATGTCCTTCATCCGGTTCCAAGAATCTGAGGACGAAAATGCAGAAGGAGATGCATAATCTCCACGCAAGCACAGGCCAGTTAGAAGAACTGTCGCTTTTGTAAGCCTTTTTGAAATGCGGCTGCCAATGCACAAATTGATCAAACCTCGGACAGAGCTTACAAAACTAGGTCAGCAAGTGTGTTCACTCCACTCCTTATGTTACATGACTGGTGAATGACCATCACTAAACAGAACACTCTTCTTTCTGACGCACTCCTTCACGCAGATCATGGTTAACTGACATGTACAGTCACGGATCTTCTGTACAAGATGAATAAATTAGAGCAGAAAAGCAGAACAAGTCCAAAGTCAACAATAACATTTGGCATAGTGTTGATATCAGCAGCTCTGTTTTAATAATCATTTCATTTGACACAGTGGAGAGTGAAACCTCCGAGTGCACCAACAACTAGAGCTGATGTGACTTTACAAGAACGCAGAAAAAAAGCACAACACAACGTGCAGTATTGTCAGTTGACCACACACACATCCAAACACCAAGTGAAATAATTTCTACTTTGAGCAATATTTCTCTTGTGTGAAATATTTCTGGTGCAGCATGAAGTTTTTCAGGTAAATTATAACTAACTAACTAATATATATATATATATATATATATATATATATATATATATTATGTATGTGTGTGTATATACACACACACACATATATATATATATATAT
>JBBJLS010000039.1:10338980-10360741 GCA_037577275.1 Bryconaethiops microstoma | reverse complement strand
TTTCTTAAATACATAATTACAATTACAAGATCAATTTAAAATGAAGTTTTTGTACATTATGATTATTATTATTCATTTATAATTACGTACATGTAAAATTAAGCACATCAGGCATGTATTCAAAAAAAGCATTAAACTACATTAAAAACGTATGATTATTTTAAACAAACATTATGATCATCACAAAATCAAACTAAATTCTTTTCTGTTGTACATTTTTAATTTCATATTCAGTTTTATACTGTTTGATGAATTGCTCTTTGCTAGAAGGAATGTATGAAAAAGTTTATGGCCATACCATTAACATTCACACACACACACACACACACACACACACACACACACACACACACACACACACACACACACAAAAGCTGTCATTTAAAAAATATTTTTCACTGGAGAATGTCAGATTTTTTTTATATAAAAGTGACAGGATATAATTTAACTTTTATATTTGGAAATAACAGGGAATTGTCTACCAACAGTGACTGAAATTAAATTTATAAACAAGTCACTAAACTGGGGAGCTTTGAGTCAAATCACACCACACAATTTCAGTTAGAATCACCAGAAAAATACACAAACATAAAATCCTGATATTACACATTTACATTTTCCTCCTGAACTGGTTAATGGAGAGATACAAAAGTACAGAAACATGTGTATTTGAAATTATATTTAATATTATGTACAGTCGTGTACTGTTCTAGGAATTTTATTGCAGATTCATCTTAAAAACAATCACAGGAGTGTAATGATGTGACAACATTGGCTGAATGTGATGCAACTAGAACAAATCCTAACGAAACCTCCTCCAAAACAGTAACTTGACAAAAAACGCTATCTACATATATATATATATATATATATATATATATATATATATAGTGTTAATGAATTGAATTTTAAATTTTCTAAAGGTCCCTCCATAATAACACATTCACACAGTGTGAAGAACAGCAGCTATAGAAACTGATATCAAAAAATCCAAACTGAAAAATAAAAATAAATGGAGATACCCAGTTTTAATATGACAGAAAGAAAGTGCTCTTATGGTAAATCTGTGCTCTCTTGTATGAATTCAAACACTGTATTCATAAACTACTGTGGAAAGGCTTATGCTCTGGAATGTATGTGTGGTTGTAACTTGTCATCTCGCATTTCTTTTGGTTTGCGATTCGAAGGATCTGATATCAGCAGCAGCGAAACTTCACATGTAGCCTCACAGGGAGGAAGACACAGTAACAAGATTTCACACAAGATTTCACACATCAACGGATCCCACAAATTGGTACTTGTTAAAACAAAACGGCAGTATTTGTCATCGTTATTGTGCCGCTGTTACAGCACTGTTTGCGGACATCATTACTGTGGGTTTAACCGCAGGAGGAACAGGCTGCGCTAACAAAAGGCTGCTAAAGAGACTGAAACAATGAAGCCCAGGACTTTTTACAGTCCAAAAACAATGGCTCCATATTAGGAACAAATCTTTAATGGCTATAGAACTTAAATATATGGAACTTCAACCCTGCGGGCTTGTGTTTCAACCATTGATCTTAGAACCTAGTTTTCAGTGCTTTGATTTATTCAGTAATTACAGTGAAACTAATGTGGGTAGTGTGAAGAATTGGGTCCTTGAGAGTTACAGGGGTTAAAAAAAAAACATCTTTTATCATTCATTCTTTGAAGAACCCTCCACCCAAAGGTTCTTCAGGAACCAGAAGACTTCGCTCCAAAGAAATTTGTGTGTGTAAGAGCAATCTTGCAGGTAGAAGCTGGGCCTCATTCGGAGCCTCATGTCAGCTCAGCGGATGGCCGAAGGGAGGGGAGGCAGCGGGGACAAGTGTTTCTGCCCTAATCTCCCGGCCCATGCTGAAGAAAGGCCTGTACTGTGTGGGTTTATCCTGGTGAGAGTAAGAGAATCTGCCATGCTCGGTAAGCATGTATATTGGCCCATCTCACGCCCCACTGGACACTCCATGGGTGGCCCCCTCCTGGTCAATACCCCACCGCTCTCTACCAGCCCGGCCCAGAGCAGGATAATCTCTCCCGCTCCCTGTTCTCAGCCCTGCTTCCAGGTCAGGCTGATTTACAGGCCGGCTGGACGAAGCTGGACCAGCAGACAGGGGGTTCTGGAGTATGTGTGTGTGTGTGTGTGTGTGTGTGTGTGTGTGTGAGTGTGTGTGTGTGTGAGGGGTGTATAATAAACTGGAGTGTACTGAGGGGTACCAAACCTGTATCTGTTCAGTCAGAAAAAAAGCACCTTCACACAAATTCTGAGTGTGTGTGTGTGTGTTTGTGTGTGTGTTGATTCAGGTCCAATACTGTTTTTTTTTTAACTCTCTTCTTCCAAGGTAGACTGCATGCAAATTGTACTTTGTGCCCAACCACAAACTTTTCATAACATACCTGACATGCAGTTTGGAGGAAAAAAAAAAAAAAAGAAAACCACAAGGCAACATGAATTCAATTTTCACTTTTATTTTTTTTAAGACATTTTTTTTATTCAGTCAAATATTGTCTTAAAATACACAACGATTTAATATAAAAAACATAGTTTTATCAGACATCCAAATATACTAATATATTAAAACAAGAAATTATTTGTAATAATTTGCAATACTGAAACGTTTTATCGAATATGTGCGTAGAACTATTAACTAGTATAGCAATAATACAGTGTCCTCTATCAGTGCTCCAACATTATGACCAAGCAAAACCAGAAGCTTACCTGTTTAGAGTCTGCAATACTCACCCCTGTGGTGTACAGAGCAAAAGCATCCACATAATTATTCACAATAAAATTGAATTCCAGTTTCCAGTTGAAGTCTTGCCTGAAACACACTGTCCAGGAGGGAAGCCTTCCGTATTCATAACACCTTAAAAAAAGACAAAAGAAAAAACAAAGGATGAGTCCCAGTGTGACAAAGATTATAACATCCTCTTCTATTCTTTTCTGGGTCAACATGTTTTCTTGATTTCTATGTAAAATGAATTAATATTACATCATTTCTACTATTTTTTTTTGCAATCTTTGTATTTTTTTTTGCTGAATTTAACATACTGGGGGAAAAAGATATAAAAGATGCTGTAATATTTGCATAAACCATATTCTACTGTTTTTTTTATTTTTCAAAATGGTAAATTAAGTCAAATGTCAAATAAACAATAATTGTACATTAAACATTGCTAAATAGTTCTCTCTTATTTTCACTTTCATTTCATTTCCAAACTTTTGCACACTTCATTCAGCAAAATGTAATATCATTTAGAAACATATTGTATGTAATACATTCTTATCAGCAAAAATTCACAATAGTTGTTCGATACTATTCAACACAAATTAAAAACAGAAAAGGGAAAAACAGGGAAGACTCAATAACTTAGTGCTGTATAAATATTACACTATTCAAAACAACGAAAGGCACCAATCTGAAGACTGTGACTGACCTGCACTGATTTTTAACATTAGAATAGATTTGAACTAATAATAAGCATAATGTTCAATAAAATAGGGGCTCATTTTTGCACAAAATAAATTTACAGACAAATTTACAAACACAAAAAAGACAAAACCTTGATATGTTTTATTGTCTATTTTCCTCAACTGTTTTAATAAATCCTCCAGTCATGTTTATGCATTCAGTGTATTTTTTAAATTAATTTTAGTATACAGTGATAATCAAATCATGGTGTAATCTGGGATTTAATAAAGTCTTCAATCATTCCCTAAAAACTGTAATGGTCTATTGAATCATAATCAATTTCAAAATTGCATTAATTCTTTTTGTGAAGAATGGAAACAAAAGGTTGTGAGATGGGAGATCCACACTCTACTAAACGATGTCATTTATAGTAGAGGTACAGTTTATAATAGATAGACAATGTACACACTTTATTTATACTGTACATGGTCAGACACTGCACAGAATAACACGTTGCCAATGCAGTCTCTAAGCTGTATATATGAATGAGGCGTGGCTACAGTGGAGAGGAAGATGGGGGGTTGGGGGTTGATTGACAGCGTGCGGATGCTGTAGCTACTCAGCATCACGTTCATTTGGATGACGCTGTGTGCTTGCATGAGTGTGCTTGGCTCCTGCCGCCGCCACGCCAAAACCTTCGTGAACATGTGTGTATTTTGCCTGCAGACGGGTTGAGGGCTGACTTTATCAGCTGTGAGGATTGACCCTGAGCCTAGAGCCAGACAGAGGTCAGGGGAAGGACTGTCTGGGCACTGGGCTTGACCCCTAGCGCTGCATCTTGGATGGAGTGAGTGGGGGGGGTTGGAGTGCCTCCTGGTTCTAGTCTAGGGCCCTTTACGTTTCCTCTGGGGATTAGGGAGCAGACAGCAAATGACCGAGGCTGCTTTCACATCAGTCCCGTGTCTGCTTCGTCATGCTGCACAGTCATGGCTGCACCCATGAACACGATTCAAATCAAATATGGTTGGTTACACAGCAGTGTGTGTCTCTGTGTCTGGGTTTTAATGATGGGTGATGTGTGTGAGGACAAGACGGTGTCAGCGGGTTGGTTGGGAGATCAAATAAAGGCACGGTGAACATAAAACAAATCAAGAAGGGTTTTTTTCTTCAGAAAATAGAGCCCATGTCAGCATCTTCAGTCACTGAGAGTCAAGAAGTGGAAGAACAGGATTCATGCACATTGCGTAAAGCTTTACTAAAATACATCAGTGGCTTTCAAGTTTTTTAAAAGCAAAAAAAGATTTTAAAATTGCACCTCTCTAAAGCTCATTACACTTTCTGTTTAGCACTTACTTCAGCCATTGGAAGCATTATTCTGTGTGTATAATGTATATAATGCTACTGGGCCTTTTCTACACACCTTTCTGACTATAAGAAATGAAGACAACCAGGATGCAGGTATGAAGTACAATTTTCTTTCGTTCATCTTGCTTTTGAATAGGCTAGGAGGACCATAAAGGATATCCCATGATGCCATATGCTGAATGTGGTTGTACCGAAAACAGAAAAGAACAAAATTCTTCCTTAAAACCTGGCTCCCTTTGTAATTATTCTACTGAACACTATTAAGAAAACTTCTTAGTTCAACAGCGACCATTTGTACAGAACCCAAATGGTCACTGTTGAACAAAAACCTAAACATTTTTTCAGTTATGATTTAGCTACAAAAATCACAAAATAACTGTAATATCACATGAACAGGTGGCATAATCAGTTTCTTTACAAAATGTGAAATAAAATCCAGACTAATGACTAGAGATCAGTTTCATTTGACTGAAGTGGTGGAGCTCTCCACCGAGGGGGTGCTGAACTGCTGTAGAAGGGGACAGAAGGAACTGTACGAAAGGCTCAGATGATGGTCTGGCTAGCATGAGGCTGTGCTAGTGAGGAGTTGTTTGGGATGAGATGTCGCACCAGGAAAGCAGCCTAATGTATGCAGTGTTTGGCTGGGGAAAGGGGGTTGGAGAGTGTTTGCTCCCCGTCTGGGACCTCCTCAATAGACAGAGGAGGCTTCAGAAAGGGTGCGTCTATGAACCAGAAGGGGGTGGTGGGCATTTTTTGAAGAGGAGGGGTGGTTGCTAGGCCTCAACTCAGCCTGTCCTGCCTGATGTCCCATTAAGAGCTAGGAGCAGGGCTGGGGCTGGGGCTGGGGCTGGGAGGGGGCTGGGAGGGGGCTGGTTAACCCCCCGTCGGACTCCTGCTACTCCTATTATTTAAGGCAGGCAGTCGGCTGCATACTAATTTTACACCACCCAGACGTGAATTGAGGCTTGCAGGAAAAGCCCAGCACTAGAAATAATGGAGGCATACAAGAGATGCATAGAGGGACAGGTGTATATGGTCAGAATAAGTAAATAAGTGTTTTGTTGCTGTTGGAACAAAACCTTTTATCTTCAAAGTAGTGCGTTTCCAAGTGAAGGACAAATGTTCTTTAGTGTTTGTTAAATTAAGCAACTTTAATGTGTAACAAAAGATCTTTTGGAAATCTTCCACTGGTTCATTTGTCATGACATTCTCCCAAAATGTAAATGGCAGCTAGCATTTAGTTGCTTCCTGAAGAAAACCTTCTCTTTTTAAAAAAAAAAAAGAAAACTCTCAGTTTGAAGGTGGTTTAAGCTCAGTGCCCACTCTTCACAGTGAAAACGCTTCATATCTATGAAATTTTCATATCTGTCAGAGTCTCCATATATATCAACTGCTGTATGGATCATTTATGTTTGTCAAGATCACAGTATGATAAGGCAATAGCAATATATATTTTTTGCTAAATTAAATAAGTGGATATGCTTGGAAAAGCAGTTCTGGGCTATTGTTAAGTGTTAACTATTCCTTGTGCAGTGTATGTACAAGGCTATACAGTTTCAATTTGAGGTCAGACCAGATCCACCGCCTCAGGGGAGCATTTGAGTCAGTTTTTTCCGGTTTGGTGTTGATTTTCTGTTTGCCCTCTTTGTCAGTCTGCCTGAAGTTTTGCATCCATCCAGCAAGGACAACAGAAATCTCATTAAAATTACATGCTGCTGGATCACAGCTCCCCTGAATGAAGAGAGGCAGCGCAAGAGTCTAGGTGGCCCTGACTGAGAAGTAAAGAGAAGTGGATGGGCTCAATACTGGTTCTTCAGAGACAGATTTTTGCTATGGAAGTAAATATAATGGTATCTTATCGCTTGTCATCACAACTCTTAACCAAACCTAGATCCTCAAATAGGCCCAATGTATCAAGCACTTATGTAATACATTTTAAATATACTGAAGTGTCTATTTTGAAAGTCTGTGATTTTCAAACAGCATATACTCAAAAGAAATGTTCAGGTATGGCCTACTGGGTGAATTGATCTGTTTGTTTTTTGTACACAAATGTCCATTCGGGTGATAACATATGACTACAGTTTACTAAAGCGAACAGCAAATGCTCAAAGAAAGTGATAAAAGGGCTAATTAAGCTTAAGGCAGGTGTGACAAGCATCACCAAAAAGCTTTTTATTTATTTACTGGAGCTTGAACGGCTTCACAGTCCAGGCTCTGGTCTCTCCAGTCTCCTCAAAGGTATCCTCACTGGTTCCAGCCTGTTATTAGTCCTCTCACCTGTATAATCACTTCCCTCAGCTGTGTCTTGCTCTTGCTCTATTCTTCTGTATAAACTGCCAATATGTTTAACTGTAAATTTGTCTGGTCACTTTGTGCACAACTTTATCTGTGCTCTCTTGCAATCTTGCAGTTTTGATTTCATTTGAAATAAAATCAATTTCGCTTCAATTCCTCCTTCATGACAAAAGTCTACAAGAACATATAACCAGCCAACCTGCATGAACTCCGTAACCATACAAACGGTGATCTTCTGGAGAAAATAAATGACACACTGCTCAATAGGAAGCTCTGATAAAACTACAGTGATTTCAAGAATCCCAGTGATATTGCAGCATATGCAGTTTAAGGACGGGCTGGTCGAAAACCTCCTTCTTTCACTAGCAGAGCTCGTTCAGATCTTTGTTCTTCTCTTTAGCAGTGTCAAAAACACGTCAACCCACACCCACATTACAGTGAAGGAGAAGAGAAAATGACAGTTGAAATAATCGTAGGAAGCATCAGAGAAGGAAGGGAGGAAGGGAGGAGAGAAGGAAGGAAGGAAGGAAAGAAAGATAGAAAACAAGATGGAAAGAATTCTTTCTTTCCATCTTTCTTTTTTTCTTTCTATCTTTCTTTCTTTCCTTCCTTCCTTCCAGGCTGGAACCAGATGGAAAGAAAGAAAGAAAGAAAGAAAGAAAGAAAGAAAGAAAGAAAGAAAGAAAGGAAAGAAAACACAAAGAAAAAAAAGAAAGAATGAGAAAGAAAAACAAAGAAAGAAAGAAAGAAAGAAAGAAAGAAAGAAAGAAAAAAGAAAGAGTGAGAAAAAAAAAAAGAAAAACAGGAAGAAAAAAAAAACAAAGAAAGAAAAAAGAAAGAATAAGAGAGCAAAAGAAAGAAAGAAGCAAAGAAACAAAGAAAGATAGAATTTCCACTACAACATTATATAAAAATGACTAAGAATTTATACTTTTTTTCCCTCACAGCATGGTTCAGACTGAGGGGGTCCTACACCCTCCACAAGATCAAGGCCACGAAGAAGTATATATAGTCATTTGCAAAAGTTGAAAATATGTGTATATCCTCTACAAAGAGCTCACTTCTGCATATTTTAATGCACAATTATTCTTAATTGGCATAATTTAATGTATTGGGAAAAAAAAAAAAACATGTTTGTTATGTGGACTGTGCATAATGGACTTAGGGCACATTTTTACTTTATGTTTTATTATGTTTAATACTCATTAAATAGAAACTCTAAATTGGAGAAACATGCCATATTTGGTTGTTCATTCTATACTTTTTTGCCAATTTTAGTTGAACATTCAAATTAAATATAAAATTAAAATATTATATATTTATAAAATATAACCTCTTACATATAACGTCTTATGCATATTCCACCCCACTATGTAACATTTAGCGTGTCAAAAGTACTTGTGCATTAAACTAAATGTGCAGTTGTAAAGTAGTGTAAAGTAAAGTGGTCCCTTATAGTCATGTATGAACGCATCACAGCACACAGTGTGAGATTCTTTCTCTGCGTTTAACCCACTCTATAGACGGTGTGTACTTATCACCATTTAGAAAATCAACAGAAATGTGCAGTATGGCTGTTGGTATTCAAACTTTTTGCAGCTTCCAGCCTGGTGTGAGTTGAGACTGCCTGCACTAGTGAGGCCCTGGGTCAAGTTGAATGACGATGAAAAGCATAACAATGAACGTGGATCCATGGCAATAGAGGCTGAGAGTATTGCAAAACATGGCTTGCATGTCTTAAGGTGTGTGTGTGTATAAACAGGCTGTATCTCAGGCTTTACTCCATAAACGCAAGACTGTGTTCTCGGCTCAAAGGAAGCAGCTGCAGACCGAAGCAGAACCCTCACAGCTCTCTGCTCTTCGTCTCTCTCTCACACACACACACACACACACACACACACACACACACACACACACACACACACACAGTGGAAGGACCCTGGCTCCAACCCCACTGTAGCCTTCATCGTGCCTGATAAAAACGCAAAACACACATCAAGACCACTGATGCCTTTACACGCTTCATACACTGGATACATAGAAATACGATCCATTCCAGGATGATCTGAGGTTAGAAAAAAATCTAGAATTTAGAATGTATATGAATGTAAGAAAATATATTTCTCATAAGCCTCTTCCCATGTGAACGTAGGAGCAGAGGAAATCCAGAAAAGCCTGTGGTCTGCCCGCACGCGCTCATCTGAATATATCTGCATGCGAAATTAGCGAGGTTGGCTGACATCGAAAATCTGCCACAGAAGACAAAAGGAAAATAAAAGAAATAAAATAAATAAATCAATTCAATACTCTCAGGGCTAATATGTGATTAGAGAAAAAGGGAAGTGTTACTTTGTTGTGAGATGAATCAGAAGCCCTTACAAATCAGTCGTATTTAACCACAGTGTCCTTATCTGACTGCAGTTTCAGTAATAGTACACGCTCTAGTTGGAGACAGTAGGAGAGCAGGTTTTCAGATAATAAAGGTGTGGATGCATAAATAACACACACCGACTCAGAATGTAGGGCTGAACAATCTGAGAAAAATATCTAATCACAATTTTTCAGATCAGACTTTTCTATAAATTTAGGCCTAGTGTTGTTTTTTTTTTTTCTTCCCCAGAGCATCCACTTACTATTAATATCATTATTGTAATCGTTATTGTCATGATTTTTATTACAGAACAAAGCTGTAAAATAATCATATTTCTGACCATTAGCACCTTTCAAATACGGTTACTACTGAATGTTGACCGTTATTGTGGGTCCAGAATAAACAGCAGGAACCAGAGCTGGATGCTGACATTCCATATATAGGCAGTAGGATGTGTGAGACACAGAGAGAGAGAGAGAGAGAGAGAGAGAGAGAGAGAGAGAGGAAGGGGGGACCATGGAAGGATTGAGGGGGTCAGGCAGGGAGGAGGCAAAACCCCAGAGGCGGGCAAGTGTCAACCCCAGCTGGGCGGACATTTTGTTGGCATGCTGATAGGGATTTAAGCAGTGGGTGGGTGGGTGTGTGTGCTGGGTGAGAGAATGAGTCGAGGCAGGGGGAAAAGGGAGAGAGAGCTGTTCACAAAAGTGCTGTTACTAAGCTTGATTTCAGCAAGAGGAGCTGAGACGATTAGGGGGAACCGCGCAGGAATGGGGGTCTCTCGGCGAAAGACATGGGACCGATCCATTGAGACGCTGCGATGATTGGGGACGTTTGGGGGGGGGGGGGTGGGGGGGGGCTCCTCTCTTTCAGAGGAACTAATGAAGCATATGTTGAGATGAATAATGGAATCTTCCAGAGGGGTGGGCCGGTGTCTTCGTCCACTATTCACGAACTTGGCTGTCTTTGAGAAAGTGTCGTGAGGGAGAAAAGCCCTCCTCTTAAAGGGATATCATTGTTTACACGGCAGGGGAGGCTAGCTGGAATAAATGCCGTGCAGAGACCATGCGAATGTAAAACACACACTCAAGTGGAGCTGTGCGATATATTCCGTTTACGAATCGCTATCACGATACTTTTTTGCATTTAGAAATCGCAGAAAGCTGCAGCATGAACATGACAATGAAAACTAGGGGAGCACTGATATAGGGACTGCGCTCAGTATCAATAGTTTACAGTCTGTCAATGCTGATACGTATAAAAAGAAGATATAGGGAGTTGAATTAGCAGTATGGAAATAACCACCCTGACAATGACCATGAAAAACAGACAGTACATGAGAACGCTGCAATATGCAAATAAGATTCTGTCCAATCCCAGTGGTTTACTGAGTTGTGAGCCTCCTAGTGTGTTCCAGGCTCGTGTTTCTTTGACTTTGATGAATCATCAAATGAATTCACATAATCCAAAAAAAAAAAAAAAAAAGGAAATTATTTTGGTCCAAATGAACCCGCACAGGGCCAGACATGCCGAACAACTGCTCCCAGGTGGCTATGCACTAGTTACCCTCTCTATGAGTTGGAATGTTCCATCTAAAGTTACATAATCTCGAACATGAACTGTAGCCGTTGACGTGGATGCTCTAATAAAGCTGTCATGGAGGAGAAGCGATTTGTCTCAGAACAGTGATGAAAAAATAGGAGACTGCTGAAATAATTACGTCCTGCGCCTCGCAAATAAGCTCTCCACTTATCTGACGGCCGAACACATTACAGGGCGAAACCAGACAACTTAAGTGTCGGAGCAGACAGCAGCCCTCTTTGACCTTGACCCCCAGGGTCCTTCTTCACCTGCTACTGAATGGGGCTTCGGAGCAGCTGGATCGTCTAGCCAGCGCCTGAGCGAATATTTCACACTTTCGTCTATTCCCACGCTCACCGAACAGAAGGGTCACCACTGCGGGCAGGGCTGATGTTTATGCAACTCATTAAGAGTCTGACCAATATGAAAATTTTGTCCCCAGTACTGCTACTGGTTTTCAGGAGGTAAAAATTCTGATGAGCAATTATAACAGCCTATAGAATTTTACATGCTCGAAAATAAAACGGTCAGTTTCAACTGTCAAATGGGCCAAACTAAAAAAAAACAAAAAAACAGCAGAAACCCAGTTAATATACATTTAAAATAAACCTAAATAACTTAGACAAAATAAACCTAATTCTAAATTAGGTTTAATTTAGAATTAAACCTAATAACTTAAACAAGGTTCACTTTGCATCCAAAATATGTTTTGCTTGCTGTTAAGAACTGCACAACATTCCTTAAACGTTATTTTCTTATATCAAGTGTTCAGAACCAGAGGTTTTTAAGTGACATTTGACAGATTAAAAATTTCTGCCACATCTTGGCTTGTCTGTATTTATTAACATTCATCCGTACCATCCAAAGTGCTTTCTTATATAAATGGAAAAATGTTGTCTTGAGATAGACCTCACCGAGAGCTTTAATTTGAATCATTTTTGCCCAAAATGTCACCTACGTCCTTCTGCTTACAAAATATAAAAGTCCTCTATATAAAATATAAAACTACATTACTGGTGCTTTACCTAAGGGATGTTCTGCCGATGCCAATTAATCCACAGAATCTTAATATCAATTTTATTCAGAAAACCTTAAAGTTCCTTGTCTCTTCCAACACTGAATTCAGGTTCACTCCCTTGTTTATGGTTGGACAATATGATGTTATTATCATTGTTATAACTATCATAACAACACACTCCTATTGTATACCAATGCTAGTTCTTCTACAACACTGAACAACAGCATATATCATTAACACTTTAGCAGACTTAGGCCAACTACAGCCACAGTAAACAAACAACTATCAACTCATTACGGCTTATCTTATTCATTTTTTTTTTTTACCAGTTGCTTGACTTTTCCTCCTCCTTTTTCTTAAATCGTTTAGTTACGCGAATGTTGAATATAGACAATAACACTTGTTTCGCAACTTATTTGCAAACCTCGGAAAAATGAACTGTATACTGTGTGCTTAAAGTAACGGCTAAATTGTAACATTCTATTTTTTGGCACATTGTCCATCCTTGCCTTGTATAAACAGTAGGACTGGGGAACTTCAGAGAAGGAGTGAAATACAACATTCATCCCCCACCTCTTCCCCCTCACTGCACCTATCCCTGGCCAGGGCACCAACAAAATCAGTCACTGGCAAACAACATGCGCTCGCTGTCTAGCCGTGTGTATGTGTGTGTGTATGTGTGTGTGTGTGTGTGTGTGTGTGGTTGTCGCTCTCGCTCCCAGACTCCCCTCTCCTCTCGGTAAATGGACAGACCCGGGTTAGGCTGAGGCAGTGTGTTGTGAAGAGAGCGGCGGTGGGGGGCGGGGGTTCGGGGTGTTTTCATTACGGCCAAATCTCGGGCCCGGCTCTTCAGCGTGGCCTGTGCCACCAAGCCGACAGTTTAATCATACAAACAGCACTCCGTTCCCATTTCCCCCTCTCTCCTTCACACACTCCACTCGCTGCTTCATAATTCCGCGCCCCACACACTCCCGAGCAGGGCCTGTATTCTGGGGGTTTTAAAATGACATAATCAGTGACTTGGATAAATGCCTGGCTGTTTTCCCTCTGACTGTAATCAGCCACAGTCAACACGGGTGAATTTTAAAGGGGCCTGCAGCAGCCGGCTGGTTTTGTTTTTTTGTTTCTTGTCCTTCCTCCCTTTCTCCTGACATGTTACTGTAGCTCCTTCATAGTGAAGAATGACATTCAGACAACGCTCGTTCTGAAAGCAAGCATAAAACAACTGAGGAATACAAAAACAGTCCAACTGCAGCACGGACCAAATGACTCATCGTAAGATGCTCCTCCTGTTAATTTCTTACAGTACTAGCTGTTATATAAGGCCTATTTTGAGAAAACAGCAGGCCAGTTTTCACACAAAAAAAGGAAGGGATAGAGAAAAAGACTTTATATTAAGGATGTACTGATATGGAAATATAGATGCTGATATTTAATACCTTTCATCTGCTCGTGCCAATACATGTAATCCAACCAGATTAGCACGACAGAGAAAAATTTATTTTTGTAGGGCTACAATAAGATAACTAAACGCAGGCGAACAAATGTTCTGCTCTTCTGAAATACAAGAAATAAATCCAACATCGGTCAAATCTAACTAAACCTCTTTAATTACCTGCTGTTACCAATATCACCTTTACTTTCCATTGAAATTCCATCTACTTCCATTTAAACTCACACTGTACATCACGGTTATTATATAAGCCCCTAGTACTAATAGTAACGTAACAGCTGAGTGAAAAAACTCACTTTTTCATGTCAAATACCTTTCGGCAAACCTGTCAATGATCTCTTTTCAAAACGTCTGACACGCTTTAATCATGCAGGTCTGTACTGGGCACCCAGAACATATCAAGTCATATCAAGTGCACCAAAAATGGAAAAGGCAAATGCAGTACAGGACTAGCTGAATTGAGCAAAGGCTATAAATGCTTTCAGCGACTATTACGTCTGCGGGGGGACTATATTCAATCAATATCAAAGCATATAAAAGCAGCAGCCATTCAAAGCTAAGGAACCCCTCGCACTGAAACGGCACAAATGTGCACCAAAGGCTTCTGCGCTGACTGAAATCCTGCTGCTTCTGCAGCGCAGCATGGCTTAAAATGAACTAAAAGTTGGCAAACTGAACTGAGTCTTAAAAGTGCAGATTCAGGGCTGGACACTACTGATAAAATTCTATATAATCACAATATTTTTCACGTATTTCATGATATTGCTGTTTCTGAGGACGTCTTAATAAAGTTAGAGTTAACTTTAAAACAAAATACACCTTTTTCATCTTGACAGTTTATGTATCTGGCCATAACAAATAAATAATTCAGTAAATAAAACTAAGGTTGCTTGTGGTGAATGAAAGCCAAGAATCACAAATGATGTCAGATTAATTGCCGACTACTTCCATTAATTGTTAACATGTATGGTTTAAGTGCAATATATCATATACCATTTAAAAACAAAATGCTTGCTCAATACAAATGGCCCCCTGTCAAAAAACTCTCTTCAGCGAGTTTGGAAAAATAATATTAACAAATAATATTCACCTTCCCTTCCTACCAAAGCGACACAACCAGCCTTGTAGTGACATATACCTTGGAATAGTTTCCCCATTTCCCTTGAACTACTGTTGGGCGAAAACGCTCAGATTGTTCAGAGACCCCTTATACTGTAATGGAAAACATATGAATAAAAACTGGCTAGGATTTCCATGCTGACTTTAATGAAACCATGCCCCACTGGTTCTCTACACTAAAAGGATGGGGTTATAACGTATACTGTATTGTAAACACCGTCTAGACCAAACCTAGATTTCCAAACAAGAAATTTCTTTCTTGTTTCAGTCTTTCAATTCTCACTTCAGTGCACTTCAGTACCAACGCATGATGTTCGTTGCAATGCAGTTTATACCGAGTGATACTTGTGATACCGATACAATAATATATCGCCTAGCACTAGATATCTCAGTACACTGTGCACTTAAACAGCATTTTCATTTATTCTTTAATGAAGTTAACACGCCCAACCCCCAACCCTTTAAGGGAAATGTCACTGGAAGGTTGCTTGTGTCCCTTTGGATCCATAGTGGTGAGCGTCCATCTGAATCTTGCTTAAGGTGTGGACGCCCCTTGTTTCAGGCATCCAGTGGAGTCACATTCAAGTGCCCCCAAATCTCCTCCCTCCCTCTGTGGGCTGCTAACAGGATTTACAGTAGTCAGCCTCCTGCCTGGCTTTGTGTTGAATTATGCATAATTGCGCTAGTGTACTTGGACACATGGCTGCAAGCATGATTAGCATAAAGGCTCTGTTTTTCTTTTTTACATGGGGGTGGGGTTATTTTCCAGTAAAAAGAGAATGACAAGTGATTTGTATCAAATGTGCAAGAACTGTGTATAAACGTGTGTGTGTGTGTGTGTGTGTGTGCATGGATAGGAGCCATGGGGTGTGGTGGCTGGCGTATGAGGCTATATATAATGTTGTCTGGCCCTGGCTAAAGCATATGGGCTTCCCAGCTGTTGTAAATATGCTAATGAGGGTCCAGAGCAGACCCAGACGTACCATTCTACATGAGCGTTCGGCTTCATAGATGGTCCAGTCCAGATAGACAGAGACGCCAGCCCCTCTCCAACACCCCCACATGCCCCAAACCCCAAAAAATAACCCCCCGCCAGGCCCTAATTTAAACCCCCACAGCCTCACAGCTCAGGGCAACAGCAGAACAACTGACAGAGACTGATTGTTTCTCAGCCAGTAATGCACGCTGTACAGTAAAGACTTGGCAAAGTGCCAAATTGAAATTTCTGAATGTCACTCCTGACTGACAATCACCTCGCAAAATCCGCATTCAAGCAGGCTCACAGCAAAATCCGCATTACAGTTTGCAAAGTAAAGCTCAGTTTTACTCGATTGAGACATTTAAGTAAAAGAGTCATTCACAGCCACGTGAGGCGACCTTTATTAACAGCTTTGATGAGACAATTTACCACAAATTCAGGCAAGGACAACTTACCTGCAAATAACAGCAGGTAAAAATCACTTTAATAGTGTTGAAAGTAAAGTGGGAGTATTGGCATATTTTCAACATACGCATACATCTGTAAACCTTTTTTTTTTTTTTTTTTAAATCTCTTGATTATTAGTTAGGATAAGCAGTTCTAACATCACGACGCAGCTTTAAAAATCTCCAGGCTCTCTGAAAAGCAGAAAATAGCATTACCAACGAATTTGCCAAACGTTTGATGCATGAGTCACACTTAAATGATGAACAACACATCAAAGGAAGGATCATCACTTTAACATAAACAGATATTTTTAGGAAGCAGTATTATCCTATGATAAATAAAAAAGTACTCAAACTATGACATCTTACCCACGTTTTATGGAACGGGCCTTCAAATTCAAATGTAATGCAGTGGTGGTGCTTGCATGCATATATACTCACTGAAAAGAGCTAAGCTGCTTTAACCTGAGGAAATACAGCCTAT
The DNA here is from genome assembly GCA_037577275.1 of Bryconaethiops microstoma. Classification (NCBI taxonomy): domain Eukaryota; kingdom Metazoa; phylum Chordata; class Actinopteri; order Characiformes; family Alestidae; genus Bryconaethiops; species Bryconaethiops microstoma. Next base: position 10,344,202 of record JBBJLS010000039.1, on the reverse strand, counting down.
AAACACGGCCTTTTCTCTACAGCAGTCCTCAGAGAACAATCTGTGGTCGTTTGAATGCCTTTTCAATAAGCAGCTAATGCTTTATTATGGCCTGGTACCAGCAATTACTCAACATCTTCAAGAAGGCATCTTACCATTGGCATATTTTTATAACTTTAGGAAAAAAACTCCACTCATGTACCTTATAGAAATGTTTTCTATAACCATAACGGGTCCAATTCAACAGAATAAACCATTTATGTTCGAACCACATAATTTAATGAGCCCGAATACAAAGAGCAGTCACTTGTGGAGCTTTGATCCTGGAGCACGGTGACACAAGTGCAAAGTGCTGCATTGTGCAGAAGAACACAATGTCGACTGGTGAGTGTTAGTGTGAAGAGCGCGCGCTGCTAGGTCCCATGGCGCAGCAGCACACCCAGGCCCATGGCGGTGAGTGCTGTGCATGCTAATGAGGTCATTATGTGTGGCTGTCTGGAGTTGGACCCTGCGACTGAGGGATTTGCGTAGCCCAAGCTAGCTCGACTAGTTGGCCGCAGATGTCACAGATGGCACAGCCATTAGACTCTTTGTGACTGGAAAAAGACACATTTCCTTCACGTTAAGCAAGCTTACCATAAAGAGGAATCGTTTGTAAAACGGCCCAAAAAGACCTGAGTGGCAGGTATGCGCTGGAGAGGCAGAGGGCCGCAGCAAATTACCTCCTTTAGTGGGGGGTCGGCCCTACAGTAACAGTTGGGGAATTAGCCCTATGCAAATGCAATTATAAGCGATTTGCATACAGGCGCTGATTAAGCAGATGGTTGGCGTTCAAGGTGGCGCCATCTTGGGTGAGGAGACAGCTGGCTGACAGCGGCGGCCATTTTGTCGGCGGCGCTGCCCAGCGCAGGCAGCGTGGCATGTGTGTGTGTGTGTGTGTGTGTGTGTGTGTGAACGCTAGGCTGGCGCCAGATTTACTGTACGGTGGGCACCCCAAACGCTAATGGCACAATGGCTAGGCTACAAATTAGACGTTAAACAAAGAAGGAGGAGCTGCGTTTAACGTTTAGCTGAGGCTTTCTGATGAGCCGCAAAGCCCCGGAGACCCAGATTTCTCTCCCAGAGCAGATCTACGTTGACATGTCAAGGTTTTTCTTCTTAAAGAGAGCAATCAGATATGCAAATGTCTACAGCGCTTTAGCTAAGAACACACACAGCACATGAGCAAAGCAGTTTTTCTGCCAGTGCCTGGGCAGCCGATGCCCATAAAACTACCCCAAATGACAAAAGCAGGAGTCAACACGAAGAGTCTAAAGAAAGCTAGTCTAAATGGGGGTGCACCAGTTATATATTATGGCTCATTCTGATTCTGATCTCTTTCCGGACAAATTGGCCAGTGCTCGTCTTTTGTTTTTTGTTTATCTAGCTGAGTTAAATTTGATTAGACAACATGGGCAGTAATGAAACATGTAGGTTGGAATGTGAAGTTAAGTATGAACAGCATTCAAATACAGCATATGTGTACTCGTGTGATGTATCTGGCTCACATCATTATTACACAGCTGAAATAAAAATGAATGGATAACGGGCGATGCCATGTTATGCGAATACTATCCATGAGGCTACATCTGTACAACGTCTAAAGGAAGGAAAGTAAAGCCTTGCAGATACAAAATCTGTCCTCACCTTTTTGAGTCCAGTTGGTTGAGAAAGTTGTGTCCACATCTGGTAAGCTTCATACCTTAAAGCATCCACGATGACACTAACACCTCAGTTCATTCCACTAAGTTCTCCCTGAAACGGAAGAAATGGGGCATTCCTCATGCCAACAGGAACAATGCAATAAACGTAAGGCTGAAATTAGCTTGCACAGAAAGTTCATCAGTTTGTGAAGCTCGTTTGGGGCTCGGTCCACTCTGTCCTCCCTCTAAATGTGACCTTATCAAAAACTAGCACTGCAGAGGTCCAGGGAACAGCGTTTTTTGAAGTATGCAGATGAGGGCAATGCCCAGCCTTTTAATGCAGATCAAAATCAAATCTCTTTTTTTCAGAAGCTCTCAAAGCATATTAAGTATTTTAAAAATCATCTAATTTAATATACAACTGCAAAGGTGAAAAAATGTCCTCCAATAAAGAGGAAAAAAAGTTCAAGTTGTCCTCTCTTGCCAGCTCATCTGATGTAGAGCACTTTGTACATGCTTGGAGGAGGACCTGTATATAAAAAAAAAAAAGCAGGCCTCCTCAATTCACAGTGAAAGGGATCCTCCGTCAAGCACTCATTCAAACAGTCACAGGGAACGTACACTCATGGTAAAAAGGCATCGAGGAGGGTGGGGGAGCAAAAAAAAAGGACCTTTGACACTCCTTTTCTACTTGTTCTCCTCACAGACAAAGTTTTATCAAGTGGTGCTGGGGCTGGAAAGTCCCTCTGGCAGAACCACACACGCACACGCACGCACACACACACGCACACACACACACGCATACACACACGCACACACACACGCACACGCATGCACGCACACACACACACACACACACACAGACACACACACGCACACACGCACGCACACACAATCTTGCTCTTTCACATGGAACATCATCGGTGCTTCTGGCCCTCTCTCTCTCTCTCAGGCTGATGTGAGTTGACTGGGAGTGGGTAGGGCGAGGGATAGGCGAGCGTTTTGGAATCCCACGGCGCTGCGGCCGGAGGCTGCATTGGGCGACCCCTGGCAGCCTCTTTCCTCCGCATCGATTTCCTTCCCTCCTCGGTGCCGCCGAGCTGCTAGCCGGCGGGCGCAGCAGCCCGCCTCTGCCTGCCCACTCCAGCGCTAGCTGGCTGGCCCCTGCCGTCTCCTTGGAACCTCCGAGACAGAGAAGCCAAGGGGAAAAAAGACGAGAGAGAGCCCATGGCGGTCCACAGCTGTGTTCACCTGCTCCTGGGTTCATTCCTTTCTCCATCCTCCAACTCCTACTCCATCCGTTATCATCATCGTTCCCTCGTCCTCTGCGCCGCCTGCCAACAAACAACAACAAGGATGGTTTGAGGGGGGGTGGGGAGGCAAAAAACAAAACAAAAAAACAAACAAGTTCAGCTTAACTTTCACCATCTGGCCCATTCCTAGTGTCAGTCCGTAACTTTGATCAGAGAGATGTGCAAGGTGAATGTTTTGGCATCCGCTCACACTCTGTGAGGTGAACTTCCTAAACCCCAGATTTAAAAAAGGCTGAAGCCAGAGATTTTTTTTCGAGTTAAGGATGTCAGGCTGAAAGAAAGCACCTGCCAAGTGTACTTACAGCTGAGCTATTACCCTGATGTTTTTCCGCTTACGGTAAGAAGTCACTTTTTAGTAAAGATGCACCGGTTTAACTTTTTCCTCTGCCGACGCTGGGGTTGTAACAATGCACCCATCTTCAGGTCCAACGTTTTTTAATCTGTTTCTGATATTTTCTGATGATTCTATTTTACACATCATAAGCTGGCTTGTGCACAACAACCCTCTAACAAAATAACCCCAAATTACATTATGTGTTAAGAACCTTAACACATAATGTAAAGCTTATTGGAAAAAAAAAACCCTGAATAGACAAAGAACCTTTACATTATGAACAAGTACAAGGTTATTTGTACTTTTAAAAAGTTATTCACATGCACACATCTCATTACAAAAACAGTCAGGTGGGGGAACTAATCAGTTCTTACTTAAAGAGGCCTTCGTAGAACTTCTTTTGTACGAGTGCAGAGGCCTAGTTCTGGTCTCTGATGACTGCTTCCACATAAGACAACAGAAGAGACAACTTTTTGGTGAACTGTAATCAGTGAAAGGGGGAGCGATCAAGGTTTTTAAGTCACTCAAAACCTTTATGACAGCTCTATCACCCAGCGTATGTTGAATAATGTTCCTATAGCTCTGGACAGATAACTAGCCTGTACACTCACATGAGTTCTACATAATAAACGCAACTGCGAACAAGCTAGATAACGATCTGTAGCAGTCGGAAACTTATCTGGACTGGAGTTAAGACCGATTTATGGACCAGAGGGAATTGCAAGAGTCTCGCAAATTCAGAAACTTCAGTCTCTGATTGCTGACAACTGCGTAATACTGTGAGTTAGAACGGAAATCGACAAACTTTCAGTACTCCATAGAAGTGCATGGTTTCACACTTTTTATATATGGTGAATATTCAGCATATATAAAAATATATTTATATTCAGTGAATATTTACTGAATATGAATATTTGTTGCATCATGCATATTAACAAACAATACAGACTAAAATACAATGACCAGGAGACGGTCCTATATATAAAAATAATTATATTGTTGTGTAAGATTTCAAAAATTGCTCTGTTACAATTTTGTACAGACTACGATTAAGAAATGGTCTTGAATATTAATACGATCTCTGTCATTTTTGACTGCACGTTTACCCCCTTTAATACGATTCGTGTTAGTTTTAATACTGATCTCTAATACTGAATACGTGCATCTCTTCTTTATATTGGCCAGACAAAAACAGCCGATAACTTTTAAACCACTAAACTATCAATACACCAGCAAGCCTACAGAGGGTCCAAAATTATTCAAATGATTTCAAAGCTCTGCTATCATGCAAATTAGTGAGAAGGATATTCCTTTATGGACTCTCGGGACCTATTGTGTCCACAAACTGAAAAAAAAAAACCTTCATGCACAATAGCCCAACACTAACCCCTTTCAAATCTTTATTGATAATTATTAATTTAAAAAAAGGACTGTTTATGAATTGCAGATAAAATTAAGAGATAAAGTAGTAGGAGTAGTTTGTTCAGACAGAGTTGACACAGTGAGCTGGACAAGTGATAAGAGGTGGGAAAAGGGGACTGGGTGTGGGGGGAGACGGTAGCTGGGATAGAAGGGCGGTCAACTGGGGGAGTGGGGTGGAACTGGGGGCGAGCTGTGTGTCTCAGACACAATAATACTATTCATTGGGCTCAGACATGGGTGTTAACTCCCCTCTGGCTGCACACAATGGGGCCCGGTAGCATTGAGACAGCTTCGGCAGTGCTGTTAGTTCAGGGGGCTGCGCTCGGCAGGCCGCGGGAGAAAGCGCCGGCATTGTGGCCGAGCAGCAGGATGGATGGAGAGGTAAAAGGCAAAGAAAAAGAGAACAGAGCGTTTGTCTATCTCTAAGTTCAGAGGGAGGGGTGTGCTGGGGCAGTGTGGAGGGAGGCGTAAGAAGGGGTGAGAAGGTTTGCC
>JBBJLS010000039.1:10292556-10305955 GCA_037577275.1 Bryconaethiops microstoma | reverse complement strand
CACGTCTGGGGCTCGGGGAGGGAAGCATAGACGGATTTTAATAAATAAAACACACAGACTCCATACAGAAAGCAAACAGGCACGAGGATCTTTAAACACAAAACTACAAGCACTGTTATACACAGAGACATAAACCCGAAAAAGACATGCCATCAATGATGCAATAATATAAAATACCCATTCAAAATAAACATAACACCTGTAATGACCTCTTAATGTTCATGCAGCAAGTGCATTATGACTGATGAAGCAAGTGAGTCTAGTCTAGCATTTCAATGTGACCTACGTTATAAATGTAATGTCCAGTAAACTGTGTAATAAATGTATTTTATTGCAACATACTCATTTTCTTAAACTTCGGTGTTATGAGGCCTGATATATTTAATGAGTGAATGATGGCATTTGACCTTTTAAAAATGTAAAAACTGATGCAGTTTCTGCAGAAGAACAAAGTCCCAGCTTACCCCATTTAGGCCTCATATGTGGAGGTGCTGCGTCTCCGGCTGCCCAGTGTGAAAGAACTCACCCACACGAGTGCCTGCTCTTTAGCTGGACTGGAGTTTATGGAAATGAGCACTGACATCAGCCTTAAAAAAAGAGGAGTGCAAAAAGAGGAGTGCAAGGGGCAAAACTGCCATTCCTTCGGTCAAGTTCAAGTGCATGTCTCGGCAGTTGGGTGTGTGACGAATTGGCATGCAAGTGTGTGTTGGGGGAGGTGGGAGACCGACCGGCTTAGGTGGCCAGTCAGCTTAAAGTTAAATATTTAGCTGCAAAGTTACAGTTACTTATGACCAGAAGTGAGTAACTGTCCACCAATACTTATAATACAATTGAATTTCTTAGCACACACACACACCTTATGTCTTCAGAATCCGAATCAGAAAACGTTATTGATCCCGGAGTAAATTGCTTCATAGACCTTTAGCACTAGGATGTTCAGAATAAGCAAAAACTATAACTCAAATGGCACATTATGGTTTGTTGTGAATAGCTAAGCCATATTGCTTTAGAATAAAGCTTCCTAAATGGTTCTTCACCAGACCACGTGCATCTAGATCTCTAATTGTTATAAGAACAAAGTGTGTTTTTGCACACATTAGAAGGGGATTGCACTGATTATAATTCACTGGTTGAGAAGTTATTCAGTACGATCTGATGTGTAATGATTATAGAGAGTTCTTTAGGATGGAAATGATAAACCCATGGTCTGGAACGCAACTATAATCACTTTATTTAATGTCCAAAGACACCAAAGACACCAGTGAATCTGCCTGTTTGTTCAGAATTTTTATATATAATGTTGAAAAAAGCAAAATATGAAAAAATACATTTTAATTAAAGAAGATTTTGCATATAGTAAAACAAGTATTGTAAAACAATATCTCTAGTATCAGGTAACACTTTTGCTACCATTTTGTGTAATACTTCTTCATGTGTTGCTGCTTTAAGAGGCCTCTGCCACTTTAGATGTCTGGTTCCTATCACCACCGCTGTGAACAAAAATGCATGTCTAGAACAAAATATTTCACATGAAACTTTTTGTTTTCATCGTAATGATTGAACTTTTTTTGAAAGACTATAGGAATTCCCCTCTAAATAGGTTCTTTACGTATCTCATTTACAAAAATGTCTCTTTAACTAACCATTCGTTGAGAGATTCTTCACAGAACCAACTATTTTATTTCTACATCCCATCAGTCCAACAAACTCTTTTTTTGGTCTTTTATTTTGTGGAAATGCCAACAACCTGCACGTATCATACTTCACTTAGAGCTGAAATGCAGCAGTGGCCTTCTTTCTGTAGCTCTCCCTACATCTCTTTATTTTATGTATGAAAATTGGCAAATGTCCCAAGTGCAAATTAATGCAGTCGTCCACCGGCGCTTTCTCATGGGGAGCAGGGCCTGGTTTTGGTGGGAAGGAGTGGAGTGGGGGTGTGGCCACAGTGGCATTTGCATATATTCAAATAATGCATGACCAATATGCATAGGCCTTCAACAATGGCAGCCGACTCCCACCAGTCCTTTAGTCTACATCCTTCTCCTTAGAGGTGGCTGTGAAAAGAGTGTGAGAAAAGTGAGGCCCATGCCAGCTCCCAATGGTCCCATTCGGGGACTGTATAATGAGTTTTGTTCTCATGGCTCACGGGTGGCCGCGAACGTGGTTTCAAAACCAGTCACCATCCAAGGAGTTCCAATGGGTTTAAGAGATTCTCTCAGTGCAAAAATAAATATTTTGAGGCACTTTAGTGGCAACAGGTTGCAGTTTGGCAAAATGCTTCTCTATGAAAACAAAAAAACCCCAAAACAATTAAAGGCTAAGAAAGACTACAAAACGCCAACATTTAAAGGAATAAATTAACTGAAAGCAAAAGTGCATCCTAACAAAAGTGCAAATGAAGCCAGTCACCCCAAATTTTAGAAGGCCCACCGTTTACTTTTTAAGCTTGAGATTGAACATTTCCTTCAACATTTCCCTTACAAGTTTTCCTCCATAGCTCAAACGCACACATACAATTGAACAATTCAAGTCCTAATCCAGTGATGGCTTGCTTGTACAGACTTAACAGAAAAGTCCCAACCAACCAGCCTAATAAGAAACTGTAGCACACTTCAGTTTCGCTTAGAATGCTTTATTAATTTTAAATGCTACTTATTTTATATGTTTGTGAAAAATCACATTATTAGGGAAGATAGACCGTTAGCAGGGTGGCAAAGTCATTGTTGTTTCCAACCAGTTTTGATTAGCTACAACAGCAAACCCATCAGTCTAGCTCAGTAGCACAACATTTCAAGTTGTGAAGGCAAAATTATGTGACTCTAATCACAAACTGGTCTACTACAAACAAGTCCACTGCATAATTTACAGAAAGTTCCTGTAAAAATGTATTATACCAGAATTTCCCTGAAATCTATACAATAGTAAAGGATACTATTTGCAAATTGCTTTTCATTTACACAATGCATGATTTCATGTGAAGTTCTACACTATTAAAGTTAAAATATATTGGTAATAATAGGAAAGTGAGATAGTCGCTATGCGGTAGACCAGTACAGCTCTGATTGTCATGTATGAGGCAGAGACAGTGAATCAGAAGCTTGATATTGTGAGAAATCAGTGCCCCCACAAACCACAGGACGTTCTGGGCAGCAGGTGGTCACACTGGAGTAGTAAGCTTCACCTATCGTTGGGTTCGGGGGAAGTACTGACAACTGAACTATCCTTCACAGCCGTAACTGTCATTTCTTATCATGTCTGTCATATATCAAATACTATGGTTTTATAAAGTGGCTTAGTTGTAAAAAACATCCTGTATTTTGATATACAGGAGTCACAAAATACCTGTATGTTGATATACAGGAGTCACAAAACACCCCGCCCAGCGTGGGTCCCTGCCCCTAGTAAGGATTAAGTGGTTACAGAAAATGAATGAATGAATGAGTAAATGTGATTACAATAGTTACTGGTACTAATGGTGTATCAGATTCCGAATCAGAAAATATTATTGATCCCAGAGGAAACTGCTTATGCTACGACTGCACAGACACACAGAGACACAAAGACAAGAACAACATATAATATAATGTAAAATCAAAATAAAGCTCACCCGAAAGTACCCTGAAAACTACTCGACTAAATACACTTTGCTACCTTTAGAGGGGCAGGTGCTAAAATGAACATGGGAGGAATACTGGAATTAATATTGGAATTATGTTTTATTTTTATTTTTTAATTTAAATTTATTCTCATTGTTCTTCAGCTTTCTTCAGTCGTTACGTCTACATCTCTGGACACATACAGCATTTCTTCACTTTTTACAGCTTCCTAGACGAAATCAAGCCTGTAATTATGTGAAGAGACATAATAGCAAAACCTATTAAAGCCTGTACCTACAACAAAAACTTTTGACACCTTTTATCTGACACTTCCATCATAGTCTGCATTTAATTTGTGCTGCAGTAGCTTTTCTTTGGGATCGGACTAGACGGGCTGGTCTTCACACCCCACACGCATCGGTGAGCTTTGGTTGTGTATATGACCACGTCGCCGGTTCAGCAGTTGTCCTTCCTTGGACCACTGTTGGTAGATACTGACCACTGCATTCCAGGTACCCCATATAAGACTTGCTGTTTTGGTTCTGCTCTGACTCCTTGGCAAAGACGCTCAGTTCCGCACATCAATTTTTACTACTTCCAACACATCAACTTCAAGAACTGACCGTTCACTTGCTGCCTAATATATCCCACCACTCGACAGATGCTAGGTAACTAAATCATTAAAATTATTTACTTGTCAGTCATTTTAATATAGTGGCTGATCAGTATAAATCAAAAGTGGCAGCAACTATTTAATTGCTAATTATTATGTATGCCATGAATCTAAAAACTTTACATTTACGAACCTTCCACTCAGTGAACAGTGAAGCTAATGGGTGAAAATGTTAATATTTTTTTGTTGTGCTGTTCAGAGGCCCGGTCTAGTTCACTATTCTAGAGCCAGACACACATTTCACACTAGAGAACACATGATGCCATCTGACAAAAAGATTAAGTTGAAACTTGGTCCAGAATCCTGGCCTGGAATGACAGATAGCGCAACTGTAATTGGTGTTAAAAAAATATTTGCAAAATTATTTGCTATATTGTCATGATGGCATAATGCATTGCCAGCACTAAAATTCAGTTCAGATATTACATTCATTTTGCAGGACATTCTACTATCCCCCATGTAAATATCCTACATACTACTTCCATTGCACAAATAATAAACAATGGTTTAATTAAAATTTCTATTACAAAATTACTCATTTCTATACAACAGCGGTATTGGCTAGTTTTGTCATTTTTGTTCCACATTTTATCCACCTCTCCTGTGGCTTTGCAGTGTTTGGGGGGAAAAACGCAGCAATGGATAAAAGTGGGAAATTATAACAAAGGCACGTCTTCCTTTCAGACACAGTATCCGTATCCTCCAAACAAATGCAGGCGCATGCTAGATTCTCATTTTAATAACACTAAGCATGCTGGCAGACTTACAGCGGGGTTTCTTTTCTGTGCATCAGTGGAGGAAAACAGCCCGGGGATGAGCTGCCACATAAATGCATGGAAACAAATAGCTCACCGAAAAGCTTCTGTTTTCCTTTTATGTAGCAATGTAGGTGATTTCTCATTCAGGGTGGAATAAAGGGCACCTGATTTGGGTACATTTCAGTATTACATTAGGCTTTTCCTTGTAATACGTTTCAAAGTCAGAAACAGTGGTTTAAAATCCCTCCAACACCATCAAATGCGTGTTTTGAACTGTTTCGCTGATACACTAGTTCGTAGTTCTGTACAGTGTCTGCACGGTTATTTCTACATTGCAGAGGCATGAAGGGATGAGAGCTTAACATTGTATTTCACGGCTTGAAAGCTCTTTCCACATATTCAACAAATGATCTATTTGTAAATAGGAATTCTGATAGGGAGGATTTTTCCATTGAGATTTCCCAATCCCTCTCTGAATCTAAGGACATTTTAGAGCTGTCATGTTTTAGGTTCTCAATGAATTGGCCTTGTGATTATTTTGCCATTTGAGTGACCAACATGGTCCGAGTATGTCATTATAAAACAGTCTTCAGCAGCCTGAACAATCTCCACAAGGGGGAGCACTCAAAATCCTTTTGTAACCATCGCTGAAAGGGAGGAAACCCAGGACCTCATTAATGCATGTAGGTTTGTAATTAATATGTCATGTTTGCTGTTATAAACTGTGTGCATGATTACTCAACTAGTCACCAAGATAATCACTAAATTAATCAATTACTAATATAATCCATAGTGACCACTTTAGCCAATTCCAGCTTTACTTTAATGCTGCGTCAGCATGCATGTCTAAACACAGTACTCATACTCAGTGCTGTAAAAATATGGGAACCAAAAAATAAGATAGTTGGGGGAAAAAATGTAGCGTGCATCATTTTCACTGGAGTTACGAGGCTAATATAGACAATAATAAATGATGGAAGTTTACAATGCACAAATTAGCACTGAGCAATCTTTACGCTTACATCAACACACCAATGGCCTCAAACCATGTCCAATTGTTAAGTACTCTCTAACTAACGTGCACTGACACTGTTACTAATTATGTTATTATCTCATCTCATTATCTTATAAACCACAGGCCATTATAAAGTGTTGGAAACCATGTAAACCATGTAAGCAATAGAGGGACATCTGTCCTCAGCAGTGCTGCTGAGAGTTTCTTCTGTTTTACAGGTAAAAGGAAATGTTGGAAAATGAAGAACCTTTGAAAAGACAATGAATTTTGAAATAACTGCAAGCAGTTTGAGGTGGATATTTGGGTGAGGACTGTTTAAAATGTTTATCCAACTAGCCAGATAACAGTCAGGCTTTCTCTAGCCAGATAACAGTCAGACAGAGGGGGAATACCAAGGGTTGTATAATGTATGTGAGTAATGCATGCTGCGTACTGCAGTGAGAAAACACTGATGAATGAAGGAAAAATAATAAATAATGAACTCTGTCACACAGATTAGGCTGAGGTGTACAATGCTGTGCTATAGAGTATTACATAACATGACACATAACATAATAAATGTTAGTATTAGGCCCTTTTGGTTTAACTCTCAGCAAGGGATCCCCTCAAGACCCCCATCTCTAAAGTTTAGACCAATATCAGCACTCCCAACTGCTGTTTTCAGTACTTTAGTAATGACAGCAGTGTGAATGGCCTTCTCTGTTATGCAGCCATCCCTTCCCTGGACTTCTTAACCCATAGCTCACCTTGAACATACACTATATGGACAAAAGTATTGTGACACACCTCCTAATTATTGAATTCAGGTGTTTCAATCATACCCATTGCCACAGGTGTATAAAATCAAGCATACCAAGACATTTTCGACAACGGCGCGCTTCCAACTCTGTAGACAGTTTGGGTAACATCATCAGTGCCTGACTTTATGAATCCTCTACAGAGAGAATGGACACAAACTCCCACAGAAACTCCAAAATCTCGTGGAAAGCCTTCCAAGAAAAGTGGAAGCTGTTATAGCTGCAAAGAGGGTCAAACTCCAAATGAAAGTCTATGTCTTTGAATGCAATGTCACTAAAGTCCCTGTTGGTGCAATGGTCAGGCATCCCAATACTTTTGTCCATATAGTATACAATAGGTGCAAGTAAGGTTGTCACTGTTTCCTCTGAATTTCAAAAAGCTAACAGTGTTTAGACTGCAAACTAAATCCATTTTATTCATACTGATAATAATAATAATAAGGGGAATTTGGTAAACACCCTCATCCAGGGCAACTTACAATCGTTGGTTACAGGGACAGTCCCTCTGGAGCAACTGAGGTTTAAATGTCTTGCTCAGGGACACAATGGTAGAAAGTGCGGATTTAAACCTGCAACTTTGTGGTAATTGTGAGTTCACAGTCAAATGTTTTACCCACTTGGCTACTACTATTATCAACTAGTAGGACCAATATCCGTGCCATTTTTAAGAACTTTTTTTCCAGAACCTTCACCTTTTTGAGAGACAACATCTGGTGGTCAGGCGACTCAATACGTTTGTCCATATAGTGTATAATGAGTGAAAAGCAAGACTGTCACAGTTTCTTCTGAATTTCAAAAAGCTAACAGGGTTTAGATCGTGAACTAAAGTCGTTTTATCTATATAAATAATAACAATAATAACAATTATTATTATTACTACTATTATGAGGATCAACATCAACAAGTAGTACCAATACTCACAGTCGTATCATATTTAAGAATATTTTCTCCAGAACCTACATCTTCTTGAGAGACAACACCTCATGTAGGTCTCCAGGTCCTATTTCTGTCCATCTGCACCTCCGTGTCTCCACATAGGGAGCCAATAGCAGAGCGTTAGATTGTTTTTGACCAATCAAATTCGAGAGTTTATCCAGGATCCCGCCCCCTCTTCGTCGACCTCCAAACAGAGGAGGTGCAGGTCACGACTGTCAATCAAAAATCCTCATTCAGCTGTTCCCCCTGCAGAACCACGAGTGGAGCCTCTTCACAGCTAAATGAGCCTTTAATCACTGTCTGAAACCTTTATACAAGCATGGTGAGTCCAGTTCTAACAAAATGACTTCGACTCATCGTTTATTTTGTTCGTAATTCCTTAAAGAAGCTTGCTTTCTGCTGTATTAGCTAGCTCCTGTAGCCTAGAAGCTAGCTAGCAGTGAACTTGTTAGCTACCTGGCTAAGTGTTTTGACTGTGGCAGTAGAGTTAAAAACAGGCAGTTTTGTCCACACAGGAGAATGAACTGCATTATCTGCTTATGTGTTGTTGTTTACTATCCGAAAACGACACACTTTAACTTAAGCAGGCTTGCAGAAATGCAGAATTGAGTCATTTAGATTGCTAGACATCTGGTTAGGTTGGTCCATGCGTCTTCACTTTGTTGGAGTTGGAGTAGCACCACCTGCTCTCTACTTTTCAAGCATGGCACTGTCATTTCTGCAGTCCCCAGTCGAGAAAATAAAGGAAAAACGTTTAGAATGGCATAATAAAAGTAGGATTTGATATGGAGTTGACCAAACCGTCATATCTGAGAATAAAAAAGACTAATTGAATGTTTTCATTGGCATCCATAGAGATTCAGTATGACAGACTATATAGACTTAATGCTTATACAGTTTTAATGAAGAATTCTAAGTGATAATGCATTGATCATACTTTTAAATGCACTATATGTCCAAAAGTGTAATACAGACTAGGGCTGCACAATATATCATCTCTTAATCGTTATTGAAATTTTGGATCTTGCAGAAAGCTGCAATATGGAAATAAGCCTCTGATCAATCAGTGTTTATTTACAGGGTAATCAATCACAACATCTTTAGCCATTAAGGACCTTGATTGGCCAAGGTGTTTTTAAAAAGACCCATACTATATACATTTTCCTTCTGTTTAAATTTTCCATGATTTTCAGGACTCATAATTCATCATAATTCATTCTTACATGGTTTTCCAACCTATTTTTATCCCCAGAATGAAACTGCCTTTTTTGTTACTGACATATGTAAACAATCTTACTTCCGATTAGGCCCTGTATTGCAGAAACCCTCTTTAGAGCTTAATCATGAATGTGTGTGACTAAACTGCTGTAGGCTGAATAGGGTAATATATAAATATGTTGGTCTTGTGAAAGCAATTGCAATATATATCTCAACCGTAATAATTTGTCTATGTTGACCAGGCCTTGTGAAAACCCTTTTTAATTAGTGAGTTCAACTGCTTTGTGGTTCACAAATTGCTCACACAAGGTTCAGCTGCACAAACAAAGCTTGCTTAAACTTCTTGGTAAAACACTGATCAAAAGGATAAGACACGGAACAGACACATATAAGGGTAAGGTCACCATACCCAATGCCAGGCATAAAATAGAGGGGTATGAAGCCCCACAGCATTGGTCTGTGAAACTGTGTTCTCTGGCATGATGGAGCTTCATCCAACATCTTTGGGATGAGTTGGAGTTGTTTGTGATCCAAAACTAATGCTCTTGTAGAGGAATGCTGTCAAATCCTCACAGCAATGTTCCTACTTCTAGTATAAATGTCTCAAAGTCTGGTCCTGAAGTCCTGGAGTGCGCAGTTTGCAGATTTCCCTGCTCAAACAGAGCTGCTAAACCTGACGGTTAACCAATGAGCTGAATCAAATTTTCAGATGTTTGAGCAAACCGTGCTGGTTTTCCAGAATTGACTTTGAGACCCTTTATCTAAAGTAAAGAAGAAAAGAGGCTTTCCCCATTAATATCCTTGATTTTGGAATAAGTATTAGTTGAACAGGTGTTTACAAAACTTTTTTAGATTATAACGTGCATTCCCCTTCTCCTGTAGGCCCTGATGGGAGTTCAGCTGGTGGTCAGTTTGCTGGCCATCAGCATAATGCAGAAAATGGCCCCGCATTGCTCGTTTGCACGCTGGCTCTTATGCAATGGCAGGTAAGTGTCAAAGCTTTGTGAATTATTTTTATTCCGACTGCTCTCATTATCAGTATCATTGCTTTTTAATTTTTTTTTTTCAGCCTTTTGAGGTTTAAACATCCCTCTGAGGGAGAGCTTTGCGCTCTGGCAGGCAAGCAGGTGCCCAACAAGACCAGCAGGAGAGACAGGTGACAGCCAAAAAGCATCATAATTCAAAGCAGTTGCTACTATCTGTAAAGCATCATGTTTTCCTTTCTGATTTCCGTGCTCTTTTCTAACTTTTTTTTAGGAGGCAGAATGGCCACGGAGAGCCGAAACCACTCACAGTTCCAAAGGACATTGATCTACGTTTGGAAAGCACCCCTGTGAATGTTTTAGATGCTCTGGGTACGTCTGCATCCAATATTGCCAAAATTACAGTTTTGGGCCTTAATCCTTCTGCTTTCATCATTTCATCTTTTGTGTGTGTGTGTGTGTGTGTGTATTTGTGTATGTGTGTGAGTGTATTTGTGAGAGTGTGTGTGTGTGTGTGTATATGTTTGTGTATTTGTGTATGTGTTTGTGTATGTGAGTGTCTATGCGTGTGGACTGACAGCCCTGGATATCTGGTCTCTGCCTGGTTCTGTGCGATGCAGAGTGAACCTGCAGTCCCATGAAATTGTTTTATCTCCCAGCAAGAACAGGATCCTCAGGACGTGCGGTTTCTGGAGTAAGTGACTGGTGTGTGGAGTAAGTGGCTGGTGTGTGGAGTAAGTGACTGGTGTGTGGAGTAAGTGACTGGTGTGTGGAGTGTGTGGAGTAAGTGACTGGTGTGTGGAGTAAGTGACTGGTGTGTGGAGTGTGTGGAGTAAGTGGCTGGTGTGTGGAGTAAGTGACTGGTGTGTGGTCTCTGTGCTCCGACCACAGTCAGGACTGTGAGGTCAGCGGAGGTGTGTCTGTTTAGCCTCACATCTAGCATCAGAGCAGAGTTCACTTCTTAAAGTTCACAGTATTAAAAACAGTGTGTTACATTCTGAGGGTAAGGATAGTCGGGGAAATGATCTTTTAAAAATAAATGGTGGTACTTGTGTTACATAAAGTCTAATAAACCTCAAAATGTGATGTTAAAAATTAAATTAATATAAAAATTATGTCAGATATGGGTGTTTTTTCTGTGGCATTTTCCTAAAGAAGGTGTCTGACACCTTTATTAAAAGTGCACTATATTACTGAATAAAAACCTGCTAGTGTGGAAAAATATATGTTTACATAATGTGTGTTTACATAAAGAGCAATGGGAGAAAAAGATCACACTGATTAAACAGCTGCCAATAAACGGCGGATTCAGGCTCTGAGATTAAAACCAGCACTAATCAAAGAGAGAGAGAGAGAGAGAGACAGAGAAACAGAGAGAGAGACAGAGAGAGAGACAGAGAAACAGAGAGATAGAGAGAGATAGAGAGAGAGAGATACAGAGAGCAGAAGAATCCTGTGTCCTTTCATTGGTCATGTCTGCAGAGGTGAAGTGTTTATCTGGCAGCTCTTCATTTGGGCAGATCAAACTGAGCTCTGTGATCAAAATCAAAGAAACATCTATCAGAGAAAGACAGAGAGAGAGAGAGAGAGAGAGAGAGAGAGAGATAAAGAAGAGAAATAAATAGAGATGCCTGGCAGAGTGTCAATTGGCCTCTCTCTCTCTGGGTGGTTAGGGTGGTCCTCCCTCTCCCCCATCACTCAATATAACTGTCCTCTGTCTCTCTGGGTGGTTAGGGTGGTCCTCCCTCTTCCCAATCACTCAGTATAATTGTCCTCTCTCTCTCTCTGGGTGGGTAGGGTGGTCCTTGTGGAGTGTATGTGGAGTGTGTGTAGAGTGTTTGGAGTGTGTGTGGAGTGTGGAGTATGAGTAGTGTGTGTGGAGTGTAAGGAGTGTATGTGAAAGGTGTGTGGAGTGCGTGTGGAGTGTTTAGAGTGTTTCAAGTGTGTGCAGTGTGTGTAGTGCGTGTGTGCAGTGTGTATATTGTGTGTGTGCAGTGTGTGTATAGTGTACAGTGTGTATAGTGTGTGTGCAGTGTGTATAGTGTGTGTTGTGTGTATAGTTTATGTATGGTGTGTGTGTGTAGTGTGTGTGTATAGTATGTGTATAGTGTGTGTGTGTGTGTGTGCATGTGTGTGTAGTGTGTGTGTGGAGTGTGTATAGTGTGTGTATAATGTGTGTGTGCAGTGTGTGTATAGTATGTGTGTTGTGTGTATAGTACATATGTGCATTGTGTGTAGTGTGTGTGTAGTGTGTGTGTATTGTGGGTGCAGTGTGTGTATAGTGTGTGTGTGTGTGTATAGTGTGTGCTGTGTGTGTATTGCATGTGTGCAGTGTGTGTACTGTGTTTGTACAGTGTGTGTATAGTGTACAGTGTGTATAGTGTGTGTGCAGTGTGTATTGTGTGTGTGTGTGTGGTGTGTGTACAGTTTGTGTATAGTGTGTTGTGTATAGTGTGTGTGTGTATGTGTATAGTGTGTGTGTAGTGTGTGTGTGTATAGTATGTGTATAATGTCTGTGCTGTGTGTATAGTGTGTGCAGTGTGTGTATAGTGTGTGTTGTGTGTATAGTGTGTGTTGTGTGTATAGTGCGTGTGAGCAGTGTGTGTATAATGTGTGTGTGTGTGCAGTGTGTGTATAGTCTGTGTGTAGTGTGTGTGTTGTTTGTATAGTGAGTACAGTGTGTATAGTGCATGTGTGTGTAGTGTGTGTGCAGTGTGTGTTTGCAGTGTGTATAGTGTGTGTGTGCAGTGTGTGTGTATAGTGTACAATGTGTATAGTGTATGTGCAGTGTGTGTGTATAGTGTGTGTTGTGTGTAGAGTGTATGTGTAATGTGTGTGTGTGTGGAGTGCGTATAGTGTGTGTGTGTATAATGTCTGTGCTGTGTATATAGTCTGTGTTGTATGTGTAGTGTGTGTGCAGTGTATGTGTATAGTGTGTGTTGTGTGTGTATAGTGCATGGAATGTGTATAGTTTGTGTATAATATGTGTGATTTGTGTGTGTAGTGTGTGTGCAGTGTGTGTATAGTGTGTGTTGCATGTATAGTGTGTGTGTATAGTGTTTATGTGTAGTTTGTGTATAGTGTGTATAGTGTATGTTTAGGGTTTGTGTATAGTGTGTGTGAAGTGTGTGTATAGTGTGTGTGCAGTGTGTGTGTTGCGTGTATAGTGTGTGGAGTGTGTGTGTGTGTATAGTGTATGTGTAGTTTGTGTGTATAGTGTGTATGGAGTGTGTATAGTGTTTCTATAGTGCATGTGTATTGTGTGTGTATAGTATGTGTATAGTGTATTTGTAGTGTGTGTATAGTGTGTGTGGAGTGTGTATAGTGTGTGTATAATGTGTGTGCTATGTGTATAGTGTGTGTAGTGTGTGCAGTGTGTGTGGTGTGTATAGTGTGTGTATAATGTGTGTGCTGTGTATATAT
>JBBJLS010000039.1:10240058-10289274 GCA_037577275.1 Bryconaethiops microstoma | reverse complement strand
ATATGTATACACTTTTATATGAAATAATATATATGAAAAGATGTATAAGAGATAAGCTAGAGGACTAGTTAGTTAACAAGGTGCTCCTGGAAGAGGTGAGTCTTCAGATGAGTACTCCGCAGATCTGATTGCAAGAGGGAGTTTGTTCCACCACAGGGGGGCCAAGACTGAAAAGAGTCTTGATGCTGGTCTTCCTCTTCTTTTGAGCAGTGGCGCTCTGAGAGGATGAGAAGTGACGCTGCTTGATCAGTGCCACACCTTATTGAAGTTCTGTTTTGGTTTCATCTGACCATAAAACCTACTTCCACGTCTTTCCCATGCTTAATGTGGACCTTCTTAAGGACTGGCTTCTTTCTTGCCACCCTCCCATAGAGGCCTGTGTTATTGAGATCTCCCTGCAGTTTCAACCAAAGAGCACTGCAGACTCCTGAGAGTGATGGTTGGATTATTAGTAACATCTCTCACCAGTTGCTGCTTGCTTTAATGGTTAGTGGAGGGCCAGCTTGTTCTAGTACGGGTCTGTGTACAGTCATGGAAGTCTTCGATTTATTTATTTATTTTTTTGTAGCAATATCATCCCTTGTGTATTTTTTTTAAATTAATTTGCTTCAAACATCAATAGAGGGATCATTTGTCTTCATTTTTGCAGTGGTTTTCCAACAAAGAATATGACCCATTCAAAGGGTGCCTTTTGTATCCAGAGAGACAACCTTTGGTCAAAGAATTTTCACCTTTGTGTTATTTGTGATTATTTGTGTAACACTTCCAAAGCACAGCGGTTTGAATACTAATGCACACATTTAAGTTTTTATTTGGATCTTTTTTATGTTGGTGGACAAATAACCAATTTTGCCACTGAACAATTCTCGACTTAAATGGTGGAAAAAAAATTCTGTATAATTGTGTGTGTATGTATATATATATATATATATATATATATATATACACACACACACACATACACACATATGCACTATATGTCCAGAAGTTAAACACCTGCTTATCCAATATTTCATCGGAAAATGAGCAGTCAATAGGTGGTTTATCTCCCCTGTGCTGCAGAAACACTCTACTCCATTTGCACTAGATGATGGAGGTCCATAACTCCATGTTCCACTGCCCCCGGCCTAATGCTGGCTCGACTCTATACCCCGTCGACAAAAGTATGGCACCAGGTGTGGTTATTTTAGACTCCAGAGCATCCTTTTATATTGGTGATGCTTTTCTAAGCTGTGGTTGTGCAACTGAACACCTGCATCAGCACTGGGTGCACCTTAAAGACTTTCATACATTTCCAGTACTTTCTATTAAACAACATTATTTGCACTTTATGGGTTCAAACTGCCATTTGAGATTTTGATTAAAAATCTTTTGCTTATTTAAGTAATATGAAATAAAAAAAAAAGGTTCTGAATAAGCAAATGGCAACTGGCTATTAAGCACAATGAGTCATGCATATGTTATGCTACAGCATTCAAATACAGCGTGAGTGCACTTACCTGGCTCTAGATTATTTGTCATAAAATTGAATCAGACTGAAAAATATGAAAATAATGAATTGTCCAAATAGCAAAATAGCCGAATTGTGCCCCCATATAGCTTCTAAATTAGTCTCATCTTTATACATACCTAAATTGTCTGACCCATGTATGTTTTAAAAGTACTTAGTTATTCTTATTCATTAACGTTGTAAGTTAACAGCACCACCAAAACCAGACCATTTGAGCCATAATAATGTCACTGCAGTGCGGCCGTTTAACAGTCTCTGTGTTTCGTCTGCCTGGCTGAGGCCTGCGGGGCGTTTGTCTGAAAAACGACATGATTTATATGTGATGATATTTGACTTCCACACAAAAGCAGATTGAATTGAGGCGCCCAGTGGAGGGTCAGACGGTCATATGGCTGAGCTTTTTATTAGCTGCTCAGGTCTCATTGGAGACCTCTTTGGTTGGTTTAAATGCTGCATGTGGATTGGTGGCCCTTTACTGCTATCATTTGAGTTTAGTTATTTATATGTGTCTCCTTTGGGACACCTGCATTTGCATTTACTTACTATTTCGTTTCCTCGTCATATATAATGATTTACTTTTCAGAGCATTAATATAGCGTGTTTACTTTGTTTTCTCTAATGTAGTTTCATCCAGTAAGATACCACAAAAACATAAACTTGATTGGTTTGATTGATTTATTTTAAGCAGATGAAAAAGTAGCCATGACACTGCCCAGTCCTGTATGCACGGCTTGCGATTGTCCCTGCTCAGTCAGGAACATCCTAACCGAAAGACTGAATCTGTTTCCCACGTCAGGGCGGCTGGTGATCCGCCTGAGAAGAGCGCATGGCATGATGAAGTGGAAGGCGACAGGGTCGACATATCCATATAATCACATTCATTATGGGCATCTGCCAGGAGGCCCAGGCTGAGGCCTACTGCAGCCATAGCTGTTGCTATAGGGACCAGACTGGGGTCTATTGAGAGAACGGGCCCTGCAGACGAACCCTCGTCCCCCCGGGGCCCGCCCAGACGTGACCTCTGTAGCCCCCCTTCCAGGAGTACGGGGGAGTAAACCCAGACATTTACCCACTCTCTGAAGCTGGATGGCTGGATGTCTGTAAAACCGTACGGTTAGGTCACTGTGGATTTCACCTGGAACTTAATCATTATAATAGGCTTAATACTGTTAACAAACTTTTGTTTTATCAATTAATTTCAGTTAATACAAAATATTTATGTAGCGTCATACATTGATGCCATTGTGTATTTTGTACAGAGTATTTCTGCAGCTTTTATTTGACTTTTATTTTTTAATTTTCATTTTTATATTGTTCGTCTTTGTGTCTGTGTGACTGTACAGTCATAACATAATCAGTTTTCTCTGGGATCAGTAACGTTTTCTGATTCTGATGCACCTCAGTGTTTAAAAACGTTAATGTAAAGCAAAAAAAATGGTAAAGAAAGACATGCAACGTTGTAGATAAAGCTATTTGTTTAATATAAAATAAAAATAGCTAAAAGAAGTCATGCAAAGGTTTAAAAGATTTAAACAATCTGTTGTTTAATGTTTTTATAAGAGTCTGATTGTAGGTTGTAGTCGGGGTTTTGGTACATAAAAGCAGAAAACTCGTACGACCTTAGTGTGCCGTCCTGAGGTCCGATCCTGACAACAGGGTTTATACATTTAACAGTGTGTAGGACTATCACTATTCTTTATATCAGCAATCATGTAATCTACAGATCATTTTGAACATTATCTAACTAATGAATGTAAGAGCCGAATTCTGCAAGAACAATGGAAGAAAGATGTCACTACTGGACCTCATTCCGTTTGCTTCATGATTTCTAAGAATCAAAGACATTAATGTTCTGGATCTGGTCTCGTGGGCTGAGAGCTTCAGAATTAAGGTGGATGATAGAAATCAGTATTGGATACGGATACTAGAAACTACCTTTTACCATGTGAAAGTAGTGGTTAATTTATAATGGAAACACAGAACTGAAACATTCTCACTGTAATTATGTGTAAAAAATAGAAACAACACAACTGCACTTAACTGAACAGTGACCAGTCATGCGCAGCTTTAAAAAAAAACAAATTCTATTGTTGTATATATATAGACCTTAGGCATCTTTTCAAAGGCTTCCTAGTTTATTTTCTAAGTCCATCCATGCACCTATCCATTCATTCATCCATCCATCCATCCCTCCATATCTACCCTTGTTTGTAGTGGTTTGTAGAAATCTTCTCATCCAGCATTTCTTCTGAAATCTAGAAAATTGAGGAGATTGTCCCCTTCTTTGCTGGAATGGTTTTACACAAGACGCTGGAACATTGTAGTGAGGATTTGATTGCATTCAGCCACATTAGTGGGGTTCGGCAGTGAGGGTTCATGTATATCTCCTCATAGTAACATGCATGGTCTCATCACCAATAAATCTCATGTAATGTAGAGCAAGTACAGCGGAAAAGTACAGGCCTAATCAAAAGACTGGTTCAACAAAAACAGAAACAAACAACATTTTTATTTCTCCAGAACTGAAATAATCCACATAAGGGCTCCTAGCAGCAACATGCCTGCTGACAAATAGTGTCATGTGCTGACCCCTTGTGGACAATGGAGTGAACCACCTAAACAGTATTATGGAAAGAGTCCATCATCTTTATAGACCAAAAAAAGAAAAACAACTCAGTAAATTGCATATAAATGGTACAAACATAACTGTATACTAAAATCCTAAGACAGAAGTAATACACCAATACTAGAAATAATGCAAATAATCACTTTGGCAAGTCAACAAAACAGTGTGCTTGAGTCAATCTTCTGTGTAAAAATATTTTTAAACATTTCAAACAAAGCAAGCATAGCTTTAATCAGTGCATGGCTATAGAGCAGCTGGAAATGAAATTCAAGTTCACTGGTGAAATATATGTTTTGGTTTAAAACAGTCCGACAGATTTGGGATAAAACTTGGACTGGTCTACAGTTTTGCTGGCCACATAAAGCGGCAAAGCACATAATTAAAAACAGATTTGAGACATTTACTTAAAATGCACAATGCACATTTCATTCCACAAGGCAACACACTATAAAACAAAGAAAATCAATGAAACTTTAAATGTTGATTTGTACAGTCAGTCATTATCCTTTCCTATAAAACAGTGCATTTGCCATTTAAAGCTGCATTACGAACAGGATAATTTTTTTTTAGAAAAAGTCCCTGAGAATCCCTGTAAGGCAAATCGTTTTTTTAAAGATTAAGATTATTTTTGTTGATACAGCGCCCACTACAGGCAGGATTATATACTGGTATATAATCCTCATTTACCAATTCCTGCAACATGCAACAATTTCGGACAGGGGTTTGAATGTTTTATGTATTCCCTACAATTGGTGACATGCTGGTCAATGTTCAGCCCGAAAGGCAACATTCAGCTTTAGAAATTTGAAAAAATATGTGTCCTAAACCTAAAACAGGACTAAAACCTTTCCAAATGGAAAAGGGAAACACTGTTTACGCCATTTAACATGCATTCCAATTTCAAACACGTTACTTATTAAAAAAGTAAGAAATAACTGGTTTAATGTAACCTGACAAATCGAGAGACTGTATACAGTGCTGTGTGTTCTTGGGTGTTCGGCCCTCTTAAATGATTCAGCTAAAAATCTATTTTACACAGTTTTCCCTCCAAACTCAAAGTAATCACTTGGTCAAGACGTTTGGTGACTGTTTTCTCTGTTAAATGGGAGCTATGAAGTTAATGTAGCTAACTAATGGAACCTCATACCGCACACAATGTGCCTAACCAATAGAAGCTCACACCGCACGCAATGTACCAAACCAAAGGAATCTCGCACCACACGCAATGTACCTAAGTAATGCAAGCTTGCCATCACACAATCAACCACATGCCCTCAAACAGGCCTCTGAAAGTTGTACTATTTTGTACTTGGTGTCATGTCTATATTAGGAACTCTGACTTTAGGATGTGAGAGAAACAAAAGACATTTTTGAAAATCACCACCCTCGAGATCGTCTAGATGTAAAGGCAAATGTATCTTTCGGAGTTAAAACAATGCTACATGCATTCTAAAAGTAAGCACATTGAAACGATATTGCATAAAAGTCTACCGTTACATAACACTACTCAAAATGTGTCGCACTTACGGCATTTAGCAGACACTTTAATCCAAAGCGACTTCCATTCCCTAACTACAGGGGACAGTCTCCCTGGAGCATCTTGGGGTTAAGGGTCTTGCTCAGGAACCCAGTGGTGGTATGCTAAAGCTAGGATCTGAACCCATGACCTCTTGGTCCAGAAGCAAGTATCCTACCAACTACGCCGCCACCACACCCCTGTCGCTAGGCTGCTACTGCTACATTAGCTATCAAATTTGACAGAAATTGTTGCTTTGCATGAGGATTTGGTGAAGTTGCTTATTATATGCAATGCATCTTGCGGTATTAGCTAGCATGTAGTAATACTCATAGTTTGGCTCCTTTAGTATGTTGAACTTCAGAGGATCTGAAAAAGTTCAGAGGAATAATGTTTGTAATGAAAATGCATCGACCATTTGGAGCATTTTGGCTACCACAAGGATAACAGTGATACTAGATAATGGCATTCATTTTCTTCATAGAGAAAAACAGGTATAACCCACTGAGTTGTTAATTAATCTCTATTAGACTTGCTCATGTGGTGTCTGACACTATATTGGCACGCTGTTATCCACATAAATGAACAAACCACGGGCACAATTCAGGCATCAAGATTGCTGTTACTACTATTTTCAGCACTTTTATGTGCTCTTATCTGTTTTTGTAGAAACAAGTATGTGTTAACATGTTTGTAAGTATGTCATACAGTTTCAAAAACCACATCAACCAGCCTATTTGAGAATATTTAACCTGACACAGTTTAAAGAAAGGTTTCAGTTCACACAATCCTAATAAGCTTATGTTAGCCTCGTAGCTCCTGTACAAACTAAGAAAGCTCGGTAGAACTTCACGTATGTCCTAGCTGATCGTGTACACTGGGAAGAGGGAGACTGTGTAAATAAGATTTTTGATTGAACCATTGCTTTAAGAGGTCATGAATGAATGAAGTTGGAATCTGGTCCACATTGAGCTAGTGTGAGCAGAGCTTTAAGAGAAGGTATGGAGTCAGGGAGCCAGGGCCATCAGTTATCTCTGCCACGCATCGTTCGTCGACAGCTGCTTCTCGTCCACAGAGCCGTGGTCCGTACTTGGCTGGGCCGTGTAGCTCCCTTTCTGAAACTCTTCCCTGTCCATGGCCCTGTACGCTTCTAGAGGGGCATCACGGTCCTCCATGGGTGAGTGCTGAGGTACTTGGTGGCTGGGTGGGGTGGCTGGGGAGTGGATGTGTTCGGGAGAAGGCCGCTCAGATTTGATGTTCAGGTTGATGGAGGAGTGAGGTGGGGAGGAGGGGGAGGAACTTTGGGAAGGATAGGAGCAGCCTGCTCCTGACGACATCCTGCACACAGAGGTGAAGAAAACACTGAAGGCCCAATCTGATTGGTTAAGAGGCGTTCTATTGTTTTTTTCACTCGCTGATATTGCAGCTAACCATTACAAGTCAAGTCAAGTCAAGTCGAGCTTTATTGTCATCCCAGCCATATACATTTAGTACACAGTGAGACGAAATATCATCCTCCTGGACCATAGGTGCAACATACAACACAACACACTCAGACAGATCAGCAATGCGAGTAAAAAAAGGGGTGGAATGAATAATTAGACCTATATATATATAAATATATATCTGAATATATTTACACCATTTAGCTTGTCAAAGATCTGCATCAAATTCCAAACCTGCAAGTAAACTTTTCGTTGGGCAGATGAAACAGCAAAACAATTTAATGTTAAATAAAAATGAGCTCAACAGAAAGAATAGAATTCAAATGAACAAATAAGACGGGCTGTGAAACTCTTTACATCTGGTAAATCTGGTAGATGCTAAAAAAGCAGAGCATGACTCTATCCATCACCCAAAATACTCTATTTTTTTGGTGGAAGGAACAGTTGATATTAAAGCACAAGTTTCTTCACTTTACTTCTATGCTTAACTACTCTAAAAGCAAAACAACATTCAAGGTCATGGGTTATCACAAATAACATCTCAGCTGTGACTGTCTAATGTGACCCAACCACAGCCGTGATGTTTCGTTTGATAACCACTCTTCTTTTTGTTGAAATGCAATACATCCTCCAACCAAAGGCATATATGCAGACTCTATGGGTGTAAAATACACAGTGATGTATTGATTTAGTAGTGTCAAAACCAATTATGTGCTAATTTTAAAGCCAAAATGAATATTCTGGGGTTATTTTCAAAAGCCTAATGTGTTTTTATTGTTTGTATTCCACTATTGTGCAAAACAGTTCTCCCAATGAATTTCAGAATTAAACATAACTATATAACATTTCTTTGGCATTTTTCTTCTTTGGTAAGGTGTACAGAAAGTCATTCAGAGTGCAATAATATGAAATGCATGTTTTAAAAAACTGTCACTATCGTTCACAGTGTTGGCGATAAGTACCAGATGTCTGGAGCACTGAAGCATTTAAGGCCTCTGATTTAATGTTTCATAGAAAGTTATTTCATTAAATGGACATGAATGGGTGCCTGATGACTGAGACAGTCTTTCATGATTTAAAGAAGTTTTGGCCTTAAACGTACGCAGGGTGGAGGGGTACATGCAGGGCATTGTAAGGCAAAATAGTACTAAATCTTTTCAAATTGACCACTAATTCACCACACTTTTACTTTGTGAATCGGAATTTTAAACTTCTGACCTTCATCAACATTGCACATAAAACCCATTAAGAATCACTGGTGGTTTTATATAGTAAACAAAAATGGACATCCTGACCCCTGGTTCTATTCACCAACACTGTAAAGAAAAGAGTTGGGGAATTTCTCAACAACAGACCATTTCATATCAGACCTCTCTGAATGATAATGTGTATATCTTACCAATATAATTATTAGAAGTTTTGATAAATTGGTGGAATTCACTGCCAGAGAAAATACATGGTCTACACAACTTGTGCTGATGTATCGTGGACTGCTGGACATGAAAGGGATGCTCTCACCCTGACTGCTGGGGCTCCTGGTGTGCGTGAGGTTGCCAGGTGTTTACTGAGCTGCGCTGAAAGCTCATGGCGTACCCCGGGTGGCAGTAATCTGACGAGAGATCAAATACATGAATTACCTTTAACACCTTGTAACCTATTTTTATTGCTCAGTTATTTATTTATACGGACATAGAATACGGTAATATAATACAGTAATATAGTTACTATGAAAGTAATATGCAATTTATATAGATTTGAGAGCCAGAAAGTGGTTTTAGAACAATATAGAAGTACTGAAAATAATTTGAATGGAGTTAGGCGTTTACCTGAGGTCCCATAGTTCCCAAGGTTGTGGCCCAGGAAGCCAGCCTTCCCCATGGACACCATGTGTCCTCCAGGATGCATACTCTGATACAGCGCTCTCTGACCACACACAGAGAAACACACACTGATAAACGTACTGTAGAAGTTAGTGACGCTTACAGTGGTGGATGCAATAAATTCTAACACTACTAATCTCATCAGATTTTAAAACCTAAAGACAAAACACACTGTAGCCCTTATAAAGAATGAATGAATAATAATTAATGTTTTGTATATTGCATATAATATACAATGTCTCTTATAGGTGTCTGCTTTTTTCAGTGTGTGATAATGTGTCTTCCTGCTAGCAAAGTTAACTTTAAAATAAATTCAAACAAACAGGAAAGCAGTAAATAGTATCAAGATTTGTTTGTAAAAAAAAAAGTAGTTGATATTGTGTGAGCTGGTGAGAAGAACACAGGTTCAGTTCCAGATTCCTCCTCGGTTCCTCCAGCCGTTGTTTGGATTTGTGAAACTCCTTCAGCAGCTCCTGATTTAATTTCATGAATTAGTCAAACCAGGTTTCTGATGAAAGTAATACTTTTATGTTGATATAGTGAACATAAAATCATTACTGTATAATGTTATTTGCATTTATTCTCGTTAGGTTTTTTAGTGCATTGAGTAACATTAATGTTTAAAAAACACTCACTGCTCATATAAACAGTTTTTTAATACTTTAAGACTTTTGCAAAGTAGAGTATATATACAGTAACCCCCGCTTATACGCGGTTCAGCAGTCGCTGCTTCAGCCTCTCGCAGATTTTTTTCTAAGAACCGAACTAATAATGGTTCACAGAAAACCCCACACAGGCGCGGAAGCTGCACGGAATGAGCCCTGGCATAAACAACCAGCACGAGGACGAGGGGCCTGGCGGACGAGACCCAGACGTCACAGTCACGTGTACTCAGAGGAGGGAGGTTTGAAAGTAGCCAATCCGAGAACGTTATTTATCTTGCTGCTGATTGGCTGCTACCCTGTGACGCACCTGTGGCAGCTGCAGTCCAGAATCTCAAGTGTTCTCATGTTTCTCATTTTGTTTTTCTTAGAGCCCTGTATTTTTATTACTGTAAATTTAATTAATTTCTTACTGTATTTACCTGCTTATACCAAAGAAAACGACAGCGCATACCAAAGAAAATGCACGTGCTTAAATTACTGTGCAGACTATACAGTGGTAACCTTTTCTTTAAAGTTAATGTATTAAGCTGAGTTTAAAATTAAATTAAAGTGTTTTGGGAGCATATCACGGGCATATTTAGGGTTTACTACAAAAATAGGCAATTTTGGGCATTTTTTTTTAACCACATCACAACATCACGGTTTTTCATTATATGCGGGTACTCTTGGAACGCAACGTTATGTTTAACGTGAACGTAACGTTTACTGTATACATATATATCACACGCTGAGAAAATTCTCTGTGTTCAGAATTCTTGACAGGGAATATTAATTTTATATCTTTTAGCTACTTTAGCCACTCCTTTTACGTTTAATTTGTTAGCTGTTTTTGCTATTTAGCTATTGGCTACAGAAATGTGGCTATTCTATTTACATTTCATTTCAAATGTGAAAATGACAGCAACACACAAATGTTACACAGAAAAAGCTAAAATGTCATATGTTTGATGTGTGAATAACTACTTTTGCAGAATCTCTCACAGCATTGGTCAGATTGCTGCGGACTCCTCCCAGTCCCGGGTGTGTCTCCATGCGCCGCCCATCGGTGGGGGCCAGGCCCAGCTGGGGCGGAGTCTTCATCTCCAGAGCTCTGCTCAGGCCACCGTGGGAGAACATCGGGTAGCTGATGCCTATCCCCACGCACAGACAGATGAGAAGTGAAAACAAGATGTGGGTTAAATTCTCTTTTTCACTCTAATCCCCCTCCAACTCGATGTCACACTCTCTCTCTCTGAAAGGAGAAGTATTTTTCACCCAGCTGACCTTTTGTTCGGTATCTACACTTGACATCTGTGAAGAGGGACCAACAAGTGTCGGTTGCACCCTCGATACCTTCACCCAGCTAGCCGATATTGCTGTTTCATTTTGAGTAGTTCGCTTTGGTAAGAACTTTGTGCCTTTGACTGTACTTCAGAGGGAAAGCGTGTGTCAAAGGTGCTCACCACGTTCCAAACTTAGCCCTGAAGCAGCTCTAGTTGCTGAGAACTGAAGACCTGAGCACATGGTTTGGTCGGCTGGATTCCTGTACATTACTACTAATAGCAGCGGAGGGGTTGATGTGGAGGCCGCTACAAGATGTCCAGCAGGTGCACTTTTCTGCTCAGAAACCACAGCCTGCCTTCAACCTTCAGCTACTGTTTCACATGTGTTTTGCACAAGTGTGTGTGTGTGTGTGTGTGTGTGTGTGTGTGTGTGTGTGTGTGTGTGTGTGTGTGTGTGTGTGAAGTGTAAAGGTGCTGTTTCATATAGTAGAACTTCCTGTATTCAAACTATTAAAATACTGTATGTTACGCTTGGAATGAGTCCAACACCCCACCACCTATACACCCTGTTAATAGAAGCTGCTCAACAGTTCCACTGACATTTACAATAGTCAGATGACCATTAAAAAAAATCAACATCTCTGTCAGTGTACCTGTTTAGCATACAGTGTCTACATATTGACGCTATCCTAACAAAACTTCATAGCTTTATTATGTTGTCACACCGTTTGAAAGATTTCCGCCATCTGCCTTTATATTTCAAAACTAATGGACACATTAAAATGGTCCAAAATGACCTTGAATAAAATCTTACATTAATGTGATTTCATGTGCATAAAAGCATTAAAATAAACTTTTCTAAAGGGATACAGTTTTTTGGAATACAGTTTTTTTTAAATCATGACTGATGTGTGGATGGATGAATGGATTGATGGATAGATAGACCGACAGACATATAGACTAAAAAATTAGCTGCTAGCCTATTAATTAGCTACTAACATTTATGTGTAGTTGTATAAGTAGGTAATTAGGTTTCCATAAACAATCACCACATATAAAAGTGTAATGCAAGTCATTAATCATTTTTTCAGTTTTCAAAAAGCATTATAAAGTTGTTTATCGCTGGGTAGCAGTGTTAAGTTTGTGTTAAAACACTAATATTGCAATAAATACAAATAACAATAATACAGTAAACAGTGGTTTTAGGTTTGGCAAAGTGTTCGGTTAACCATTTCCAGACCTCTTCCCTCATGGAAGCCCAATATTACTTAAATACCTGGGTTTCTCTTTTTTACTTCATTAGATTAAATTAGGTGAGTAGTTTATGGAATTTTATAAATCCACACAATGACTGGAGGCATCAAGCAGAAATCTGGAAACAGACCAGTGTTCTTCTAACCGGCTCACAAAAAATCAAGTACTTTTTAGAAAAAAGGAAATCTTGATCCTTTTTACTGCTTTCTTGTGTGTTTGCATTTATTCTTCACTCGTGGTTTTGCTGGCCCTGCTGATGCAAACGGTTTCAAACAATTTGCACAGGAGCCAAAAGTTTTGCACAGTACTGTACATAAAGGTAACTTAAAGGAGGATTCGTAGGTCATCATTTGTTAAAAGGTTATTAAAGGGCTGTACTGTACCTGCATGTGGGCCCATGAGTGCAGAGTGTGTGTTGGGGCCGGCAGGGCTGGTGGAGCTGGGCCTGGAGCTCAGGGGCTTGAAGGACGGAGGTCGGCTGGGAGCCAGGCTGGGGTTACAGGGGGGATAACCATTTTCACACCCAACGCCCATCAGTAGCTGAGCCTCTGAGGGGAGGAGAGGGGGTGCCTGTGGCCAGACGAACACTATTTAAAACTCTTGCATATTAAAAATGACATTGTACTAAATTTCACATCACTGTACAAAACTGCATATTTTTACTTCTAGTTTAGAGTTTAAATTTTATCGATATATGTGTATTCTATGTGTAAAATCTGGAGCCACACTGTCACGTCACACTGCATATATATATATATATATATATAGCTGAGATGACAACACATTTTTCATTTGACTTTTACATTATTATCTTCATTGCCCTAGAATACAAACATTTCTGGCTAATAATTAATTTTGATTCTGAAATCATTCATTTACAAAGATTAAAACTGAAAAAAAAAAAAAAAGATCACAGATACATCATATCGGTGTGGTGTGTTGTTTAAAATGTCTAAAAGAGGTCTCTTTATTCCTGTATATTTGTTGTTACATGGTTATGTGTGGACTAAAGTTACGACCAATTAGACATAAGTCTAAATGACCAATCAAAGTAATAATAACAAACTATTAGCACAGTTTAACTCAGGTTTAAAGTAGTTCTAGCTCTGTGTCTACAGGCAGATTTTGGAATTTAACTTTTGCTCATACATAGTAACGCGGTCGAGTGATGGAGAGGTCCACGCCCTCGTTCGTCATATATTTCTCTCCTCCTGCTTGCATTCCGTCCTCATGATCAAGCTCAGCTCCATCCAGGCCCAGTCCTTTCCTACGCAAGGTCTGCAACACCAACAACCGAGAGAGAGAGAGAGAGAGAGAGAGAGAGAGAGAGAGAGAGAGAGAGACAGAGAAAGTGAGAGAGAGGGAGAGGAAAGAAAAAGAGAGACAGAGAGAGGAGCGAGAGAGAGAGAGAGAGGGAGAGAGAGAGAGAGACAGAGAAAGTGAGAGAGAGGGAGAGGAGAGAAAAAGAGAGACAGAGAGAGAGAAAAAGAAAGAGAGAAAGGAGAGAGAGAGAGAGGAAAGAGAGAGAGAAAAAAGATTTTAAGCCACATTTGAGTATTCTCAATATTCAGGTGACTATAATTCAGACAGATGATAAAAATGGGGTCATGATGACTCAAGTAAGCTTGATTTCTCACTATAAATAAATTTAAAAATGTTCAAAGTTATCTGCAATAATTAGTTTGCACTTTTATTTACATAATGCATATTTTTTATGTCTCTCTAAAGCCTTCATGTTTTATCTCTTTAAAGTATTATGAACTCCTTAAAGGCAATGCATTATTTCATGTCTTTTCTTATTTTGTGCACAGTTAAATCCTCAAAATCACTGGTAAATTGGTCAATTAATTGTATAATTGATTAAAATAATACATTCACACAGACATATGCAAAATTTGAGCGAATTGTTGTTGAAGTTTGTGAGAGTCAGTATAGATTCTCTACAGAGAAAACATGCCTGCACAATTTAATGCAGTTTATTTGCTGAAAAAAAAGAATTTGTGGCCTGTGCAAATGCTATTGCATCTTATGTTACATGTTATGTTAAACTCAGCAAATAAATAAAGATTTTGTACAAAAATCGGCAAAACAGAAGTGATTACACTGAGGGTGTTCACACTTTTGCATGACGTTAAATTCTATAATTTCGAAATTAGAAACAGTAAACCCTGACACAGACTTTTCGTGTTTTGTTGTTTGTATACACTCAGAAGGAGAAGGTTTACCTCCAGTATGTCGGTGTTGGTTCGACTCTCGTGGGGCTCGCTGTACTCTGTGTATTTGAGCAGCACTTTGTCCATGTCGGTGCTGGCGTACTGGAAGAGGCGATTGGTGCTGTTGAAGATGATGAGGGCGATCTCACAGTCGCACAGCACACTCAGCTCGTAGGCTTTTTTCATCAGGCCGAACTTGCGCTTGGTGAAAGTCACCTGGAAAAACCACAGCTGACATCAGAGGGGCCCACGAGAGTTCAGGGGGCCAAACATTCATCGGCCGCAGAAAGTTTTCACTTCAAGGAAAAGCTCATTACACATTTAAAAATAAGGACTCCTAAATGGTTCTTGGCTTGGACATACAGCCCTAGAAAAAAGTTTTACTTGGAGCAGAACTCAGAGGTTCCTTACATTTTAAAACAGATCTTCACACTTCACACATTTACAAAAGTGGTTCTTTAGAGAAGCCCTAAAAAGCTATTTTTCTATGATGTCTGCAACACCATCAACCGAGAGAGAGAGAGAGAGAGAGAGAGAGAGAGAAAGAGAGAAAGGAGAGAGAACGGAGAGGGAGAGGAGAAGGAGAAAGAGAGAGAGAAAAGCTTTTAGGCAACATATTAGTATTCTCAGTATCCAGTGCTTATAATTCAGACAGATGAAAAATGTCATGATGACTCAATTAAGCTTTTTTATAATTATAAATAATTTTTTTCAAAACTATCTGCAATAATTAGTTGGCAGTTTGCATATTTATTTATGTAATGCACATTTTTAACTATGTCTCTTTAAATAAAACAGATCTTCACACATACGGCATTTAGCAGACACTTTTGTACAAAGCGACTTGCATTCCCTAAATAACAACTTGGGGTTAAGGGTCTTGCTTAGGAACCCAGTGGTGGTTTGCTGATGGTAGGATTCAAACCCATGACCTCTTGATCCAGAGGCAAGTATCCTAACCACTAGGCCACAACAAATCATTTACAAAAAAAGGTTCTTTAGAGGAGCCTTCAAAAGCAATTTTTCTATCACACCTAAGAATCCTTTCAAGCACTTATATTTAAGTTAAACTAACATAAACTGTATACGTTAACCTTCACTGTCTTCTAAACATTTCTCGGGTCTCTTGGACCAGAAACTGTGCAGTTTCAGATGCATCTGATTGAACCCACCCACCAGCAAAACAGATGAATGTGTAAAAGGTGAAAGATGCAGAATAGTGGGTTTCTAGGACTGTAGTTCCATCATCTCACTATCTAGGTGACTGAAACACAACTGATCTATCAGCGCTCTGCCCACAAAGGTGCTCTTTCACATGTATTGGCAAAAATGTCACTAAATTGGAAATGGAAAATAAGCAGATTCTTTATCAAGATCTTGAAAGATTATACCACAATTTGCTGTCTAAGCCTATTGTGCATATCATCAGCACTCATCAGTTCAACATTATTACAAAAAGGACATAACCTGTCCAGTTTAACTGGATTGGATGCTCTGCAGTGTCTGAAACACTACATTAATATTATTGGAATCATTTTTTGTACTGTTTTTGACAGCATTTTTGCATTGTATCTAAATTCAGAAACATGAAATATAATGCATACTGTATGACTTGAAAATGTCCTCAAACATTAATAAATAATTATTTTGCCATATTGCTACATCAGCCTAAGGAGAATATCAGCTGTATCTCAAAAATTTCAATTTTTTACAACATGTTTCAAAGAACCTACAACAAGGGTAGTCCACAGTAGCACAACATTTTAAACCAATAAGCTCAGCGGTATGTAGCAACTGAACATCCGCCCCCATCAGTTTCTCCTTTGATGTAATGGGTTTTCAGCCACGGTTCTGAAGAGCTTGACCAACCTAGCAACAGTAACCGGGAACAGAAACTTCAAAAGACTGGATTTGTGGGAGGAGGAAAGTGTCATCAGAAGAGAAGAGTGTAACACAATCGTACCTGACGATTTCTTTGGTCAAGAATACGGGAGATCTGTATTTTCTTGCGGCCCATGACGCTCCCTCTTCAGCTCGTCAAGGAAATAGCTCTGTGAAAGTACGATAGGAATATATAAAATGATAATAATTTGAAATAAACGCATCACTTGTTTTTCTTCAATTCAATGCAATGAACCAAAATAGCTGCAAAAATACATAATTTCAGCTCTGCACAATACAGCTTCTGCCACGCAATCATTCCTTGGCTTGCATGTGAATAAAGACACACAGTGCAGTGTGCCATAACAAATCTGATGGGAAATAGTGTGTTTTGTCATGATGCAATTAGTCCCATCGCCCCCTCCCCCAACTCTCGCCCATCATAAATGGGTGTTTATTTATACCCCTGAGAGGCTGTTTGGGGCTAAAGTTAGTGCAGGCGAACGCCCCCACAGTCTGGACTATCCCATAGTGAGTATGAGCATTTCCACAGGGCATGGGTTAAAAATATTCCATCTCCATTTAAAGGTAGAGCACAGTAAGCAGTGTTGCAGCCACAGTTAAAATAATAGAGCGTCGCAGTGTGGGTAAAGTTCCTGTCCACCCCCTGCTCTCCCATGAGCGAAATATACACAAACAGCGGGTCTGAAGGGGGACAAAAGTACACACGGGTTTGGACACTGAGTGATAACTTACAGAGGAGGTGTCAGGCTCATAATGATGAAAAATATACGAAGTTAATCAAGTGTTAGGAGTCTACTTATGGATGTTATATCTCAAATAGTGTGAATGCATTTTAGTTGGCTATCCATAAATTTTGAAACTCTTTCAAATACGAGATATTCTCAGTCACAACTACTGAGCTAATATTTTCCCATTTAAAGCAATAACAGTCTTTCATAAGGCCAAGCTTATTACTCAGTTAGTGGTTCTAAGGCTAACTGTTCAGTAATTGGTCTTTTTGACAATTAATGAAGCAATTAACTTCTACAATGTCCAAAGTACTGTATTAGAAAAAAATTCAAGCTTCAGGATTAAACTCACAATCTCCTGATATTAGGGCCAAACACTTAGCGTGCCATTCTCAATATTTATTATTGTTCCACTTAATATTAAACATTATTATTATTATTTTCTGAAGTTACTGAAGTTAAAAATGGACTTAAAATGCTAAAAAAATGTCCAAAGTATTATAATAGAACAAATTCAGGCTTGAGAATTAAATCTGCAATCTCCTAAAGCAGGGCCAACGTTTAGACAGTTTTAATAATATTACACATTAATATTACTATCTTCTATAATCAAGCAATAATGCTGTAACCACTGAGCTGATATTGTTGTTAATGAGTTCAATAAGGTATAATACACTGCAATAGTTCCTAGTAGATTTTCAGTAGAATGTCATAAGTCACCATTGTTTAAAACTGAAGTGAAGTCTTGGTTTCCACGTTTCTCTGCATGGAGGGCACGGTCCCCAGTGTGTCCACTTATGATGCAAAAGCCTCAGGGAGCTCCACTCTCCCCCTTCTTATTAGATGTTTGACCTCTCCTATTTTTAGGCCCTCTAACCCAATAGTGAGCGGATATGGTGCGGAGGTTCTCATGACCCAGCAGTGCCCGCTACCCTCTCGCCCACTCCTGGCACCCAGACGCTCGATGGATCCGGAGGAATCCAGATTTTGCGCCATTCTTACCTTATAAAGAAGATGCGGCTCGGAGCCACTCCTGGGGTTTCATCGTGAACACCTATTAACATCACAGATGACTAAGTGTCAGCAGTGGACAGCTCGTTCGGATATGAATAGAAATGCGGGGAAGTGGTCTTTATCAAGATATCTTTGTAGCAAACCTTCATGTCTGCTTAAACCATAAAGTTCCTCATATTTACAAATGCACCTTCCAAAAATAAGCAGCAGAGAACCTTCATAACCAAGACTATAAATCAGCTCGAGTACAGAAAACTCTTACATGAACCGGTACTCATTTAACAACATTAAACGATACTATGTTTGACGTCTATTGGAATCCAGCCACAAAGGGTTGGCAAGAATAAATTTGAGGCAAAAACTTTCTGGGAGCTCTTCAAGTGAAAGTAGTACTGAAAATGTTATTTATTTATTGATACAGTTTTATCATTTCATACCATTAACGTATGTGCTCTCTTAGAAACTCTACACG
This sequence comes from Bryconaethiops microstoma, assembly GCA_037577275.1. Lineage (NCBI taxonomy): Eukaryota > Metazoa > Chordata > Actinopteri > Characiformes > Alestidae > Bryconaethiops > Bryconaethiops microstoma. Next base: position 10,270,784 of record JBBJLS010000039.1, on the reverse strand, counting down.
TCATGGTGGTACAGGGAAACTTTTAGTGCTGAAGGTTGACCAAATCTTTGGAAAGATGTGGGTTTCACTGTCTGATCATTTGCCGCACAGTTTGCAGGAGATTGTTTTATGAGGATACAGTGGAGTTTTTGAGTGGGGTATAGGCTTACAGGCACAGTAAAATGGAACGTGCTTGGTTTTTTCCCTAACATATATGTGTACGTACATATTCTGGGTAACTGTATGTATCTATCTGTAGTTTTAAATTGTAATGATATTCAGTTTTTAAAAAAAAGTCATTATTTTTTCATTATATATTATATATATATCGTCCCTAATATCGTCCCTCTCTCCAGTTAGTGTTCAGCTAAATCACGCAACGTTCTTTTGGCTAAAGAGCCTAAAATGCTTCAGAGGTCAAATTCAGAGGTCAACTGTAGAAAATTTTTTTTACGTTTTTAATACTCTTAAAAATAAAAAGTGTTCTTGGCTTGGACGGTTCCAGTAACAGCTTTTAACTTGCAGGCAACTACGCAGTTTATGGTGGTTGTGGCGGCAGACGACTTCATATTTTGAGTTAAGTGTGGCTCTGATAGTTCTTTTTATCTGAACAACCTAATAAAACCTAAGAACAACCAAATATTGTGATACACATTCTGTGCACTCCTAACCTTGCGATTATCCTTGCCATATTACCAATCCCATAATTCACGGGTTAAGCCGTGATCTCAGCTCAAGTTAAAGACTGCAGCCATTTGGTTCAGGAAAAACATACAGGGTTCTTTGTTACGGATGCAATGTGGTCCTACCTACATCAAGTAAAAAATAACAAGTAAAATCAGGAAACCCTGGAAATGCATCACAGACCACTTTAGAACAATGGCTTTAAAGGCCCATAAGTGGTTCTTCTTTGGCATATCTTCTAACAATTCTTCCAGGCACCAAGTTTTAAGAGTAGTGAACCTGTTCTGAGGCTGCTGTATCGTACAGTCATGCAACTATTGCATGTTTTTGCTGCCCCCACTTTCCCACCAGAGCTTCCTATGAGGCCAAGCAGTGGAAAAGAAGACACAACAGTGCCGTCGCTCTCCGACACTCTCTCCCACATGGGCCAGAGCAGACTAATTGCTGGGACCCTCATAGGACCAACAGAGCCTCTGCACCAACAACAAACAGTTTCATCATGGACAGCCAAAGTTGTTTCAGTCCATTAACTAAGCCAGAGCACACATCACTAGTAAAATGACTAGTAAAATATAATATATATGGTTATCCATATAGAATACAGTCTGAGTATAATAAGAGGCTTTAGCGACATTTAGATGGTACAAGAACATGCAGAAACATGCAGAAAAATCATGGCAAACAGTTTGCTTTTACACACACACACACACACACACACACACACACACACACACACACACACACACACAAAAAAACAATTTCAGGTTGAGCCCTTCTTGCTGCTCCATGGAGATGAGACGGGTGAGATGAGAAACTAAACTAGAAACTAAAAATAGCAAGAAAGGCTCCTATTTGCATACGAAAGACATACATCCACAAGGCCAGTGCAAACTTATGAGACAGTTTTTAAGAGAACCAAAGCACTGAAGAAGAACACGATAAGCTTCATTCAGAATTTTGAAGCTTCACATAAATTGGCACACGTATGAAAAAATGTGTGCTGTTATAGGGGTTCCACGCATGTTACCGTGCATCAAGACCTGACCTGAATCTTAATCTGCTGTGAAATAATTAAATAGCTTAGAAATTCTTGAAATATTTACTCAATGCTCCCAATTCAACACATTGGGATAGTGATAAAAATACAACACTTTAGAAACAGCTGGGCTCACTCAATGAAACAATTTTCGGAATAAGTGCATTGATATATTCCTGTTTCTTTTAGTGATAAAGAGAAATAATTATATGCAGCCAAACAGAAGATCTGCACAAAGTGGCTGCAGTTCCATCCAGCCCGTGTGAAAGTGTCACAGGTCAGTTAGGTCAGCCTAGTTTTACATCTTGGTAAACCAGGGTAGCACAGGCTTTTCAAGCCCACACAAAAACTCAAATGCATGAAATTTGGTATAATGAGTAAAAGAGCAGGATGTCACACTTTCTCACATAATTTCTGCCTTCACATCATCGAGCTAGACTAAACTGCTGTTGACCTCTCACTGTATTTTATTCAAAACAACCTCCAGAAGCTGAACTGCACAGTACATCACAGTAAGTTCTTATGTTATACTCAAGGACGGAAGGTTTTGAGGAAAATCGCATTTTTTAGGACCAACGCTGTAATTGCGATTTAAAAGTGATTAATTTTTTTTATTACCTTGTACCTGCAAAAATGACCTGCATGTCAAGTTTTCGGACTTAAATGTTCATGTGCCGGTTCACAAGCTCTGTTTTATAATATATAAGATAATAGGATACAGTTAATTACTGCTGTTCTTGTGAATCCGATACAAAAATGATTGCGGCTAATGCTAATGTTATCGTTTCCTCTGCATCAGTATTACTACTAATAGCGAAATTATAGCTCTAACTAATGAATGCGACCTGCAATCTGTCTGTCATTATAAGATAGTTTTAATAAAAATTACTAAAAAAAATTCTTCAGGCACCAAACATTTCCTGGATCATTGACTACATCTGGAGTAAAATTTCATTTTTGGTGGACTATTCCATTAAGCATCTTTGAGGCTGTTGACATTTCACATTTGTCCATACCATCGACCTGCTCTTCTGTCTGGACGGTGTTGATCCGGACTCCTTTATTTACTTTTTTCTTAAGTAAGGGTTAAATAAATGGTTTTGAGAGTTTGCCCAGACCACTTCCAGCTAAGGTATAACAAAGCACTGAGCTCCTGTGGTTTGAATGGGAATTAAGCTCTTTCCCAGCAATATGCTGCACACTAGAAATGCATCCATGGTGTCAACAGGTACACCAGTCTGACAGCTGCCACAGTGACCATACAGTTACATGCAGAGGGCAAATATGTGAAATCTTATTCATGAGGTGTGAAATCTCACCTGATCTCTGCAGTATATGTAGAGGCCAGTAAGTAACTGTCACCGAACACGTCCTGTGGTTTCACCTTCAGCCTCTGGTTCTAACCAGCACGACGTGTTTCACTCTCCATCACCAGCTGTTACACCAGCTGCAGCTGCTTTTTGTGCGAACTACCGTAGACCCGCCCACCACCTGTCCTATTGGCTGAACAGACTGTCACTCTCCCTCCGCCTTGCTCTTCATTGGTGTTTCACTTCCATTCGTCCAGCCAATCAATGACTCTACAAGCAGCGCATTAGCTAAACACAGTTATAAACACTATTTAAAACGTTTTATTCTGTAGTTCATGTTAGAATATTCTTAAAATGCAAGTACAACCTGAATCAGGTACACAAAACTGAGCCAAATGACCTAAGGAGCTCTGACAAGTGCTGTGACGAGTTTAGGGTGCACAGATGCTAATGTAATGTAAAGTAATGTAATCTAATCTAATCCAAACCAAATGATCCTCTTAATTTAAAAAAAAAAAAAAAAAAAAAACTGCAAAAAAGGGGCAGCCATGGCCTGATGGTTAGGCAGTTGCCACTGTGATCTTAAGTTTGTGGGTTCAAATCACAGGACTGCCAGTGGCACCACTGAGGTACCTTGAGCAAGGTACCCACACACTGCTCCCCAGGTGCTGCGTCACCGCTTCACTTGGTGAATGGCTTAAAGCCAGCAAAGTGATAAAGCTCAGATACAGGAAAAATGATATGGAATCTAGCAGAACTTATATCATTTTTGGGGGTGATGTGTCACTAGTTGTGAAAACCACAATGTTTCAGAACGACAAGCTGTGAAAAATAGATGCATTGACTGTGTGAACACAGTGCAGGCCTGGACAAAATCACAGAGGATTCATATCATAGTGTATAGTGAGTGTGTGGTTATTCAGAAATATAATAAAATACATGCTAGGCATTTGTTTATGATCATATGGCCGAACGTTCATGAATTTACTGGAATATCCTAGTCTTTAACCAGTAATTTGTGGAAAACAGCAGAAGTGTGATATACAAATGATGCTTCACAGGAATAACATAATATAATTGTATGGATTCTCTTCAAGTACTATTTATTTAAATTAGAGAACATGTAACAAGAGAAACCCCAAGATTCTAACCGCAGCACACAGTATAAGTACAATGCAGATTCATTGCTTTCATTGCACTACCTTAAAAGTTAGCTGCATGCTAGGACGCGGCCTCAGCTAGGAGTTAGATGGAATGTCTTAATGCAGTTTCCCTGATACTCAGTTTGAGGGTGCAAAAATTCTAACTGAGGGTGCGGTGTACTGTTTATCACCCTCATAAAATCAGTGAAGTTATTTTATGGCCCCAAATAGTCGCTGCTCCCTGATAATGCAAACTCCAAGTTCATTTGTCTTGACTCTTATGCTTAAGTGAAAATAGAGATCGCAAACACAATTCTAAAACAAGACAAACCTTTAATGTAAGAAAAGGGTGTAACTCTGGAGAATCACATTTGTCTTATATTCATCTTTAATGGAATACAGCAGGATGAACAAAAAACAAGGACTTTATTGTGCTTCTTACTGTGTGTGACTGCAGTGTGTGTATGGTGCAGAGCTATATTTTTAAATTATTAATTTAAATGAAGGTATTCATTATGGTGGGTACTTCAGGTGGAAAAAAGTTAGCCCCCGTTTCTCTATCTCTGTCTGTCTCTCTCTCTATCTCTCTCATAGACACAGTAGTAGGGGTCTCCCCAGGGAGACGGGGCTGCGTGTCGTCTGATGCAAGAACAAGCAACCTCGCGTCAGGCTGCAGAAAAGTCCCTGAGCAACAGACCACGTTCAGGCCTGCATCACACACTTCTGGATTCCCTCAAATCCTGCTGAGAATTCAAGCCACACAATCCATATCCGTAAACAAGTGAATTAAGGAAATTATTGTGCCCCTAAAAAGCACCAAGGGTGAATGATTTCCTAGCAGGGAAAAGAAACCTACTGTGAAATCCATAAGGTTATGGGGAAAAAAACCCCCACCAAATAAGTCAAATATACAGTGCAGTTCATAAGAAATAGTACCTTGTGCTTTTTGAGTGTTATTTCAGCTCTAGATGGGCTGAGTTTGAACAGGTTTCCAGTCCAAGCTGATAGAATTTGTTTCAATGATGGTGAAATGTTTACTGAGCTGTACATTTAGCTAATTAACTGTCTAATTACAGGATGAGCTACTGAATGTTTGGCAACTAAATATCTCATACAAACGCAACTGACACAGTTTAATATATTCCAGTGACTAGCGTTATTAATATAATACTATGGTCAGCTTTAGTGTTTTTGTAAGGGTAATGTTAGCCACTTTATGCCTTCAGAGAACAGCTGTAGTTTGGTTTGTCAGTACAGCAGCATGCAGGGAAAACTGCAGTCTACTGACTGTCCTGCTGCTTCAGAAACGATGCAAAGATGTTTTTGTTTCAGATGATCGAAGGTAAGGTTGTAAGGCCTGCTGTGGAAGCACTTGCAGATGTTGTATGCCATGACTTTATCCTTTACTTCTTTTGAGTTTTAAGCCGTAATTGTTCTTTTTCTTTTATTACCTGCTCACATGCCCCTACAGGTGAACTGCTACCTTTTCAGGTTGTCATTATCACACTGTAGTTTAGATGCTTATCACCAACACTAATATTTGCTGACAATTGTTTTATTGCATTATTGATAACACAACATTGTTGTTTAAATTCTATGATGATGTGACATGCCATCAAGTACCATTTGGTTAAACTGGAACTGTTAAGAGATTCTCTGCACACTTCCCATCTTATCTTTTTATAAACCTTTGTCCCAGAATTAAAAAAGTGTCTCTATGTCTGTTTGATTTTCAAGGAAAGCCAGCATTTCGAAGAGTTTCTAGACTACCTGAGCATTTTGTTTGATAATGGGTGGGGATGGTGTCCCATGATACTGGTTAATGCCAGTTTTCCTGGCTGGCTGGTGTATGGTGATGTAATCAAAAATTACAGGATGTTTTAAAGGCAGGCCAAAGTCATTATATTTTGACCAAAAATATGAGAAAACATGAATTTTGTCTTGTAAATTAGATTGTGAAATAATTGTGAAATAGCCAATTCTGTAAAAAAAAATAAAAAAAAAAGGTTAGTGATCTCTATACAGTTCCCCAAAAGAACATCGCCTAACAATTTGACCTATGTTCATTTAACCAATTAATATCATGCCATGAAAACTATATGGGACCATGTGTAACGAGGGCTTCGATGTTGTGATTGAATGTATGTCACTCACTACACACACAAAAATTCTAATTTACCTCACATTCTACACTTTAATTCCAACAAAGATTGCTACTGTTCAATTTCTTGTGCACTGCAGTGTATGAGCTGCAATCTCACTGTGATTGCCTAAGAGTGCTCAGGATTGTGGGTTGCCTTTTTGTAACTGTTCATCACTGCACAAAGAAAGTGCAGCTTCTCAAGGCCTCACACCGAGTGAAGGAACCTTTGGAAAGCCTACATTAGACCGCTTTTTTCTTTTCCTGAAACTTCTCACTTCTGCTTTTGACAACATCAGTGGCTTCGATGTTTTTAGCCTGTGGTGAGCCCTGTTGAATTCAGAAATAGCTTCCTTGGTCAGTGTGCATATGTTCAAGCGATTCTTCACTGTGTATACTTTTTTTTAGTAATCAGGCCTATCTCGCCTTGAACAGCACAATCTTAAGTTCTCACCGTCGAGTCAAAGCATTGAAACCCACCGACTGTCTGATTTGGCATACAAAGGTTACTGGATATAATAAGCGTGTTGTTCACTCTAAATCTTTGTTCAGGTGCTGCTCACTTACTAAGTTGAAGGTTTGCCTCAGAATGGTAAGACATGATGTATTTGCCAAAGGATTGAGGTAGAAGGTGAAAAGGCAAAACAAAGGCGTAAAAATCAGATCACCTTAAATCTTCCTGCACAAAAATATCTCTGGAATATGTCTTAAATGTGATTTAATGGCTGAAGTAAAGATAGATACAAAAAACGTTAAACACTTCCTCTAATTCTGAGTTAACCATGTACAGTAACTGTAGCAGAACTTTCAGCATCAACATGAAACCCAACATTGTTTTTTTGGGATTACTTCTCAAATTCAATGAAATAAAATGTTACAGCTAAGTAAGTAACACGTCTAACAAAATAATAGGCCTAAAAAAGATGACAGAAAATGCAGGAGCTGAACCAACAGAATGCAATGAACACACACAAAATCGGAATTATGAGCCATATAATTTGTTGACCTAGAAGTGGTGACTTACTTTTAAGTAATTTTTGCCTCTTTAACCATCCTCATCCTCCACTGTGTTTGAGGGTAAACAGGCACCCTCTCCTCTGTGGGTTCACTATAGCTCTGCTTGTTTTAAAACTCTAATTATTGCCCTAAGGGTTGGTGTGGACATTTTTAGGCATTTTGCTGATTTGATCATAGATTTATGAGGGTCAGCAGACTTCTTTCTCATTTCATTTGTGTATTATATAATCTTTCCCATGCTCAAAGGAATTTGGCCACTGTGTCACCTGTATTTCTACCCAATGAAAAAAGAAGTCATGGAAGACATATCAAAAGCTTCTGAAAATGAAAGTGAACATAAAGAGGTAAAATAAAAATGTGAACATGCTTCGATTAAATTGTATTAAGAGGTGACATGTGTGATGCATAGTTTTTTTAAAATATATTTTAAATCGTTTAGGGTGCCAAAATTAGGAACCACTTTTTTTTTTACTACTTTTTCTCTTCTTACCAACCCCCCCCCCCCAAAAAAAACCAAAACATTAAAAACTGACTTTCATACATGACACTGGAATTTATACATCTATACGTCCAGCATTTAATTTTATTATTGTTTTTGTTCTGCAGTTTCTCCTTTTTGTGCACAGCGCTTTGTGAGACTTTGCTGAGGAAGGCACTATATTAATAAACCATACATACCAACTTTACTTACAGAAGGAAAGCATTTAATATCCAAAAAATGTTAAAAATGCCATTGAAAAAACGCTGGCTAAGCCCTAAGACTGCTCTACGTATTTCAGACTTTGGACTTGTTCTGCTGAGGGCAATACCATTTTTATTCCAGAGCCTCATGCCATTCGTGATTAAACATCATTTTAGTGGTTTTGGGAACTAAGGCACTGGACAGAGCAATGTGCACCTGCAGTGTTGGTGCGATGGCTGGAGTTATTTTGCTGCCTGAAGGGGGTGAAGACTTCTTTACAGCCTGTTTTTAGGAATCCAACAGAAAAGTTCATTGTTTTTTTTGTTTAATCTGGAAGGGGTGGAGGGGGAGTGTGTTGTAAACCAGTCGGCATCACATGCTCCGTCTGAGCTGCGACAGAGAGCACAACAGAGGAAAAAACTACACAAATAACTAAAGGAAAGTTAGAAAGGAGGACTGAGGGACGGCTCGACCGTCTCGAGAAGTCTCCTCGCGGCCATGTCCTACAGCCAGCGTGCCCTGGTGGTACTGGCCCTGCTGGGCGTCCTGTCCTCGGTCATGGCCGTCCTGTCCGTGTTCCTCATCTTCCAGCTGCAGGCCCGCCAGGACCAGGACTCTCCGGGGGTCGTGCCCACCGAGGTATCGGCCGTGCTGATGCCCGTGGCCGTCGTGCTGTCCGCCCTCTCTCTCACCCTCAACTTCAGCTCCATGGTTGTGTGTCTCTTGCACAGCTACTTCACCACCGAGATCTGCCGAGGAGAGGAGGACACGCAGAGGTACACCAGCACTCCCACTCTCATTGCATGTAGGAAGACCCCATAGGCCCAGGACCACCATAATCATGTTCTTAGAGAGCTGATATAATTATCTTTATATATGACGAGAGAGAGAGAGAGAGAGAGATTGCTATTGTTATGTATTATTATTGTTGTAATATAATATTAAGATAATTATATCATATTTCTGTGTGGACTTTTGTACTTTTATATCATTAAAATGTATGCATTAAAAATGGTATTGAAATGTTAGATATTATGAGACATTTTCAAGCTTTAGATGAACGACTTAATAAACTTACAATAACACTAATATCCATAAAGCCTGATTTTAATTCAGTTAATCAGTTATATAATCATATCTCAAGGCAGATCCAGTAAATGCATGATTATGTTTCATGCCAAAATACTTTAAAGATCTACTAAAACTACATTTAAAATTACATTTTAGGTAACAACTTACCTTGTGAGTATTGATAATGCCTAGTAAGCATTGATAAATACCTCAAAATATTCATATGACAAATGATTCCAAATTTAAACACTATTGCACATGAGCCCGAAAGCTAAACTACTGTATGTATGATTTGGTTATTTGTGCTTGTTCTATGGATGCACATCTTAATGAAGCATCGCTGTAGTTGACTTAAGTAATTAGTTTTCAAAGGGATGTGGGCTGTCTGGTTATTATGCTCAGGAGCAGAACTACAACTGACTTCATGTTTGTCTCTTATAGGGCTGACTGGTTTCTTTTGCATAGCAGGGCTGTCCGGCATGTTGCCATTGGCTTGTTCTGCCTAGGAATCTCTGTTTACCTGGGTGGTGAGTGACGTCAGAGAAGATTTTTAACGGTTTCAGTCAGAATTCACTCAGTTTTCTTCTTAGCCATTTTAATGACATGATTAAATGTACAGCTTAAAAACAATGTTAAATTAATCATAAAAAAAACCCCTCCCATCATCATGTTAAATGTGATAATTCTTAATGCGGTATTAGTAATACAGTGCAATGTTTCAGTGGTATGTGAAAGTATTTATGTGCAGCCGAGAACAATCCCTTCCTTCACGCCATTGACAAAATACTGTAACTGAGGACCTGGCAAAGGGCTCGCTTTCATTCCAGTCCAGAGCCGAATGCCAAAGGCCTGAAATCCAAGAAGAATCACGGTCTTAAGAGTGAGGTTCACCTCTGACCCAAAGTCCATTCAGCAGGCCTGTAACTGCATTTCATATCCCAGAGCTCTGCTTCTCACCACCATCCCTCATTATACCAGGATCCACAGCTCTTTTCCTGTAGAAAATAAATGAAAAAATAAACAACCAAAATAAAAACAGAGCACCAATAGATCCGCTACATTGGCTTTGAGGTCAAAAATGTAACAGTTTTGCATTTAACCCTGTTTCTTTCTACATTCACAGCGATGGCGATTTACATGCTCCTGGTCTTTGAGATTGAGACGGGAATAGCCAGCGTGTGTGTCCTTTCCTCCGGTGTACTGGTGCTGCTGGTTATAGTGGCTCACTCGCTCTTCCGGGCCGCGCGCACAGCCAGGCGTTTCCGCAACCAACATGTCAACACCGTGTACCAGAACGACCCTGAGAGTAGCCCTGGCATTCACACATCAGAGCTCAGCTTCAGAGAGAAGCCCATGAGGCACCTCAGCCAAGCCAGCATGCATTGCCAGTTCCCCTACACACCCTCCACTGAGCCCAAACAAAAGTACTCGCCCTCCAGCGGCCCACAAAGCCACTCCAGTGAAAGAGAGGCCTACAGCGGCACCGGAAGTGGTCGGATGCACAGGACCCTGTCTGCCGAGTCCGGATTGCTCCACACACAGGCCAAGCCCTGGAACGGTGTCAACAATGAGATGAGAACTGTGCTGGCTCGCAAAGCCACAAGCAAAGACTCCACATTAGTGTGAGTGTAATTACTGTAAACACAGGGCAGCTTTTACATCGAGGTGTTAAACTGTTGCTCCTTTTTAGTAGACACTTTTACAGTTAAATCTACACTAAGCTGCCTGCATAGTTTTATCTAATAAACTCTATATCTAGGTGTACCTCATAAACTGTAAAGTACACCTGTAGGCTAGCACTGCACTGTTTCAGGTTTCTCTCTAATTCACACTTCAATGATGCTGCACTGAATCATCCCAGAAACACACAAAGAATGCCAGAGCGCTTGGTCCCCACATCTGGAACCTCTGCAGTAGATTATCTGTGTCCAACACTAAGGATGGTGGCCTGTTTGTAAAAGCACAACAAATGTGTCACTCATGAAAAAGTGTTCATTCTAAACAAACAAGACAACACCTTCAACAGAAAAAAATAATGTATATAAGTAGAGATGAGCAATGTGGAAAAAATGTCATTGCGATAAATGTTTATGTTTACAACAGATTTTTGTTCTGACATCTGGTAGGTTCGAACAAAAAAAGTGATTTAAAACATTAAAACAATTTTAAATATTTAGGAAGAAAAAATTATGACAATCCTATGACTGCAAGAGTTTTATTCAGTGTTTCACACACTGCAGCACTAAATCCAATTTACTAGGACTAATTATGCTCTCTGTAATAAAACATGCAGCTGGCAAGTGCCAACAGTATCAGGATATGTTTAGAAATGCACAGTATCACATATCGTAGTGTTATTGAATCAAGATGATGACTGTCATCATATTGCCCAACTCTGTTTATAGGTTATTTTCCCACTTTTTTAATTCATTATCTGAATTTTCTAGTTCCACTCTGGTTGAATGAATAAACACAAATGTTGTGTAATATGTTCTTGAAAGTGGAACTTTAAAGTGGAACTCCATTCAGTCCAGTTACCATTAAGCTCAAAAAAGACATCTAAATATTTTTTTTAAACATATGATTTATGAAACCATGCAGTACAATTGCTGACAATGTAATGTAAACAAGTACAACTAAAACTATTTTATTTGTGATACACATCAGAATGTTAATAGAAATCATATTTTTAATTAATCAAGGAAGAAGAAAGAGGGTTCAAAACCTATTTAACTGAAGTATCGGGCCTCATTAAGCAGCACTAACCTTGGCAATAGATTTCCATGTGTCAGGATGATGTGGAAGAGGCATGTGATGGAGGGTCATTGTGATTGGGTGTAGGCTTCACACCACTAAAGCAGCATGCATTGATCGAAAAAGAAAATTAAACAAATCTGAAAGTTTAATTAGGCCAAGTGACAAAAAAAAGAACACAATGTGAAATCAATTTAGCAAATAACAGAATGTGACTGTGAGATAAAAGCCATACTATCATTGGCACTTAACAGAGGTAATAAAACCAGGAAAATAATTCCAAAACAGTTTGTAAACCCAAACAGCCATAAAGACTTTTGAGAAAAAAAAAAAACACCCTTTGGTGAAAAGAAGCAAACAGAAGAACTCAAATCATGAAATATAAGCTCACATGAGGTGAGATGTAGTGAAATTGAGTTATTGTTTAATTTGATCAGCCACTGATTGGTGAATATTTGAACTACCTGCGTCCTTGGGCGCTGTTGATCTGTTCCCTCACTGAGATGGCCTGCTTCAGCAGTCCATCAATGTTTTTAAAGTACAGGCTGCTGTTGGCCATGCTTCTCACCGCACTGTGAATACAACAGGAGCAGGTCACATTACCTTTTACAGTGAAATGTTTACACAACCCTGTGGTTTACAGATAATTCAGCTATTACCTGCATGCATACTCCACAGTATAAATTGCTCCTTGACTCTGTTCCTCCCAGCTCTGCATGTCCGTCTATAGAGAGAGAAAAAGAGTTGTCATTACCAGCAACAACTGACAGTGTCCACTTCATGGAAAAAAAAATAGCTCCATGGAAAAAGGACATATGCAAATTTAAAAGGAGGTGAACAAGATTTTAATGTATGCTACATTTGCTAAATATCCAGGAAATTAATCCCGAAGATTTCTTGCAGGGTTAAAGGAACACTACAACTTATTTTTAATCAAAAAGCATTATTTAAGGTAAGGAATGAAAATGACTTCCAATGGGCATAGAACTCCAAATGATCTTTCAATTCTTGGATTAATTTTTGTAAAAAAACACACCTCTAAGGATTTGTTGGACTTTTGTTTAATTAATTTAACCCTATAATTTTCGAGCAAAAGGGTAGTACTGCAGTACTTGCTAGGTTTTAATACAATATGGTTCTGATTTAAAAATGACTTTCTTTAAAAGTCTAGAGGGCCATGAGGCCCTCCCCACACTGTTCCTACTGGCTTAATAAGCGTGATCTCAGAAGTACAGATGGCATATTGGTATAAGCAAAACATGCTCCATATGCGAGGGTAAAATGATGGCTCAGTCCAATCCTGTAATAAATCTATCCTGAAAAAGAACACACTCACTGCCATGCTGTTATTTATGTGTTTATTCCTGATGGGTATCAGGATGTTTGAGTATGCTGTCTAGGTGTTGAGGTTCATTTGAAAAGCTCACTTAAAGCTTAGTGTAACAAATTCGGCTGATACGCGAAGTCAGTGAACCGATTAAGAAAAAATGTGTCACTGTGCTAACCCTATGAGGGACAAATACACTATATGGACAAAAGTACTGGGACAAGCCTGTTTCTCAGGGGTTGGGCTAGGCCCCTCACTTCCAATGAAGTGCAATCTTAATGCTTCAGCATACCAAGACATTTTGGAAAACTTCCAACTTTGTAGACACAGTTTGGGGATGAATCATTGCTGTTCTTGCATGACTCATAAATGCTCTACAGAATTAATGGGCACGAATTCCCACAGAAACTCCAAAATCTTGTGGAAAGCCTTCCAAGAAGAGTGGAAGCTGTTATAACTGTAAAGGAGGGACCAAGTCCATATGAAAGTCTGTATTTGAATGCAGTGTCATTAAAGTCCCCATTGTGTAATGGTCAGGTGTGCCAGGACTTTTGTCCATATAGTGTGTGTTATCAGTGCCTTCAGGTCCGTTTCTGACCTACCTTGTGCTGCACCAGCTCGGGCAGTGATCTCCTGACGTGCTCCTGTAGACGGTACAGGGCTATGGAGGGCTCGTTTGCCAAGACATACATGCTCTCTGTGAACTTATCCGTTACTGCAACAAAGATAAAGAAACGTAAAGTGGCCCCTTATGTCATGCGTGAACACACCACAGCACAGTGAACAGTGTGAAATTCTGTGTGAAGCATCGTCCAGCCTAGAGATTCCAGTTCAGTAAACCAACATAACAAACCCAAACAATGTTCTTTACATCAGGATGCAGGTCAAATGAACAAGCCAGACTGAGCCACGTTACCTCGTTTAACTTTTAACTGCATTTCCTGGTCTTCCATTGTATACAGAACCCCTTTAAAATTGTATTTTTGTAAAAAAAATAATAAAACAACCCGAGTAACCACCCTCTTCGTTATTGTCAGAAGGTGTGCGTCTGGAAAAAACGCTCGACTTGTTTAACCAGCAAGAGTAAATAGTTCCTAGATGTGCTCCATATTTCTTCAAAGAAACATGAGAGGAAAAAGGAGCTCCAAAACATCTAAATCGACTTCGTGTTTTCTACTTTTAACCCACGTATGACAAAAGTGCGATATATTCCTCTCTTTCGACGTAAACGTAAGTGCGTGTTAATGGTCGGTGCAATCTGTTTTGGTTTCACTTTTGGTAGCTAGCGAGGCAGGAAACCTAAAATTAGAAATATCTTCAAGAAGTGACTAAAGACTCCTGCTTTGGCTCCAGAGAAGATCTGGTAAGAAAACACGACCTATTCACTGTGACCACGGTTTTGTTTTGGTGGTGTTTGGAAAGGTCTTCACTTCCAGAAGCTGCATTTTCAGTGTTGATTACAGTTTCACAGTCATTGTGATCAATGATAAAAATCATATTGCCCAACTCAATTTATAGGTCATTTTCGCATTTTTTGGTTTTCGCTGTCTGAATTGTGTTTCCACTGGTTGACTGAATTAAAACATACATAAAATATACAGTTTAATATGTTCTTTAAGGTGGAAGTTAATGGAATCTTCTACATCCAGTTCCTATTAAGTTTAAATAAGACGCCTGAAGTAAAATCAATAAGCGTATGGTTTGAGGAACCATACAATGAATTGTAATGTAAAATAAAATTATTTTATTTGTGCCACACCTGAATTTTAATATATATCTTTTCTTTTTTTAAATTTACCAAGAAAGATAAAGGGGGTTCAAAACCTATGTAACTAAAGTAACGGGCCTCAGGAAGCAGCACTAACCTTGGCAATAGATTTGCATGTGTCAGGATGATGTGAAAAACTTTGGTGAAAACAACCAAACATCTGAACTCAAGTCATGAAATATAAGCTCACACAAGTTGGGGCGATGTTTGGTGGTGTTTGAAAAGGTCTTCATTTTCAGTGCTGATTACAGTGTCACAGAATCAGCCTGGAAAAATGACATGTTTCTCTGTGTGGAGCAGGAGGAGGGTGATGGTAAACCAGAATGGAGAGTAAGAATGGTGATGGTACACTCAACCACAACACGTCCCTGACCAATAAACAGCGGGGGAACGAGGTCACAGTACGGCCGGCCACTCTGGACAGTGAGTGCATTTTGATGATCTTCATCCCATCAAGAGCTTCTATAGGTTGTTACACTATTCATCTGAAGTGTAAGTACATATAAGTGGTAGTTCTTTAACTGCTGCTTGAGTACTTCTAATGAATTTAGGGGTTAATTTAGGGGCAGCTGGTGGTTAGGGAGTTGCCCCTGCAATCAAAGGCCATGGGTTTGAATCCCAGGACTGCCAGGAGCACTACTGAGGTACCCTTGAGAAATGTACCATCCCCACACACTGCACCCCGGGCTCTGTGTTCCTGGCTGTCTGCTGCTTCACTTGGTGAAGGAATGAAATGCAGAGAAAAATTTTCACATGTACTGTCGTCTGTTTTTTCTTGCATTGGTGACAGCATCGGAACTGCTTTGTGATTGCTCACACCTCAGATCTCAAAATGTCGAGAATAGAGCCCAACACTTCAGATCCTCTGCTGATAGATGCTGGATGTACTGACGTCCATTGCTGTAGCACCTAAATTGTTGTTTGCTCTACTAAACCTGTTTGAGCTATTGTTTCACACAGATAGCAATACGTCTACTTTTAGTGTTTACACACACACTTTAACCAAAGAACAGCTGTGTAATTAACTCATCAATAGGAGTATAGGTTAGCTATTCTCAAAGAGGTTCTGGAATACCACTTGTCCTGCTCAGGGGAAACTCCACGACTAATTTGGGAACCACTGGCCTACATCCATACTAACGAGTTAATGCCCCAGCTGTTTATGATTTTAAGTGGGTGTGTAAAAATGCTAAAATGTGCACGGCAAGGGTTACGCTAGGACTCTTAAGACCGGGAACCACTGGCGCAGGCTACTCAACCCACCTGTAATTATATACATATTCACCTATTCAAGTTTGCATCTAAAACAAACTGTTTTGAAATCAGTGGTTTCTTATTTTAAAGGAAAGGGACATTTTAAACCCTAAGCATTTCCACAGCACAATGTTTGCATTTCAGTTTGAATGTACAGCTTTAAATGTATCCATTAGGCATTTAAATACTTAAAGGCAAAGCTGCTTTATGCAAGCTTCCCCAGGCCCACAAGTACCAGTGCCAGTCACAGGACTTGATTTCAGCTGAAGCGTGACTGATTTTTTTCATTACTATTTATAAGCTGAACAGAAATCAACATTATTTTTTTTTAGATCTCTCCATTCATCAGCTTGCCGCTCATGGAGAAGTGTCGCAAGTGAATCTTCATCTGGCGTCTGGTAAGCAGGCCTGCTTCAGAGGTCACTGATAACCAAACTGCACTGTACTTCTTCATATGTAGAGACAAGCCACATGGTTGTTTTTGCAGACCTTTCCCTACTGAACAGTCAGGATGAACGAGGCTTCACTCCAGTGATGTGGGCAGCAGCGTTCGGAGAGATCGAAATGGTCCAGTTTCTACTTGAGAAGGTGAGAAATAACCTTCGGCCCACTTCATTTGGTTTGGTTGGATTTCTTGTTTTAGACCTAACTCAGAAATCCCTCTTAAATAAGGGAGCTGACCCAAAAACCTTCGCCCGGGAGCGAGAAAGTGCCTTGTCTTTGGCCAGTGCTGGGGGATTTGCAGACATCGTTGATATTCTTCTGAAACATGAAGTTGATGTGGATTCATATGACTGGGTAAGTGTTTCCTAGAGATGTATGGATTATATATGGATATATGGATTATAGCAGCATCAGCAGATAATTTCTCAAAAATATTACTGGCCTCCGACAGATGTATAGCTTTGACACATATTTCAAAACAATATTTATATATTGCAGTCTACTGTGCTAAAATATTTGCATTTTATTCATTTCTCTACCCTTGTGACCCTACAAAAGTAAATGCTATATTCCGCCATAATGTTAATCCAGGTAGATTTGGTCCTGAATTCTGTGTTAAATATTGGATATTCACCCATAGTTCTTCTATCTGTACATCCCTAGTAATTACACTGTAAAAAACGGCACTGCAGTGTATAGCAGCAAACTCTTGTAACAAATTAACACACACGTTTTTTTACAGAATGGAGGTACTCCTCTTCTTTATGCAGTTCGTGGGAATCACATGAAATGTGTGGAAGCTCTGTTAGGTAGGTTTATATTTATGTTGTAATATTGTTGTAATGGCTTTTTTTTAAAAATCAAGTAATTACACATTAATACAATTTGCTGAACTGTTTAGGTCATGGTGCTGATATTACATTTGAAGCAGATTCTGGATACAGTCCAGTGGCCCTCGCTGTTGCCCTTGGCTACAAAAAAAGCAAGTATTATAGTCATCAAATATAGGAATAACTTTTTTGCTCTGAAGATCTTTTAGCCTGTTATACTGTTTCAAACACAGTACATAGACACCTGCCTATTCAGCATTTCTTCCAAAACCAAGGGTATTATTAAGGGGAGTTTGTCCCCCTTTTGCTGCAATAACAGCCTCTAATGTTCTGGGTTTTCTTTACACTAGATGCATGAATATTGATGTGAGAAAGTGATTCAGCTACGAAAGCATTAGGTACTAATGTTGGATAATGAATTCTGGATCACAACTGCCATGCAAACACATACCACAGGTGTTGGCTGGAGCTCTACTGCTCCATAGCCCAACACTCCGGGGGCTTTGGGGGGCTTTATACCCCTCTAGGGGTATAAATGCTTGGCACTGTGCATGTGGCAGGGGCTCATGCGGCAGCTTGTCCCATTCCAGTGGTTAAATGGCTTTCTATGGAACTATGATTTTATTAATGGAACATCAACAGGTTTACCCTGAAGTAGCCGAATACACCAGTTAGGTGTCTGCATATTTTTGGATGTACATTCTAATAACCATCTTTACTTTTTCAGTGCAAAAGCTGTTGGAGGATCATATTCTGAAACTGATGCGGAACTGAAGCAGATCACATTTAAAACAGGACAGTTCTTTCTCTCTTTGACTTCCTCTCCTTGTAAACTTTTTTACTTTTTTAATAAAAATGACCTTACAGTCAAACTCACATGGGTTGCTTTAAGACACTTGTGAAGTTTAATGGCGAACGGTTGTGTAGATATGACCACCAATATACAAGTCCTTCCTTGCTGTTCATGCAGTGACAAGGTGCCCATGAAGTCCATCTGTCACAGCAAGCCGGTTCTGGTTTATTCGGGTCTCCTTTCGTTTGTTATCTTCTCCAACAATCACAAAGAACGTTCTCCCAGGATGTCTAAAGAGTAAATAATTATTCTTCCAAAGAAGTCTGTACTGTTTTCAAAGACTATTTTAAGCTTCTGCACCAGTGGGGCATCCTGAATGGGAAAGCTGTGGGTGAGGAGTTAAGGACATATTGTAAGCATGGGAGGAGTGATAGACATGCACTTTCTTGCATTACGTCAACACAGGCTTTTTAAGCGCCTACGTATACCTACAAGAATGTCCAGATTCATCACTGAAATGTTAGTTTTGGCAAGCAGTGAAACATCATTTATATATTTCAAGTAACAGGTATGAGGGCAATTGGATGCAAGTATAATATCAATATAAATGACAAAGAGGATTTTGGACATTTGAACATTAAAGGGCTCATGTCATGTAAAAACAAATCTTTCTAATTATAATGTGGTATGTTAATGTTTTAAAATGCGCACCCCAGTCTATATTGTCCACACATAGAAACTAAGCAACTTCTGTAGTTTAACCGTGCCAGTTCATGTAGGAGTTGCAGTTTTTCAGCTGAACTGCTTTTTTAAAATGAGACAATACAGGACAGCTCATACGTACATTTACATTTACGGCATTTAGCAGACGCTTTTATCCAGACGCTTTTACGTACATCTGTGTATTACAATCACAGCTATCAAAACAGCCTGTTTAATTCTAATGCATAAAGATTTTCTAATGGAAAATGGTCATATAAAATGAATTATGGTTGGTTTTCATACATACAAGCATGCAGATGCCATAAAACGGCTAAAGAATAGACCATTTTTTAAAAGGATATCTGTAGAGAGTTGTTGTCTTCTGGATAAAAGTCCACAATGTGTTCAAGATTACCCTCTTTGCTACCACCTGTGGAAAGAGAGAACATTAACACTGCTATTATGGCGATGTATATTTATGGATATTTCCACATGTACTGCTGGTGGTGATTAAAAATCCAGGACAGGGGTTCAATTCAGTCTTTAGTGACGAGGGGTGGGCAGTAACTTCATACATGTATTTAAATACAATTTTGATTTAATCTTTTTTGGGTGTTCTAAATGTATATTGTACTTATACTTGAGGATGGTACAACATTTTC
Source organism: Bryconaethiops microstoma (assembly GCA_037577275.1). NCBI lineage: Eukaryota > Metazoa > Chordata > Actinopteri > Characiformes > Alestidae > Bryconaethiops > Bryconaethiops microstoma. Next base: position 10,251,189 of record JBBJLS010000039.1, on the reverse strand, counting down.
TGGATCTGATGTCATTCCGTTGCTTCTGCTGTTGTTCACATTTCTCCCATTTCTGTTTTAGTATTTTATTTTACTCTGAAATGATCTTGAAAAGAACAAATCTGAGCTCCTACACTTAGAGATGCTGGATGCCGGTCTGGTTCTACAGAGAACTTTTTACGCAACTGTTTTAGCTACTTTTCTTGAACTTGAGTCATTACTTCATTTAAACACTGATCATTCAAGCCTGAAGATGGCTTTAGGCTACACTGCCAGCTTCTGTCAGGCTGAAACGTGTGTGGAACAGAATCAAAATGTGGACTGAGAGTCCTCTAGCAGGTTATGTGTGTATTCCATTGCATAGGTCTGGTCAGAAACCTTGTAACTTGCAAGATTTTCCTGAAAATCCTCCCTGGAACTGCAGCTTGAGCTCAGACACCTTCACCGGCGTGGGAAACTCCAGAAGCACCCACTGCTGATCCCCCTGTCACAGACACAAAACTTTACAGAAAGTCTTCAAATCCACAGTTTGTGATACAGATATTCAAATATAAACTAGTAAAACTACTCTTTTACCACAAGTCTAAAACCACTTCAACTTTAGAGCTTCACATTGAGAAATGAAAATGCATAACTTAGTTTCAGTGAGAAAGCAATTAGATAATGCATTCATTAACATTTCATTTTTAGCCCTGAAAACTGATCAAATTGAGCTCTCATACTTGTAGCATAGAATATAACTACTAAAAAAACCATGAACTCCCTGGTGGAAAAAAGATATCTCACTAAAATACACTATATGGACATAAGAACTGGGACCCTTTACAGCTATAACAGCTTCCATTCTTTTTGGAAGGCTTTCCACAAGATTTTGGAGTTTCTGTGGGAATTTGTGCCCAATCAGTCTGTAGAGCATTTATGAGATCAGGCACTGATGTTGGACGAGAAGTCCTGGCTCACAATCTCTGATCCAGTTCATCACAAAGGTGTTGGATGGGGTTGAGGTCAGGGCTCTGTGTGACAGTCAAGTTCTCCCACACTGAACTCATCCAGCCATGTTTTTATGGAGCTTGCTTTGTGCACTGGGACACAGTCATGCTGCAATAGAAAAGGTTCCTCCCCAAACTGTGTCCATAAAGTTAGAAGCATTAAGATTGCCCTTCACTGGAAGCAAGAGACCAACTGAATTCAATAATTAAGATGTGTCCCAATACTTTCGTCCATATAGTGTATATTTTCAAGACCAAGTGGAAATGACAGTTTAGGATTCAGTTTGTTTTACATCTCAAATTTCAGCTTTTACTTGTTTTGTCCTTGTTTATTCTCTCTAAAGTACTTCAGCTTAAAAGATCAAAGGCATTTCCACGTGGTTCCAACTGAAGAGGGTTCAGTCAAATTTGAAGCACCTGGTCAGAGTTCCAGCACGTCTCTTCATTAGAATCAAACATGAACTTTTTCCCAAACTGTTTGACATCTCTGTTCAGCACTGAGCTCACCCTGCAGGACAAAAACCCACGAGGAACATGAGGGACATCAGAAACATCAGCACCACCCAGATCACAAATGAGTACCTTGTGTAAGTAAGGACATTACTTGAAACATGAACGCAATTCTTTCAGATAAAAGACGTGTTTCCTCACCTGCTCTGTGTGTTACAACAAATAAGAGACACAGCCATGCTCACTGTGAACTTTCAACTGTGGGCAAAATGAAGACGAGCTGTGAGGGTGGGTTTTACGACATTTGGGGCAACTGCACTTTATAATAGAGACCACCAGGGGGTAGCATTGCTCCTCTACACTAACATGAGTCCCTTATGTGTCCGTTTGTGACACTCTATATGGACAGAAGTATTGGGACAGATCTAAATTATTGAATTCAGGTGGCCCCTTACTTCCAGTGAAGCTCAGTATTAATGAACTGGAAGGGAGATTGTGAGCCAGCCTTTCTCGTCCAACATCAGTCCCCGACCTCATAGATGCTCTACAGAATGAATAGCCAGAGAAACTCCAAAATCTTGTGTAAAGCCTTCCAAGAAGGCTTGTTATAGCTGTAAAGTGGGGACCAAATCCATCTTAAAGTCTATGTATTTAAATGCAATATTATTAAAGTCTCTCTTAGTGTAATGGTCAGGCGTCCCGATACTTTTGTCTGTTTAGTGTACACGAACACTGCACAGCACAACACAGTGTGAACAGTGTGAAATTCTGCTCTGTATTTAACCCATTCACCAAGTGAAGCAGTGGGCGGCCAACAAGTCAGTCCCCAGGGAGCAGTGTGTGGGGAGATTACCTTGCTCAAGGGTACCTCAGTGGTGCCACTAGCAGACCGGGGCCTCGCAGAATTCTAAGAGTTGATTCCGTGTAATCATTTCTAGGTTTACTGGTGTGAAGAACACATTTTCGGATGGACTACAAATGTAAATGTAAATGTAGTCAAGTAGGTTTATTGTCATCTCAACTATATAAACACAGAACACAGTGAAAAGAAACAATGTGCCTCCAGAACAACAGAGCAACACAAGAACAGAAACAGAGACACCACAAGTGCAGACAGGACAAAAGAGAGTGCAAGAAATTAAACCACAAGAGCAACAAAACGACCGGACAGTTGACTATAGCGACAGTACAAGAATGAATGAATTCTAAACATTGTAAAGTTACAGACATAACAATCTCTCTCTCAATGTCAGTAAAACTAAGGAGATGATAGTCGACTACAGGAGACAGCAAGGGGGTGAGGCGTCGGGTCGGGGGGGGTTATGGGCATAAAGACATCCATATCTGGGACACTAGGGTAGAAAGGGTCAGCAGCTTCACTTTCCTCAGTGTAAACATCAGAGAGGACCTTTCCTGAACCTGCACACAGAGACTGTGGTCAGGAAACCTCACCAGCAGCTCTACTGCCTGAAGAACTTCTGGCATGAATTTTAACATCACCTCAAACTTCTGCAACCCAGAGCCTGCTGACAGGCTGCATTACAGCAATCTGTGCTGTTTCCTATTCTGCCTGTACAGCTTACCATTTACTGCATACGCCATTAACCAGGACTGCTGTTCGGTACTGTTTACGCACTCGTTCACTTCAGTAAATGTGCAATCGCAGTACTGTTATAGACTCTACTGCTACACCCACTGTCACTTTACTTCAGTGTACAATACTACTCACTTTAACCCCCAACATGTAATTACTGTTACACATGTCACTTTTTTCTCCAATGTGCAATTACTGACTACTTACACTCATCACTGGTGCCTACACTACACCCACATCACATACATACATGTACATACTTTACCCTATTTATGATTTTATTTCTTTTACTGATCTTAGCTCATCCATTTAAATATTTTGTATGTGTTTACTGATTGGTTTTATGCTCGTCCAGATAACTTCATTGTAATGTTGACCCTGTGTTAACATACAGTACATATGATAGCAAAGATCTAGTCTAATCTAAACTTCATTTTCTATTATAGGGGGCGCTGTAAGGGGGTAGGGGTCTATCATATTAGGGGGTCCTATATTATAAACTTTTATAGGGCTACCTCTTCAGTTCTCTGAACTACCTCTAAAATCTGTACTATTCTCCTCTGCCTTTGTTTTATTATCCACACCTTTATTGCACTTTTAATCTTTTTTTCTATTTTCTATGCATTTCTTTATGTATTCTGTGTGTTCTTTTTCTTTGTTTCCTCCTATGTTCATGCTGAATATTTGTATTCTATTCCCGTAAAGCACATTGGATGACCTTTGTGTATGATAATGGGCTATATAAGTAAACTTGACTTGACTTGTGAAATTGATTTCAAACTACTTTTTCGTCACAAGTTTGACATTTTTCCACTAGGCAAAGCGATATACGCGCAGTCAGCTCAGTCTGTTCATGTGCATGTTGTGTAAGGATGCATTTTTTAAAACAAGCAGTCAAAACTAGTGTCTCCCAGCCTCGGTTCAGTTGTTGCTAGACCTGGTCTTAGAGGCCTCCTTTTCTTAGCCCACCACTTCAGGTCAAGAAATACTCGTTAGTTGGTTAATTAGTTTGATCTGGGGAAAGGGGGCCTCCAGGACCAGGACTGAGAACTACTGGTCTACAGATTGACAGCAGAGACTGACCCTCTGGGTGAGAAGTCCAGTCGAGTCCAATGTTTTGCATGGCCAAATTTCTGTCGCTGGAAAATTGACTTTTTGTGACTGACTTTTAGCCAGAGCCTGGAGACCTAACAAACTGCTCAACATATTGATTTGATAAAGTACCACAAATCAAATGATGCTGTTTTCTTTACATGTATCAGCTCTATTTTCCTAATAGACATAACAGAAAATCTTTTATTTTGCGATATCTTTTATTTATTTCAGCTTGTGTATGGGTATAGAGGATGCACAGCAAAAAAAAACAAAACAACCCAGTGTTGAGTAACTACCCACCTACAGTGTAGAATTCCCACCTTTAGTATTGAATTCATTTTGACGTTGTTGCTATGCCACCCACAGTCCCTGGATTAACTCTTCCATTGTACATCTGTGTCCGGCTGGGCTTAAGCGTATACTGTGGGTGTTAATTCAACGCGATTTTGCTGTGTACCCAGTCATGGTGTAGTCTTGTGGCAATGGTTGGTGTAGGCATGTTAAAGTGTAAAAATGTTTATATTGCGCAACTGGAAAAACGGCCTTGATATGTATAAAAAGAGCAACATTTGATCAATGGTCTTACAACAGAAATATGACAGAATAAGCTATTATTATTAGTGACGTATTATTATACATGAATTTCAGTGAAGAACTGACTAATTCACTTACTTGCCATTTTGTGTCTCAAACATTGTAAAACACTGCTCAAACACAGATGGCATGCTGTGTATGGTGTGTTTTTGGACACTTCACTGGTTTTGGCTTGATGTTACCAGATTGAACATCTAAACCATGTTAGTAGCAAAGCTTCACCACTCCCAAGCAGCTGGAACCTTGTACTGGTTTGATTTTAGCAAGACAGCACAGCGAAGTAGAATCAAATGGCCTGTTGAAAGTTAATTAGTTTGATCAACATTTGTTCAGTCCTGATAATACAGAACTACATGTGGTGGCTTTCATGATGATGTCTGCCCACACATATTTAGGTTTTCTGTGTTCTCTCAGAACCATCTGGTTCTTTTTCCATCATTTGTGCCCAGTATTATTTTCATCATTGTGTGCAATATTATCTTTTGATGAATTTGATGCCACCATTATTGGTGTTGATGGTGGTCGAGTCCTCAGATTGATTAAAAATGTAGATCTTTTGAGGACCAGTTTGAGAGCCACTAGTATAAGGAATCTATACCAATTTTAGAGTTCTTTGTTATGTTTAAAAAACGTTTTTCCCAAACAGACATTTCATTTACAAAATTGGTTCTTGTCAGAATCATTTATTTCATAGAAGCAAAATTACAGACTTGGACCATTTAACTATTGGAGAATCCATTAGTTAACAGTTAAGTTATTTGGAATTGTCTTGACGTTGCCATTGATTTGTGTGTGCTGTGTACTTGGCAGTTTGCTTTTGTGAACATTTGGTGACTTGCAAGAGGAAGACACATCTGCTTGCACTGGAGCAATTAGCCGTGCAGCTCGTTTTTTTGCTGTTCTTGGCGTGCTGCACACACACACACACACACACATCCCTGATGCTGAAATTTCCTGCTACAGTTTGAATGAGGTTCTTAATTAAACCATTAAGAAGCAAAGCGTTTGCACAATATGGTTGGCTGCCTCCATTACAAAGCGTAATCAGTTGTAATTTATTCGTTTACAACAGCAAGAAATGGATTTCAGTCTTTGTCTTCTTTTTTTCCCCTGAATTCACAGTTTTAAAGTGGACATCCATTAAGCTGCTTGCCCAATAGAGGACATCTTACACTGTGCAATAACACTACAGTGATTGACGGACAAAGAAAAATTGACCAGAAGATGAGCCGTGCTTGTAGGGTTGTAATTGCCTATTGTGCTGCTTTGGGAAGCCTTCAGTCTTCCGGCTGCTGGGAGTGATTATGTAATTGCGAGGCAAGCTTCGGAATAAAGCATTAACCTTGTGAGGTGCATTCATAAAAGTTCCTCCCGGGATTTATTTTGCATTATTTTTAGGCCTTTTTTTTAGAGCAAGACTTTTTAAGAGAGGCTAAAAATTGGTCTCATGGACCCACCACTTGCCCCTGAATGCTACAAGCCCTATTTTTGATCCAAATATGTACCTTAAATGTCACCCTCAGGGCTTCCAGCTGCGGCTTGGCAGGAGGCTGACCAGGGCATGTCAACAGTGTTGACAAGACTCCATTTTACAGGAATTTTTGTCACAATGTCATGCTGTAAATTGTCAATCCCTCTGGCTATTGGTTCTACACAGCGGAAGGTACATGCATCAGCAAGGTTTATGAAGTGTGACCGGTCCCAGTTAGAACACCGCCTGAGTGAGTCTCAAACTGCCCGAGAGACAACCTGCTAAAGGACCAGCTTGGGCAAAGAATCTGTTCAGATTGTTATGTTTTTATATCAAAAATGAGAGCATACTGTGCCTGCAGGGTCATTCTGACAATTCTGGCTCTGAAATCTAACAGGCAGAGCTACGTAAAAAATATATACAAGTGATTCACCGACATACTATGAAAACACACATTAGTCCTGTATTATTGCAACAGGGCGTAAAAACCATTGTGTTGTTCATAGAAAAACCACAGAATAAAGCTTATGGCAGTTGTTCATATTTAATGGATTGTTTGTTAAACGTTGGACAATTTGATGCATTTGATATATGTTTTATAAAGGCAAGTCTTATGAGACTATGCATTACAATGATTTTACCGTGTTTAAGGGGGTTGTGGTGCACCACTGATTGCCACTTTAGCTAAAATTTCCTGGATTTTTGTATAATGTTTTGTGCAATTAAATAATTAAGATGGTGATTGAGCACGGTTAGATGTTCCCATCTGGCACAAAGGTATTTAAAAAATGACAAAAAGTTCTCAAAACTATTGTAAAACAATGCCTCATGCTTCAGTTAATAAATTCATAAACGTATAAAATAACTTTCTATAAGTGATCGTCAGGAGGCAAGAGACTGTGATTGAGTAGCATTTCACACCAAACCCATTGTGAATAAATTTTGTATACCTTATTTATGATTTAATAATGGAGTAATTTGGAAAAAAAAAGTGTGGAATTCTTCTTTAATTGTGGTAAGACAGTTGTACCACACAGCCTTGGCTGGCATATTACTTTAGTAAATGGCATCGAAGTACAATATTATATAAAAAAGCACTGTTCAAGGTTCTTTAGTTTATTTGTGTAGCAGAAGACACAGAACGCCGAAAAGAACTGCGAACAAAAGTACTTTTTGTGGAGGAATTTTCATGGTCATTTGCCGTGCCCCTGCCTCATTGTCCAGTACTTTATTTACTGTTTGTCCGCTTCCCTGAGCCTCAGAATGAGGAAGGTTGCTGTCCAAGGTCGGCTACACCAGACTGTGAGTGACGGAGATCTAGGCTCCAGCTGTCTAGACACCTGAGCATTGGTTTAGCCCTGCAAATTGCATTTAGCGCTATTATAGTAAAATCGCACCCCTAATTAGGAGGATTCAATCTCATTAGTGATCATTTACACTGTCTGTAACAGCGGGGAGCACCTACAGTGCTCTGTGTGGGGGCGTTTTGCTGTGCTGTAGTAAGGGCTGCTAGGCCATTGTGTTACAGCCCTACTGCACAGACAGCATCATAATTGGTCTTCTAGAGCCCTGTGCTAATAAGGCTACCACACACATCTCATGGACATGTGTGTGGGATTTGTGTGTTAGGGGAGCTGCTCTAGAGCCGGCTGCCAGAGGGACACCATGTCTGGGTCAATTCAATCGGCTCCGTTTCAATATCGTCCAGTCCGAGTGATTTCATTCTCAATGGCCGGCAATTCCACTCAATAAATGATCCAATTACCATGCACACCCGATTCAAACTCTTTCACTTTAAATCCAATCTTCCCGACTTAGCCACGTATAATGGAAGCCGTGGCAATCTTTCAGCGCCCCCTCAACAAAGAGTGATGAGGCCTCCAGATGTTTCGTCTCGCTCTGAGTACATTTGATGTGGGAGATCAAACAATGCTGTTTGCTTCTAAGTACATGGAGGAGATGAGTAAAGGTCTTCTATTACTCATGCACTGCAAAAAAAAAAAGAAAGAAAGAAAAATCTCCACTGCTGCGCAAGGCAGCTCAGAGAACAAAGCTGACATGACCCTTCTATGCTTCACCCACAAATGCATTCTTTCAGCTGCCCCTTGAATGTCTTAAACATTCCGGTTGTCTGCATTTTAGGTAAATCTGCATTAAACCCAGACTGGATGCTAAATAACTTGCTTTTCCTTATATACAGCACTGTGTAAGCCGTGAAATTCTGGCTTCTACACCCGGAATTTCACCTCTAGTGCTCTTATTAATGTGACAAGTCTCTGAGATGTGGGAACAATATTGGCATACCTAGAAAATACAGCACCATGCAAAAGTCTTGAGTCACGCCTTAAATATTCATATAAGTCAGACTATTTTTAATGTGGTCTTGAGAAAGCATTCTCCAGGCTTTTTGAAGGGCTTATCAACTCATCAGCTCATCCAGCAATGGTAACTTCTGAGAGTGTCAACTCCAAAACCCATCAAAACTTACACCATACATAAAAAGGACCCTTTCACACAGGGTCTGGAGCACACCGTGACTGAAATGGTTCATCAGAATAACCAGACCAATACAAGTTTTTATAAAGAACACCATGGTTTCTTTAAATCGATCCTTGCTGTTCCTAAATCTAAGTATTCTCCATGGCAACCTTTTTCCAAGGTTGCAATGGTCAGAAATACTAGGTTCGATATTCTGTAGCGCTCCTGCATGATTTAGATGGTGAAACTGGGTTGACACGGCTCTGTTTTGGTATAAATGTTGTACTTTTTCTTCATGCCCTTTTTATTTTTTGAAAAAGTACAAGTGTATCTCGGTGTCAAGGTGAAAGTGTACATTTTAGCATGCTTTTAGTGTTGCTTGTGTAATTCTGTCCTTTGCTGGTGGAGACTTGACTCTAAGAATGGGTTTGAGTGGGCTTTAATAACGTGTACCTCGGAGACCGTGTCCCAAAGTGTTAACCCAGCCATTTAAACTGCTGCTGACATTTGGGATAACGTGGATGGATCAATGGTCTGGAAATGTCACTGACTGGAGAACCACAATATGGAGGGAGGAGGATGATCTGAAAGTCCATCCCGTACTCACTCACTCACTCTCTCTCTCTCTCTCTCTCTCTCTCTCTTTTTTTCTCCCTTTGTTTGTGCGCTTAGTTTCTTTCTTTCTTTCTTTCTTTCTTTCATTCTTTTTCTGTACTTTCTCTATTTTGTACCTTCTTTCTGTCTCTCACTCTCTCTCTCTCTCTCTCTCTCGCTCTCTTCCTCTACTGTCTGTCCTTCTTTTGATGTGCTTTGCTTTTTGTCTTTCTTCCTTTCTTTGTTTTTTCTTCTGTCTGTCTCTGTCTCTTTGCTCTTCTCTTTCTTTCTGCTTGTCTGTCTTTCTTTTTGTGTGTGCCTCTTCTTTTTCTTTCTTTCTTTATCTGCTCTCTTTCTGGCTGTCTCTTCTGTCTGTCTGTCTCTCTCTCTTTTTTCTTTCCTTCTTTATCTGCTGTCTATTCTGTATGTTTCTGTCTCTTTCTCTCACTCTTTCTTTCTGCTTATCTAGGTTTATTTTCATGTTTGCCTCTCTCTTTCTCTCTCTCTCTCTCTCTCTCTCTGTTTCTTTCTTTCCTTCATTCACTCTTTCTTTCTTTCTTTCCCCAAATTTAATTTTCTTTTATTTTGGTCTGCCACTTGTCTGGACTGCATATTCTCCTACAATGAAGGTGCTGTAGAACTCCAGTGATCACTGGAATTCTACAACACCTTCATTATAGGAGAACATAAGGTACTAAATAGTTATAACAGCTGCTGAGTAAATCAGAAAAAGTTCTGAACCTGTAGAACAGGGGTGTCAAACTCCGGTCCTGGTTCTCCTCCTCAAACACATTCACTAAACCTGACAATTAACTGGCGAGGTGAACCAGATGTTTCTGAGCAGGGAAATCACCAAAACGTGCTGGACCACGAGCCTTCAAGACTGGAGTTGGACACCCCATTTTTCTGGCCCAAAACATTCTGTGGCTGTCACTGGTCTGGAGACTTTTTGTGGTGGTGTCTCACAGTGGCCCTCCATAACTGTGTCACAGTCACATGGTTCACTAGTGTCTCTGTGAAGCTCACTGTCATCCAGTTATGCGAAATGTGCCCGTGTTCGAGCATGACTTCAATAGATAGATTGGATTGGGGGGATTTAGCCTTGGTAATATAGGCTGGGCAAATCTGATTGCATAGAATAGGATTAGAGGGAAAAAACTGGATTTTCACTTTCTTCTTTCACTGCTCTTGTGAGATTGAAACCGTTTCGCTGTAGCTGAGCTTTAGAACGAGGATATTGAGTTAGACAAAGTTGCTGAGTCAGCAAAGTTCCATATGAACTTTGGATTTGTCTGTGGATCAGGAAGCCAGAGAAAAATGCGCACAGACAGGCCTGCTCACAAAAAAAATGCTCAAAAGACTCATCGATGCCTGCTTCTTCACTGAAAAGTTGGAGGGTTAATCTGAGAGCAAAGAGCAACACAGGGCCGCTCACTACGCTGCTTTTACAGACATTTTGCGGCTCATCTCGTTTTTGCTGAACGGAAAAAGTTTGAAGGCTGTACGGGCCAACAGATTTATTTAGATTTGGAATAAAAATGTGTGAATGTTTTGTCTCGCCATGCACCTGTCTCTGTTTTCACCCTGTAATGAACTAATACTGCATACAACCTGCGTCTGTTTCTTGACAAGACATTTTCCATGTGGATTTAAAAATGCCCAAAGCTGAGGACTTAAAGGAATAAACTTAAACTGAGGAGCTGGACTATTTTCAAATTTTGAGTTGACTGATACTAGTATATAGGCCCCACGGTGGTGCAGCCGGTAGCACTGTGTCCTCACACCTCCAGGGTTGGGGGTTTGAATCCGAGTCTTGTGTGTGTGTGTGTGTGTGTGTGTGTGTGTGTGTGTGTGTGTGTGTGTGTGTGTGTGTGTGTGTGTGTGTGT
>JBBJLS010000039.1:10217646-10236602 GCA_037577275.1 Bryconaethiops microstoma | reverse complement strand
TAGCTCCTTAAATATCTAACACTGGTCTGGAGATCCACATTATCACTATAATTATAATTATATTAGGGGGCTTTTTGCAAACCCCACACCGAGTCCTTCAGATGCTTTCACTGACGCAAGGAGTCCAGCAGCTCTCCTCCAGTTCTGAAGCTTCAGTGCACCTGCACACATTTCTTGGTGGCTTTTGGAGCTGTTTATGGTGGCAACGTCCACAAAGTGGTGGAAGAGCCTTTTGTCCCACTTGGGCATTTTGTGGTGGGATAACAGCCATGATGGGTTTAATGTCTCTTGTTGTTTCCTTTCCCCTGGAGACCATCCCCCTGTCAGCCTTTTCAGACCTGTTGGTAAGATTGTTTTCTCGTTTCGTAAGGTTTTAGGGGAGGGGCATCAATGGCATGGTGAAGTGGAAGAGTCGAGAGTAAACACCTGAAGGAGCATTTAGACCTTGGGGCTTTGGCTTAGTTTGGTCATCTCAGAAACTGTGGTCAGCAGAGAAACACTGAGAAGAGAAACCTGACAGGTTTGGAAGGCTGCAGCAGAATATTATGTACCAAAGTTTGGTGGAGGAGGAATGATGGGCTGCGCACATTCATGTGTCTTTATTGTAAATATTTACAGTTATGGGGGGAAAACTTTTTTATTTATGAGTTTCAGATCAATAAAAGCACGCCATTTTGTTGTTCAGAGGTTCACATGCAGAGAGGAGAGAACTCACTATTGTATTTGTTTATTAACCCTCTGAGGTCTGAGGCCTCTACGGCACTTTCAGGCAATTTGCTACGCCTTTACATTTTTAGGTATTGCATCTCACTAAAAACATCTATGCCAAAGTGACAAGTATTGTTATATTCTGGAAAACATCAGCAACAATTATATGTGAGTAAAGTGAATGTAATGAAATTAGGTTTTTTAAAAATATTGTTTAAACATGACATGACAAAAAATAGTTTCAGAGTCTTCAAACAAAGTAAAAAAACACACCTTAAATATGTCTGAGCAAGACTTTTGAAGTTTGAACTTAGTAAACATATGTCTTGGCTACAATAGAGTAAGAAGAGCGTTCAGAAATGTTACGTAGTTTTAATGCAATTTGTAAATTTATAAGACTAGGTACTTTTTCTCTGCTCTTTCACATGCATATTCATTAGATGAGTGTTTCACACCTGTAACTTCTCCCTCCCCCTGTCAATGGTCATGTGATGCCTATCATTGTCTGTCTGACCAGGTGTCAAAGGCTACCACTGTCCATCTGGTCCTGCTCCCAAAGCATCTGTAATAACTACGTCTTCCAAATCTTTTACAAAAGGCTGTGATTGTGTGTCTGGCCGTGTGTCTGCCTGCCCCTGCTCTGAAAAACTTTGTAATAGCTAAATCTCATAAATCTTTTAAAAGTACTGAAATACTCACAGTTCAGAGTGCAAGACTTTTATTTTTCACATGCAAGTGTATACAAACGTATAAGTAAGAATTTTTTTTTTAAATAGTATAAATAAAGTCTAGATAAAGTGTAAGTATGAAGTACAAGTGTATACGTATAAATAAGAAATACAATTTATTTTAAAAAATAGTATAAATAAGAAAGTATAGATAAAGCCAGCAAAACACTAGATATCGCTTCATTCTCCCTATAACACGTGATACTGTAAACGCGAGTCTGAGCACAACACGACGTGGTTTTTAGCTACGTGAGCGTCTGGCCAGTAAAACACTAGACACTGCGCTACTTACTCATCGGAACTGTCTTCGGCTGGATCAAGACGAAGCTGAAAACTCATCTGTTCGTCCTCGCTGTCATTAGACTGTGCGTCGTCTGATTCATCATTCGCTAAAGTTTTCTAGTGCGTAACACGAGCAAGTCCCATGTGTTTATAGGGCTGAAATGGGGCGTGTTCTCACCGCCCCCTGCTGCACAAAGAGCCAATCACGCCGCTGCTATTCATGTATTCAGATTGCTGTTTTACATTTGAGTGGCTGAGGGGCGTGGCTGCGGCGAGCAGTGAGAGAGAAAATCGCATGCTTCATTTTTATTGTATTTACAAATCGCCATCAATATATTTTATGAATAAACATGTAAACAACCCCTCTTCCGCTGTGTAGGTGTCAGGGAGAGCAGCATAGATGAACTGGTGTTTGACACCCTGATCCCGAAACCAATAATGCAGCGCTACCTGAACCTGCTGTCGGAGCACCGCAGGATCATCCTCTCCGGACCCAGTGGAACAGGAAAATCTCACTTGGCTATCAAGCTGGCCCATTATATCATCAACAAAATGGGTCAAGAGGTGACTGACTCCAACCTTGCCTGCTTCAATGTGGATCAGAAATCAAGCAAGGTAAGGAAAAGTGGAATGACGGTGCGTTCAGATGATCAGTGTACTTGTGAATGTGTACGTTTCTACCATGAGTTAAATGGCTGACAGTGTTAAATACAAGCGGTAAATTCCCTCAAGTTCATTGTTCTAAAGTGTATGTGTCAGGCCGTTCTTTTATACCACAAGTACTTGCAGTGAGCATCATAATTGGTCCACCGCAGTGGATAAATGGATTGTTCACTTGATAAATGTACTGGTTGCTGGTGATTATTAAAGCAAACAACTGGCATGTTTGGGTTTTCTGACTTTACAAAGTGATGAGGACTGTGTGTACGCACCATTAATGTTAAACTGAAAACAGAACCGATCATGATTGTAGGTGTCATGGCTCCCCCTGACTCCCAAGTGATGCCAGACATGAGAGCCGATTTCCATTTTGGTACTTTTATTCTCAACAAGTAAATAAAGAGGCTCGAGGGCCCACAAAACAAAACTCAATACGTTTCCAAAAACCAAAAGGAAACCGGGAGAACTCAAACTAGCCACAACTCTTTAATAATGAAACAAACACAAACTCTTTTATAATGAAACTCACCCCCCCCCACACACACACACACACCCACCAATAACCAAACCAGCTGTCACTCATCATTACTAAAACACAAACCCTTCAAAATAAAAGTACAAAACAAAACCGCAATACAAACCTAAACGAGGGTGGCCGCTACCGTCATAGACCTCAGCCCTGACAGTAGGACATAATATACATGATTCAGTACATCATTTCAGTTAAAAGACAAAATTCTAGTCATACTGCACCCGCACTGTAAAATTAACCAATAATATGCCTTGTTTCACCAACCCTCTCCCACCACACCCAACCTGTAAAGCTGTGTAAAGCTGAGTTAGCTGACGGACCTTCCCTGGTCCCATCCATCATAGAAAATAGATAATAGAAAATGACTTTAAAGTAGAAGGTGAGGCACAGGGTTACTAGTATGTCATTTTTATGTGAATGTGTGTGTGTGTGTGTGTGTGTGTGTGTGTGTGTGTGTGTGTGTGTGTGTGTGTGTGTGTGTGTGTGTGTGTGTTCTCTCCCCATGGTTGTGTGGGTTTCCTCCGTGGTCTCTGGTTTCTCCCACAGTCCAAAGACATACTCATCAGGTAAATTGGGGATATTAAATTGACCGTGTGTGTGTGTGTGTGTGTGTGTGTGTGTGTGTGTATGCAACATGGGTAATTGTAATTTGTTTTCACACTTCAGTTTTATAATAGAAGATCCATTTGTACTGGGCAGCACAGTATATTAATTCATTTCTTTCTTTCTTTCTGTTTCTGCTCTCTTTGTTTTTTATATTTTGTCTGATGATGTCTCTTTCTTTCCTTTTTTCCTTTGTTCTTTCTTTCTTTCCCACTGTCTCCCCCCCCCCCCCCCCCCTCTCTCTCTTCTCTCTCTCTCTCCATCTTTATGGGCTCTCTCTCCCCCCATTTAAATTTCCAGATCTGCATCCCCCTTTTTCTCTCTTCACCTTATCACTGGAGTTCTAAAGCATCTTCATCATGTTTTGATAGGAGAGCATAAGGTAAGAGAATAGTTGTGACAGATGCTGAGTAAAACAAAGTTCTGAACTTGAAGAGCATCTTCTGGCCCAAAACATTCCGTGAATGTCCCTGATCTGGAGACCTCAGGTGGCGGCACCTGAAAGTGGACATACATTTACAACAGATTATCATTCACCTGTTCCTCAGCTAGAATGGAACATAGATGAGGAGCTGTACTGGATTTGTCCTGGGTGGCACGGTGGGTAGCCACCTGGGTCCTGAGTTTAAATCCTGGCAAGGGCAACTGAAGGTCATTTCTGAGAGAAGTTTGCATGGGTTCTGCATTGGTCAGTTTTTCCAAAGACATGCATGTCAGGTGAACTGGAGAGGTTGAATTCCTAAGTGTGAGTTTGCTCATGAACGTCTTTCTCTGTGCGGCTGCCCTGCAATGGACTTCATTTTTATTCTCTCTTCATTTAAGTAAAGTGAGGTGGCCACTCCACTTATGGTCACGCATGAACACACCACAGTACAGCACACAGTGTGAACAATGTGAAATTCTTACTCTGCATTTAATCCATTTAACCCATTCACCAAGTGAAGCAGCGGGCAGCCGGGAACACAGCGCCCGGGAAGCAGTGTGTGGGGACGGTACATCGCTCAAGGGTACCTCAGTGGTGCCACTGGCTGCTTTGGGACTTGAACCCATGACCTTCTGATCACAGGGGCAACCCCCTAGCCATGCTGCTTTGTGTAGTTTTATTAGTCAAAAGTTTTAAACCTCTCTTAATCACGTAGATTAAATAAGATCGTTTTCTCAGCGATATATGATGTATGATCTGAATCGGATCTGAAAATGCGTAAGCACTCAAATTGCGAGAGAAGAGTAAAAACTCTCCTAGCCTTTTGGATATATAATGAAAATGTAAGTAAAAAGAACATGTTTTCTGTTGGAAACAATTACTCTATGTTCCACTCCTGCAATGGACTGGCGAATTGTCCAGGGTGTTTCTCACTTTGAGAGATGAAAGAGGCTCCAGCACCCCCCGTGTGACCCAGGTTAAAGATAAGCAGCTCAGATACTGGATGGATGAATAACTTTGTCCTTTACTTGAGTGTTAATGAATTTGAATACTTATACGATTACTCAGTTATGTTTCCGCATATCAGTGACAAAAAAAGAGCCCGTTTAATCAAAGAGAGAAGAAGAGGTTGAAAAAAAGGTGATTTTTTTAATAGTCAAAATAAATTTGGACTATTAAAACTACACAAGTGTCCTAAGTGGACAGTGAATAAAAATGACTTAACATAAAAAATGTATGATATTCTCTGTAGTAGTAGTATATACAGTACTGTTCAAAAGTCAAGTGTGCAGAATGTTTAAGGGACTTTCTGCCCGAAAATACACAATTTAACATTAGAACAATTGCAAAAAACAAGAAAGTATGAAATAATATCAAGATTTCTTTTGTTCGTGAAAAGTACTTGAAGTTTTATGAGCTGGTGAGGAGAACACAGGTTCGGTTCCAGATTTCACCTCAATGCCTCCATTAAATTAAACCAGGAGTAATGAAGTATTGATTAAACTGAATCAGGTATTTGAGGTATTTGATGAGAACTACACTCTATTACTGGGCTTCCATGAGGAGAGGTCTGGGATTGATTAAGCAAACACATAGACATATTTAAAATCACTATTTACTGTATTAATATTGTTTGCATACATTTTAATAATAGCTTTTTAAATATATAATGCTCAGCTAAATAGATTTTTTTTTTAATTTCTCAGGCACCTAAGACCTTTTGCACAATACTGTGTATTCAAACATATGCTAGATGCAGCAGATAGAGATTACTTTGTAAAACAGTGGACTATTCCCTCAAATCTTTTTATATGAATCAGACTGTGAATTTATTAACCAGTCCCAAAAGCAACCAAGAAAAAAATGATGCAGCACCCTTTTCACCATTGCTTTTTTTTTTTTAATGTAAAAAACAACATAATTTATATAACCTCCTATTCAGCCCATGGCAGTTCATACCTGTCCATTCACACTGGAATATAAAGAACACAAATGTTATATGTGGACGAAAATAAAATGCAGAGAAAAATCTAGGGTATGGGCCCTTTTAAGAGTGTAATCTCACAAATAATAAATTAATCTGCTGCTTTCTTGAGAACTTGTCCAATTTAAGTGACTATACCTAGAATATTAGCTTTTGAAAAGATAAGCAAATTTCTTGTGAGGTGTCCAAAACTTTTGCATGGTACTGTATATTCAAACATAGACTAGATGTAGCAGATAGAAATTAGGATGGAAAACTGGAGTATTCCTTTCAATCTTTTTATATGAAAATATAAACCTGTCCCTATAGCAACCAAGAACAAGCTGATGTCTGTGGGTCTCTCGAACGCTTTACTGTCACATGTTCTCCATGGTACTGTGGAGAGAAAAAATATGGACACATCATCATTGATTGCCATGAAAGAGCCTTGAAACAGCTTTACCCTTTTCAGAGTGTTGGGTCTTCAGTGTCTGAGCTTCTTTTGTGAGTTTCCTCACCTCAAGGCAAACGTTCCTGCTGCTGTAAGCACAGTGGTCCGTGGTTCGTGTGCAAATTACGAAGGGGTCTGGACTGTAAATGCCATGCATTTTGAGGGCTGTTGTTTTTCTTGTTGTGTGACGAGGATAAATATGACATTGTGGGTAATGGGTCAGGCTCGGAGAGAAGATATCATTAGGGCACAAGGTCCTAATTAATAGATGAGCCCGGCTCTGTGGCCTTTGATATGGTGAGTTTTCTTTGCCTTCAGAGACGCAATTTGGACCAAACACAAACTGCTGAGACGCATTGCCTTTGTCCATCTTTCATGCCATTACGGGCTAAATAAATCCCCCCCCCCCCGACCCCCCCCCATCCGACCATGTGATCTCTCCTCCTTGGGGATTCTTTTGATTAGCAAGGAAATAAACTGCAAACTCGGCTAGCGCAGGCGTGGAAGAAAGTCCTGCACGCTCTTAATCATCTTCCCTGGGAGCGTGAAACGCTCCAGTAATAATGTGTGTGCGTAAATAAATAAATAACCAAAAGCCTCAGATCGGAAAGGTGAGGTCATAACACATTCGTGCAGTCTGAGGCTTTGCTGGCGTACAGCCAGGAGAGCGTTGCATGAACAAAGTAATTAGACCACATCTCTTCCTCTCAGCTCTACTTTTCCTTTAGGAGTGAATATGTTTTGACTGCAGTGTCTTCTAATATCACGTTATTGTAAAGGTTGTCTTTGGAGCGATGCCATTGCAGGTTCCAGAAAGCTTTGAGCTCAATGAGGTTTTAAGGAACCATCCTTTCAAATACTCTTTAGGGAACCAAAAGTGGTTCCTCCATGGCAGCGCTCCAAAGAACCCTTTTGTCACCATCATTTGATCATGAAAACAACCTTTACTAACTTTGTTAAAGGTTTCAAACATTCACTCCCCTGTCTGTAAGGTCTACATATAGTAACATATACAAAAAAAACGTACATTTTGAATTCATTGTTTTTGTGACATCACAAAAACCAACATGACGCATTTCAACCTGGACCATTTTTTTTTTCCTGAGGGCCAATACAGGGCAGCCAGTTAGAACAGAGGTCATTTGCATATATCAGTGTTAAAGGTACAGTAACGCAAATCCTCTTTAAATCTTACCGAAGACAATTTTGTAAAAACCAATAAAGGATGTTTTTGGTACCTACAAGAATGCAAATATCATTAGTGAACCTCATGGGGAAAAAATAAAAAGCAAGAAAAATGTAGAATATGGGCCTTTTAAGAGCATAATATAACGTATAAATTAATGTGCTCCATTTCTTGAGCACTTTTCCAATATATCCGACTATATTTTGTGTTCTTATGTCACATACAGTGTGGTTAGTTTCCTGGGCAAAGGCTGTTTTCAATGTTGAATGAACTTCAATGTTAAAACAACAGTCCAGGACTAATCTAAAGGACGCTGCGAGCTTCAGTATGGGAGCTATTTGCAGTAGTCTGGATGCTTTAGGAAAAAAAATAAAGATCTAGTCAGAAATTTGCCCCAGGTTTTAGGTCGTCTCTCTCTAGTCCTCTGCTCTCCAGCGCCCTAAAGGTCATGACTTTGTGCGCTAGTGCTATTTCACCTCTTGTTATGCTCGCTTCATTCATCGGCATCTGTTAGCTCAGTGAGTCAAGGTTAGGATATTAATCTTCCGTCAGCGCATCGAGAGTATTCCTGATCTTTTGCATATAGACAACTATCAATTAGGGCTTAATGCTAGGTTTGATTGCAGGGCTAGAATGGTGCTTCAGATGCAAAGCTAGGTTAAGAAAGCAATCAAAAAGAGTGGCAGCCAGAAAGGAAACAATTTCACCTCTAAAAGAGTGAGGTGGATCTGGATTGTTTTGTGTCATTGCACGAGGGGTCATCGTGTTAAAAGTGTGAAAAGGCTTCAAGAGGCACTGGACTGACAGAGGGAAGCCTTGGTCTGTTTTTTTGCTCCTGAAACTGGGCTGGTGTGTTCGGCTGGAAGGTTTTAATGATAAAATCCAGCCACTGAGAGAGGATTGTTGGAAAGCAATTCACTTTTTAATGTTAGCTGTTGGCTGTCTGTGTTTCTATACATGAAGACAGATGTACCAACAGATGCCTGGCAGGCAGAGAGAGAGAGACCTGAGGAACTGCTGCCCTCATAGTGCCGCTCTTATGAAGCTTTTTCAAATCTAGAGAGAGTGTACACTCCTTCATATCTATAAAAGCCTCATGAAAGGAGCACTCCTGCATTCCTCAGCCTCACCTCTGTCGCCCCAGACTATCTATTACTAGGGGATTTTGATTCCTTTCCCTGTAGTTTGGAAATCCTGTTGAATTAAAACTCATCAATAAAGCAAACCATAATACAGCAGCTAAATTGAATAAATATTTAAGATATGTCTTTCTTTCTTTCTTTCTTTCTTTCTTTTTCCTTCTATTCTTCCTTCCTTTTCACTTCTTTTTGTTTTTTTCATTCTTTCATTTATTTCAATTCTTTCTTTTTCTTTGCTACTTTTATTCCTTCCTTCCATTTTACTTCTATTCTTTCTTGTGTCTTTCTGTCTTTCTTTCTTTTTTCTGTCTTCTGTGTGTGTGTGTGTGTGTGTGTATGTGAATATGTGTGCTGCCCACAGAGAGCAGCGTTATTCAGAGTGAGGACTGTGTGTGTGTGTGTGCATGTATGTGCAGGTGTGTATGTGTGGTTTTGGCAGCCATTGTCCTCAGGGTGGCAATAGCCCCCAACACACAGATGCAGGGTGATTTTCCATTTTCCTGTTGTAATATTTCTGTCAGATGCTAAAGGAAGGTAGTGTGTGCTCATAAAAATAGATACTGATAGAATGATAGAGATTACATCGGCATTACACCACTGATGTCGCATTCCATCAAAAATCATTAGCGCTTGTGTTCAAGGACACACTTCCCAGAGCTCCTTTAACATTTCTGGATGTCAATTTAAGACCCAGCTCTCTTCAGAACAAAGCAAAAGTTCTCCTCTGTTTGTCTATGATACTGATACTATATCTGTCAAGAAATACTGGGGATAGCTAAAAATAAATTTGAGTGTTTTTAAAATATAAGGTTAGATCTTTGACA
Organism: Bryconaethiops microstoma; assembly: GCA_037577275.1. Lineage (NCBI taxonomy): Eukaryota > Metazoa > Chordata > Actinopteri > Characiformes > Alestidae > Bryconaethiops > Bryconaethiops microstoma. The sequence continues at coordinate 10,227,102 of JBBJLS010000039.1, read as the reverse complement.
GCTTGACAGTGGGTTTTCTCAGTTGTAGAACTGTACAATACCTTGTGTGTGTGTGTGTGTGAGAGAGAGAGAGAGAGAGAGAGAGAGAGAGAGAGAGAGAGAGAGAGAGAGAGAGAGAGAGAGAGAGAGAGAGAGAGATGCCTGTGTGTAATACAATCCAGCCCCAAGGACACTCTTTGATCCTAACACTGTCTCAGCCTGGAGCGATGGTAAGGAATTAAGTTTGCGGAGCAGGATTGAACAGTATCTGTCAGTTAGTGTATTCGAGGTTGACATGAGACTAGATTGTGTTTCTATTTGTTTCAGGAAGCTGCTCTCTGCACCTGTATTAAATTAGCATCCGTGGCTGCCTGGCTTCATTTTCTCTTAGTCTCCCCTGTCCTGAAAGAAGTTCACCATCTCTTTGTCTCAATCCAGGCACCATGTCCTTTGTCCTTATGCACTTCACTATCCAGTTTCTGAATTTTTGAAAGCTAGAATAATCTCAAATGATCTCAAACGTGAGTAGAAGCATGTAGCGGACATTAGGTAGCTAAAGTTAGCTCATAGGTTGATTTTTACTTGGTAATGTTAATTCTTGACCAGAAATATGAAAAAAAAGAAATGTTTCTGTTTACTCTGGTTTGTGCATGGGTGGCACTGTGGTGCATGGTCATTGCCTCATAGGAAAAAGCTTCTGGGTTAGATTCTCAGCTATACCAGGGCAGTTATTTTTGTGTGGAGTTTAGGTGTAAAAACTGTAAAGTGGTCATTTCTGTCACACATGAACACAGCAAATTCTTTCTCTGCATTTAACCTGAGTGAAGCAGTGGGCAGTCAACAATGTAGCCCCCTGGGGTGGAGATGGTACCTCACTCAAGGGTATCTCAGTTGTGCCACTTACAGTCCTGGGATTCAAACCCATGAATGTCTGATCACAGGGGCAACTTCCTTACCTCCAGAGAACCAGCAATTTTGTTTACAACACATTCCAAAGACATGCCCCAGAACTGGAGATGCAAAATTTACATTTACCTTATTTAGGAGACGCTTTTATCCAAAGTGACTTCCAGGGGACAGTCTCTCTTAGGACCAATTTGGGATTAAGGGTCTTGCTCAGGCACTAGGCCCACTAGGCCAACACCACCCCTAAATTGCCCCTCAGCATTTAGCAGACATTTACGGCATTTAGCAGACGCTTTTACCCTGGAGTAACTTGGGGTTAAGGGTCTTGCTCAGGAACCCAGTGGTGATTTGCTGAAGGTCGGATTCAAACCCATGACCTCTTGGTCCAGAGGCAAGTATCCTACCCACTAGGCCACCACGTGAGTGTGTTTGTCTGTGTGTCTCCTCTGTGATGGACTGTGACCTTGCCAGGGTGTTCCTCTGCTTTTCGCCCAATGACCCCTGGGATAATGGATCCAGATAATGGATAGATGGGTTTGTACATCCCTCAAGAGGTTCACCTTCTGTGCATAAATACACAGACTGTAATGAATACGGGAAAAAGGATCCAATAGCAGAAGATTTATTTTAAAAGAGAATGAGTCCGTAAGGCAAAAAGGGTAATCAATGTCCAGAGCAAAAGTCCAAAAAACCAAAAAATCCGAAATCCAATAATTTAGGGCAAGGCAAAAAGAGTAATCCGGGGCAAAAACAGGTCAAAAACACGAACAAGAAAAGCGGGCATGAGAAGTCGCTTGGTATCTATAGAGGCTAGAACACTTCGCACAGGTCTTGTGAAGTCCGGGTCCTTTTATATCCTCAGGGATTAGCACTCAGGTGATGGTGATCTCAGTCTAATTGGTCGGGGTGAACTCCCGGATCTGGATTGTTGAGGTTTGTTGGATCGGGATTCTAATTCTGTTCCAGGTCTTACACAGACATTTAATTCAACATAGAAATACAGTCAAGGACAAAGACATCTAACTCGCATTTATTTATCTTTTTTTATTTCAGACTTAATGGTGAAATAAGGGTAAGCGAGTCACAACCTAACACATGTTTTTGTTTTTTGCTATTTTTTCCAAATATTTAAACATGATCTATCATTTTTTTTATACAAATGACCTACTCCTCTCTGCTCCAAATGAAAACAAAGACTTTGAGCACCTACTTATTGTGGACAATTCAGGCAAGAGTGGGACGAGTGGAAACGTTAGCACTTACCTCACAGGTGCAACTAGTTGTAACAGTCACTAGAAAAGTTTGGTGAATTCATGCAAGCACAATTAATTCAATACAATTTTGCCTTGTCTGAACAAACTTTTCAACCTAAACACAAAAACATGTACATAGTAGGATCACTGAATCCTTATTTCATACACTGTGGCAATTTTTTTTCGTACCACGAAGTATAAGAACCGATATATATATAACTGGCATATATATAACTATAGTGAATCTGTGAATAAAACATTTAAAGAAATTGTATTGATTGTTTATGAGAGGAAAATGTTCTTATGGTTTACTTTGGGCGGCTGTAGTTTAGCCTGACTGACTCAAACAGCAAGGTGGGTATACATGTAAATATGTTGCTGTATTAAAGCCACTAAAAGGGCGATTAAAATAAACGGTTTTGATTCATATTCAGAAACTTAGCAATCAAAAAAATGATGAAAAATGAAAACAGTCTTTACTGAGAGTCTGGGGAAATATCTGTCTGATTGCTCTAAATAAGATGGATGAATGAGAACATTTGAAGCACTTGAAACTATTTAACTAGTTACATTTCACTCTCTTTCGAACACATAAATATAGCACAAGAAAATAGCCTCCTCCGAAGGCTCCATCCCTTCTCACAATTACAGCAGCTGCAGTGGATTTTCCACACACCAGTACTTGCACGAAAAGTTGCTGTTTCTTATAGAGTCATTTAGATGTGTGTCATGAAGGCTCGCCTGTTCCAGCATAATGAAACAGCTTATCCCCGATGCCCCTGCTCACACTGATAAAAGCAAATATTCATACCTCATTAGCACAAAAATATATTTATAGAGCCCAACACCACCAAGGGTCTTGACAAGAGCACATTGTGCTGATTTATTTATTTTTTTGGTTGTTGGTCAGCTTGTTTGTTTACTCATTTATTTATTTATTTATTTATTGCTTGCTTGCCTACCAGCACTTATTTGTTTGTGGGGAGACATTTACTGCATGCACTGAGGGCATTTCAACACCTGCACCGCTTTCTTTGGTCATCTTCCAGGGTTTCAGACAATTGGAACAGTTCACAGCAGTGAGGGGTTTTATGCCTTGAGTCCATTTAATATTACTTATATGTGATTGCCAAGAAAATTGACTGAGATCAGTAGAAGTCCAGCCAAGTGGGACGAATATTTTTCCTTTCCCTATGTGTGACAGGAGCCAATCAAATGTAGCAATCAGAATAATCATAACAATAATCATAATTATAATAGTTATAAGTGTGCTCATGTTTCAGCATCTGTTGCCACTGGTCTGCCATCATCACTTTGGACACTGTCAGAATTAGAACTTTTACCAAAAAGAAGAGATTTATATTCTCAGGCACTGTAGATTGAATCTAAAAGAGTCAGTAGCAGAACTTCTACCAGAGCTATAAGCGGACATGACAACTAAAGATCTTCCCAAGCAAGCATGAGTTAAAAAAAAAACAAAAAAACTTCTCGAGTCTGCCTTCTCAGGTCTGTGCTCCAGTTTGTTGACCTACTTGGACTAATACTAGGAAGCCACTGCAGCCTTATGGGACCATTACTTGGACCTGTGCTTAATCAACCCTAACACTTTTGGATTTGCTTCACAACCACATCATTACACCTTACTTACCTACTTTGTCACCTGTGTAATTACCAATTAGTTCAAATTGCAAGGGGTGTTATGGCTTGAGAAGATGTGGATAAAGCTTTCAGTATAAAGCCAGTCGCGAGAAGTCGTGAGAAAAATCTGAAATAGAACTCGACTCAGTTTTCACCTTATATTCATGGCTACAGGAGAAAGGAGAGCTAGGAAAAATTAGTGCTGAATACAAATCAGATCACTGCCACACATGGACAAAAAAAACCTTTGTGCGCATGGAATGTATATATATTCATCCAAATGCTTTACCCCAGTGCTCACAGAAGTTGTAGTCAAGTATATGTGGTCAATTATTCATGGAATATTCTTACTACTTGGCATGTACTGTGTCAAAGTTTTAACAAAGTTTCCCCACTGCCCAGGACATCTCCTCAAGTATATTCAGTTTTTGTGGTAGTTGTAGTCCATCAGGAAATTCGAAGACTGAATAGGAATAACAAAATGCCCAGAGGTTGCCTAGTTTGGGGCTCTTATGCCACCTGTAAATCCAGCATTGAGCTGGAAGACAAATTGAGTGGATTCAGAAGCTGAGGCATCCCCTGCTGTGCCTATTGCCTTCATATCTTTAGCACACACATTTTAAAATATATTTAACTGTTTAAATGCAAGTAAAAAGACACATGTTTTCATGAGCTCCTGATGGTTTGGGTTTCTTCTTTCTCAATGATGCAGAAAAATGATAGCTGTGCCCCCTTGTAGGGAATTTGAAGAGAACTGTAGAAAATTGATTACCTGTATTTTACAAAACAAAATTCAAAATATTAACTTGGTTTTACTCTGCTTTTACCTAGTTTTAGATAACTGTTCCACTTAATAGAATCCTTACTTTTTATAATAATTACTGTCATTTTTATTTCTAGTGCTGCAGCAAGTTATACATTTTTTGCAACTGTTCAAGTACCAGTACTACCTGTTCAAAGAATTGTGTACAGCCCTGAAATGGATTTTACTCATCCATCCAGAAATCCAATAGTGACAATAATAAGTTTAGCTGTCTCTCAGATCAAGTTCTTTTACACCTGGCACCTTCAGTTCTGCATTACCAGCTATCAGTATAGAACCAATCCAGAGGAATGTGTCATCAGTGCTGTGAATCCTTTGTCATTTTACACTAGATGAAGGGCCCATTTTAGCTTTGTTCTTCACTCTTCATGCATTATAGACCAGCGAGCCCCCCCACCTGAGCGACTTTGTTTCACTCTCATTTAGATCCCTTGCTGACGTTCCACTTTTCTCCACACTTGATTGTCCCTCAACAAAGCCCTTTAACCAAGCACCCAGTCACGGCATCATTACCTCAGCTTTGTCTACACCCAACCCCCTCCAAGCTCTCATTCTTATCCTTGCATAATTCAGCCCCCCTTCCACATGCACGGTAATGGCAAGAGTCCAGGAGAGGACGGCCAATTGACTTTAAGTGCTTGTGTCAGTCATTTGTGGGTCAGTGAGCAGCGCTGAGAGACTGGACCACTGCCAGGAGGACCCTCGAACCATGACAGTGGTGCAAAGGCTGGAGAGAGGCTGGACACAGCCTCCAGAGATATGTGTGGTTGCACCATCATATCAATAATAGAAAAATGCATTAAGAATGTGTGAATTGCAGTCAATCCCTGAAGCTCACTGTCGACTCTCAACTTAATACTTAACATCAGATGTAATTTTTAAATATACATGCTTTTCACAAAACACCCATGTTCTGCCTGCAAATGCATTCTTCCATAGTGACTGTTGCCAGGATAGACAAGCTTTTGAGAATTCCAGCAAAATCTCATTAAAAATAAAGAGAAATTATGATTGTAGTTTCAGTGAGTCCCTGTTTTGCGCAAATTGGCCCGAGAATAGGCTCCCTAGTAAGGATTAAGTGGTTACAAAAAATAAATGAAAGAATATCTAATAAAAAAATAAACTAATCAATGTCATATTGTTAGGACAGCAGAAATGTAGAATCATCAAGACAGAACTCTCATGGCTTTAAATCTTCCTAGGTTTATTTAGCTAGAATTGTCCAATTTGGCAGCGTAATTAGTAACTAACAAAATATTTCACTGAAAATTTAAATATTTCTTTAAAAATGTTGTTAAACCAATTTGATTGTAGGTAAATTCTCGGTTTTTAAAGTTTGAGTGTACAGATTGATTGTAACTTAACTTATCTTTCTTATAATTTATTAGATCATAAATGCTGATATTCAAAAGAAGATCAAAAATGATTTCTTTGGAGTTTGATATTTTGTTACATATCCTTCCTGGTAACTTACATTGCCTAGACAACTTAGATTTCATTATCAAAAAGAAATTAATTTGCTCTGAAAGAAAGCATTCGTATGTAATTCCCTAATTCATAAATAAGTGAATTATACATTAAATGATGAATGAAACTGTTTGCCATTTGTAAACCTACAGCAAATAAACTGGTGCTAGTGGAAAAAAATGGTGCTAATGAATTAAGTATATTGTATATTGTGTAAATATACATTTTACATCTTGTTTTTTACCGTCTTGTGGTACTTTTGCAATCATGGCATATGGCAGTGTCTTATACATAAACTGAAAATATTAGAAAAGGATGAAAAATGAATCTAGATTTTTTTTATATGTGAGTGCTGTCTGCAGTTGTAATCGATACTCCTAGATGAAAGCGAAGACCTTTTTGTTGCTAGACTTGCACTCATTTTAGGATCTCCACATCCTGTTCCTCTCTGAATTTTGATAAGGTGTGGTTTTCCTCAGGGAGACATTTTGGTGCTGTTCATAAATCACTGGATTGGAGTTATGCTGTGTCTACTAAGAAAAATTAGAGTTTGGTGAATAACATGTAAAGCCTTGGCTGTGGAGACAACAATGGTCCTCTGTGTTCTGTTGTCCATTTACGAGCGGTGTTGTGAAGTGCTATTGATGTTTAATCATTCACATTGTCATCAGAGTAATGGATGTGTGGTTCGGTTTGTATAGTACCTTGGTTAATGTACCTTGACATTGTGTTATTTTGATGGAGTCCTGCACTGCGAGTCTACATTTGTGAAGGTGCAGTCCATCATGAAGTGGCATATGCAGTAACCACAGGCTCCGAACTCTGCAATCATGCAGCCATTCTTAACGGACCCATATCGTAGCAACATAAATAAGTAGTTTCTTTCAAATAAAATCATTTATAGTATATTAAACCTCTGTAATATGTCATTCTTTTTCTGACAGTGCAGTCCTTATATGCTAAAATTGTGCAAAAGCAACGTTTTTTGAACATATTGTTTTGGTGATGTTACAAAAACCAATGCATTCACATATCTGCCAGTGTATACAACAGTTCATCAACACCCAATTATGACTTGTAAGGTTAGAAAAGCAGCCTGGACTGCCATATATCAGTCCATATATCAGTCTTAAAGGCACACTAACTAAAAGGCTGTTTAATTTCAAAAGATTAAAAGAGTCATGTTTCACAATAAATTATGGCTGTTTTTTGGTGCATAAACATGCATTAAGAATAAAGTGCAAAAAATGTATTTTATGAAGCCCCTTTTAAAGAAAACGTGTAAATGGTGAGGTTTGCTGAGGTGCATTTCTGTGCAGCTGTGTAGCTGTTGCAGTGGCAATTAATACTTAAGTTCCTTCCCACTCAGTCCTAGCAACCACGATATTCAGCAATAAGTATTCACAACTTATGATGCATTCGCATCCAATCTCATTCAAGTAAACTGTAACGTGAAACCGCTGTGTCCCTAATGAGCACCGACAGAGGCGCGTGATGGCCAAAATTTAATGGGCCTACAGTGCTGCCGCATTTCAGCACCACGGACAGAGTTCTTGTAAACGCAATTAGGCTGCATACTAATGAAGTGTAAACCTCAAATCCACACAATATATTCATATACAGTAGGCAAACGCAGTGTGTTGTGGTAAATGTATGACTCTGTTTCACCTCTGATGCAACTGTAAGCAGGCGTGCAATTGAGATGACTCTCGTAAATGGGACTGAGCCGGGCATGTGGACGTTTATGTGTCATTTGAAATGTATGTCAGTGGGCCACATCACTGCCCCCCTGAATAGGCTCACTGCATCTCCAGGGACATCATTATTCCACCGTAAAGCAAGCAGGCAGGTCGACCTCTGAGCTGTTTCCAGCAGATCTGCGTGCACTGAAATGACTTGTTTGGATATTAGAGCGGTAATAATGTTCCACCTTCCACGGAGGGAAGAGGAGAGCGATGATGTCTTGGATTTGGAGAACATTCCTGTCGATATACTGTCCCATGTGTGGACATGAACCATTAGATGCTGGCAATTATAGCCTACAAAGCCGTTAGGCTTTACATATGCCTGTCCATTCAATATCCACAAGTAACCAATATAAATAAAACAAATCGTGAACCGAAGTTGTCAAAAGGAGCTTATATGGTGTGCATTTAGTAACAGAAGTCTTCCACAGAGCTTTCCCCAGATGCTTCCCCAATTCTTAGAGCTTTCCCTACTTAAAAATTACTGTTGTACATCAGGAAGAGATCCTTTTTTAAATCATTGGCTTCCAACCCCTGCTACCCTCAAACAAATCAGAATCAGAAGACTTTTTTGATCCTGGAGGAAATTGCCTGTGTAATGACTGCACAGACAGACAAAGACACAGAACAATATAAAAAATAAAGTCTAAAAAAATCTAAATAAAAATCTGTAGAAAATACAATGTGCAATGTGAATTGAACTGAATGGGATTGAATTGGATTTAATATAATTTGAATTCAATGGAATTGAACTGAATTGAATAAAATTGAATTGAATTGAATTGAACAGCATAGAATTAAATAAGGCATGTCAGGACAGGTCGCTGTCCGAAGAAAACCACGTATCTCCATTTTTTCTCTACATCTTTTGAAAACTGCTGCTACCCTTTACACAGTGTGAAACATTTGTGATAAATGGAAATATTAAAGCTCCTAAATTACTTTGAATAAAAGTGCTATGCAGTCTTTAAAAAACATTATTGACAGATGTCTCAGAAAAACCATTTAATACCTGAAAGAACATTGTTTTAAATGACATGGTTGATTGTAAAGAACCATTTAAAACATACAAAGAACATTCTCATAAAGGTTCAACATTAAATTACAAGTTCCTCCTATATCTTTAACAGTATGTGGAGGTTCCTGATTCCTTTAAAATGTTCTTAATACACTGAAAGGTGTTTCTTCATTGTTCTTCTATGGCATCGTGCCAAGAACACTTTCTGGGAGGTTAATTTTTTTAAAAGTGTGGCTCGCCAGCATTGGGGTTTCTGTTTAAAACTAAAATAAAGATCCAGACTTTTTAAATAAATGGTTATAGGCTTGGACATTTGCTTCTAGGACACCTTTGACAGATTTCATGTCATTAGTCAAAAGAACCTTTATTTCTGGAAAAACCTCAGCACCAGGGTCTAAAATCTGAATGAGTAACTGAGAGGCCCCTCCATCCCCCACCAAGAAATCACAGACCAGTATGAGCCTCCAAACCACCCCTGGGGCCAAATGGGACGGGGGGGGAGGGGGGGGGAGTAGTAATATGTGTGTTTGGGAAGGTATAATGTGTGTGTGTGTGTGTGTGTGTGTGTTTGTCCCCAGGGAAGAGGTATAATGTGTGTGTGTGTGTGTTTTGGGGGGATATAATGTG
>JBBJLS010000039.1:10201274-10216274 GCA_037577275.1 Bryconaethiops microstoma | reverse complement strand
TACTCTCTCTCCTCCCTCTCTCTCTCTCCCCTTCCTTTCTCTCTCTCTCCCCCTCTCTTTCCTTCTCTCTTTCTCCCCCTCCCGATCTCTCCTCTCTTTCTCTCTCCTCATTCTCCCTCTCTCTCCCTATCTCTTCACTCTGTCTTTCTCTCTACCCCCTCCCTCTCTCTCTCTCTCTCTCTCTCTCTCTCTCTCTCTCTCTCTCTTTCAGCACTGATGACGCTGAAGCCTTTTAGTGGTTCTGTAGTGCATCAGTGCATCTTTTTTCCTGCACTTTACCTCTTTAGCTAAACCGCTTCTTCAACATGCATAAATGCCAACAGAGCACCTTCATACGGTCATTAGAAGAAGAGAGAGGAAAATTGCCTTGCTGTACCAATCCTGTGCTTTTGTGCTGTTTTTAGCAGGGCCCTGATTGATTTTCCTCTATTTCAATAACCCGTTTCCACCTGGCTGCGCGAAGCTTAGCATCAACACTTGTAAGGAGGGGGACGCTGACAGGTGGAATTGAATTTGTACTTGAAAAGCATCCAAACAACCCAGTGCCTATAGTCTCCAGGAGATAATGTCCTTGTCGTAAATTAGCATGCTTTGAGCTTAATGGGCCAAATCTACTGTGCGAATGACTAAAATTACTCAGAAAGCTTATTTTATGTGCAAAAAAAGCCAAGAGAGGTGTTCCTGGTAAAGGCTTCGGATGAAATAGTGTTGTTCTTGAAATACCTGGGCCGTGGCTTGGCACTCTGCCAAGTAGTTCAGCCTGTGTCTTACAAGGCTTTGTGTATGTATTTATGTGTGTGAGAGTGTGTATATATGCATGTGTGTGTGTGTGTGTGTATGTGTGTGTGTTTCCTTGTTTTCCAAAGGTCCTTGTAATAGAACTGAGGACAATTTGCTGATCCTGACAAGGAAACGTGCCTTGTTTAGCACAAATTCTTTTTTTAAGGAAACAATAAAAGAACAGAAAGTTCACCTTTGGGTTACTGCGGTTAAAGATGTAGGTGTAAGTGTTGTAATATTATAGTCAATGAAATATCCTCTGAACATGTAGTGTGTGTGTGTGTGTGTGTGTGTGTGTGTGTGTGTGTGTGTGTGTGTGTATGTGTGTGTGTATCCTCCTGTGCAGAACAGTAGTGAGGTCATGAATATTCATCACAGAGCAGCTCTGAGAAAGACTTCATTATTCAGAACAGGCATTTCTTTATATTAAATATCATAAATGAATGATGATGCTTGGTGTGTGTTTTGCTATATTTGTAATAGGGGCAGAATAATGGGGTGCATCATGTAGAAAAAGATCCCTGGTCTTCTTACTTGAATGCATTTCGCCATGGCTGAAAAAGTAAAAGTTTTGTTTTTTGTTGTTGTTGATGTTGTTTAGTTTAACATGTTAATCATAATCTTACAGTACTATGAGACTAATATAAACATCATGTATGTAGTCATGAAGGGAAACTGAGCTATGGACACACATTTAACCAGTCTTACTAACCTTTTGACCCTTCAGTTACTTTTGTTTTGCTGTATTATTCCTATGTTTCAATGCAATTACACACATTAATACATGAATTGCCCCTCTATAATGGGCTGCATTACACAGAAAATCATATTCTTATTGACTGATGCCTTCAATTTATTTAACCCCTTTAAATCACAGCTTTCTTACATCCTAAGGTGAGCTGTTCAGTGACTGCATGGACTACAAAGCAAACAGGCTGAGATATCAGTTATGAGTTATAGGAGTGCGTAATAAAACTCTTGAACATTTTTATGGGCTTTATTTAAATATGTTCACTACTTCCATAAAATGCAACAAATTCATGTAAACAGCTGTGTGCAAAACTTAAGACATCCTCTACAGGAAACACTACAGGAAACACTTAAATATGGCCCTTTTTATTGCAATATATCTATCCATGTTTGCTGTAGTCCATGCTGGTACTGAACAACCTACACTAGGGTGTAATAAAGCTGGTATTTGAAAGAGGTAAAACAAAATTAAGGCTGTGTACTATGCCGTGACATTTGGACTGGCCCTATTTATGTTTAATTTTTCCAAAATAGGCAGCAATTGTTTCTTTAATTGGAGCAGAAGAAGCAGTAGAGGATGTGTAGTTCACAAAACAGGTTATTTGATCTGGGTGTCAACACTTTTGTATACTATCCTATCATAGTTCACTCAATAATTGATGTAACACATTTTATGTAAATAGAAGTTATGAACAAACTTGAAACAGTTCTTCACGTCCCTTTTTTCACTTCAGAAAAAAATGTTTTGCTGTCGTTGTTTTAAATGGTGCATTTATAGAAGGTGTCTTTGCTAAACCCAAGGGAAGCCATAAGCAGAAGGCGTTCAGCAGCGCACGCAGGGGTAACTGGAGTGGATGGAGCCTAAATAAAGAATTCATCTCTGTGGGGTTTTGTGAGTGTGGCTGGTTTTCAGCACTGGACAGCTCCCAAGCCTGGGCTGCTGTCACCCTGGCCTCCCCCCAGTCACAGCTGCACGTTGCTATTAAATGAGCTACATCTGCACTAGTGTAGAAGAAAAATGGCATTTGTTCAGGGAAACCTTGGCCCGTCAACTGTCATGGCTCATCGTTTGGCTCGTGTTTCTTATGACAGCTGAAGTGTTGGACTGAAAAGTCTGGTGGAGGTGGGAGAGGGAGGGAGAAGGGTGGTTGTTTTTATCTTTGTGAGCATTTTTACATTTCTGTTGGCAACAAAATGCGGATATATGAAGCCACAGCATTAAACATTCAAATGTTTCCGTGCACCATCGACAATCAAAAGTTTGGTGTGCCTGAGGAGGGCTGACTCACAAACAGAGGGTCCAATGCAGAATTGGATACACTGTAAATTACTCATCCCTGCACCTCTCCAACAAGCCAAATCCCCCTTGCCCCCCCAAGAAAGAGCTTTCTTATTAATCCTCTGTTCTGTCTCATATGTATTAAAAACCAGCCCAGTAATCTCGTAACTACCATCCATACACTGAGAGAGGGAAGGAAAAATCATTAAGGTTTATAAGGAGACAGGAGGTAACGTAATGTAATTCATTTCTTCAAATCCCCCTATTTCTCACAGGGCATCTTTCACTTTCCATTCGCCATCTCTCTGAATATGAATGTAATATTGTGTTGTGAGATATTGGTTGCGTTGACAATGAGGCCTCTCGCCGTAGATCATTTGGATTGTTCATTAACGTGATGATTAATATTACTGGGACTTCTGCCTTGATGGTATTGTTGTAAAATGGAAGGTTTCAGAAATGAGAACATTTTGTTTTATTGTATTCCATTATGTGAGGTTTTATGGCTGTGAATTTGATTTAACTCCTTGAATCCTGGACTTTTAATTCAGTTATTAATCTTAAAAGGCCCGTTAGAGAAAAAAAAAATATGTACAGTCTGTTAAACAAATGTTCCAAAAAGGTGCAAATGAAGAACCATTTAGTTCCCTAAAGAACCAGGTTTATTATTAATGAAATTTTGAATGTGAGCAAAAAGAACTTTACATTATTTGAAACAATGATAAAGGTTTTTTTTTCTCATTTACAAAAAATGTTATTTTATGAACCATCCATTGAAAAGTTCTTAAGAGAACTAAAAATGGTTCTTCTATTGCATCACAAAAAGAATCCATTCTGGCTCACATTTTTAAATAGTGCAATAAATGATTTTTGGGTGATGCCATACTAGACCCACTTTTGGTTCTCCAAAAATGCATGGTTCATAAAAGAATGTTTTTTTTGTAAAGAAGGCTTGTGAAGAACCTTTTAAAAGTTTAAAGAGCCACTACTATTATAAGGATTCGTCCAAGAACCTTTACATTATGCAGAGGTTCTTTAAACTTTAAAAAAATTTTCACAAATCTAATTTGCAAAAAAATATTCATTTTTGAACCATCTATTGAAAAGTTCTTTAGAGAACTAAAGATGGTTCTTGTGTGGTATCACACAACGAACCCGTTCTGATGGAACAAAGGTTGATGCCATACCAGAACCATTTTTGGTTCTTTAATGAACCCTGGTTAAGAGAACAATTGTAAATGTAAAGAACCTTCTGACGATTTTAATAATGGTCAATTAATGCAGTTCAATACCTATTTAAGGGTTGAAAGTATGCAAGTCCTTTTGGGAAACACATGTGGTTCTTCCATAACATCATGCAAAAAACTTTCTTTTGGTATCTTGATTGTTAAGAGTGCATGTAAACATTTCAAACCGTCCTGTTCGCTCTCCAGCCCCATATAACAAAAGAATTAATTTAGAATGAATTGTACTTGTGGTGTCACATCAATCAACTCATTTAAACATATCTGCCTATTTAACCTACGACTGTTTACAACTCATTCTCTCCATTAAACAAAAACAGCTAAATGACAAAGAGATGTTAGAAATGGTTTGTGAAAATTGAATGTTTTTCAGTTTTCACAAACCATTAAACCAACACAAAATAATTGGAAATAATAAAACATAAGAATAAATAGATTACTGGCATTTTATGAGTCATTATTCCATAACTACTGTGTCAAGTCAAGTTTACTTATATAGCCCATTATTATACACAAAGGTCACTGAATGCGCTTTACAGGAATAGAATATACATACGAAGTTTGAAAATAGTAGGAAGTAAAAATAAAATAATTAAAAAAAAGACTGCAGAAAATGTAATGATAAAAGAAGATTAAAAGTGCAACAGAAGTGTAGCTATTTAAAAGAAGGTGGAGGAGAATAGTGCAATTTTTAGAAGCTTTTGGTTCTGATAAGAAAAAGCTACGGTTCTGATAAGAGACCTCCTGGGATTTTATACATCAAACGTATCAGAGATGTACTTAGGGCCCAAACAATTGAGTGACTTGTACATGATGAGTAACACTCTGAAATCAATTCAGTACTGAAATGGGAGCCAGTGCAAACTATGTAAGCCATGTAATTATCAGAGTGAGAACATGGAGTGCAGACCTCATTTACATTTACTACAAACATGAAAGAAATGTTTCAGTCATGGATGAGCACACCTGCTGGTAAATGCTGTGCATTCTGTGGGTGGTCTTTTTCGAACTCTGTGAGGCCGAATTGGAGAAATGTAGAACTTAGCGGAGCTCTGTATGAAGCACGTTTCCCTTCACTAAAGCAGGTCCAGCTCTGAGGTTCTGGACAGAGTCCGGCTAAATGGGACGTAACAGGTGAGGAGCTTATGCTCAGGGTCTATTTCAACTGGATCACAGCAGAGTGACCCCCCACAGATCAGAATAAGCCCCTCAGCCACCAGGCAGCCCATTATCCAGCCTCTCTTTATCCCCAATAGTGCAGTAATAGTCCAATAATCTGAGTGTTTAGAAAAGAAGTTAGAGATCAACTTTTAAGCACTGACTGAGTTTAAACACCAGCTGTCCATAATGGGGAGTTGATGAAGAGAAGGTGCTGATACATGTAAAAGGTCTCTGTTCTGAATGTTGTCCTTCATGATGCCCTTTACAAAAAAAAAGATCGGGTAGAAACCCTTCTTATAACCCTTAGAACATTAGCAGCACAGATCCATACCACAAGCGCAAGTTTCCCTCGGTTTCTGTTGACACTCAAGGTGTCAGACATCATGTGTCACGTAAAACCAAAGTTATTGTGAAAATATATGTAACAATTAGTGTTGGGCATTATTTACTTAACGTCGACAATTATTTTATCGTGCATTAACGCAGGTTTTTTAAAATCCTTTTATTTTGAAAGTTTGTTGCTTTTTTTGGCCCATGAGTGCGCCGGAGCACGCAGCTTTACCTCTCGGCTACTTTTGTCCATATTTTATGGACAAAAGTATTGGGACGCGTGACCATTACACCAACAAGGACTTTAATGACACTGCATTCAGATACATAGACTTTCATATGGAGTTGGTCTCTCCTTGCAGCTGCTATAATGCTCTGGATTCTGAGGGGAACTTGTTTTTCTATTACAAACTAGATACAATGTGAATGCCCTCCAAATGTTCTTGCACTTTTGCTCATATAGCAGTAGTCAAGAATGAACTATGACAATCTTAATTGGTCCTAATAAACTCTTTGATATGATTCTAAAACAGCGCAGCCTCACATGCTCATTCCCAAACACACATAGCACTAGCCTCGGCATTTCCCCATAATGGGCTACTCCCCATCACAGGATTACTGTCAGGCCTGGGGACTGTGACAGCGGGTGGCCGCTAGAGGCCGCTTGTTTATGTTTGGTATTTTGTGTTTGTGTTTGGGGTTTGAAGTTTTTGTTGAGACTTTTGTTATGACATCTGAGCACCGCCGGCCAGGAATTAGTAGATTTGGAGTTGCAGCTGGCCGGGGTGCTCAGAGAAATGAGATTTGAGTTTGTATTGGTTTTCATTTTAGTTGAATTTGTATTTAAGTTGCTTGGGGACCGACACGGATTGTCGGTCCACTGTCATATTCAGTAGGTTTTGGTTTATGTTTGTTTCGTGGAGTTTCAAAATAAATAGAACAAGAAATGGATTTATGCCTCCGTGCCTGCTCTCACTCAGGGAAGGAGAGGGGGAAACGTGACAATTACGGGCATTGGAGTTTTCAGTCATACCTATCATCACAGCAGTACTTTAAAAAAAAAAGTGCGCCATACACTACTTTTGAATTAATTATTTAATTTTGCGTGTAACAGTGGGGTTTATCGCAGAAAACCATGTGATTAATTGCAATTACAAATTTTTCATTGCCCAGCATTAATAATAATCTAAAAAATGCTACTGGGGCTTTAAAATGGCATCACACGTAAATGAACATAAAGAACAAAAATGCCCTTTTTTTTTTTTTAATTTTAGGTCTTTGAAGCAAACAGAAAAAAACACAAGATCTTTGACCCCCTGAGAACTCGCAGGATAGTCTCTGCCCACAAGTGGGTGGGGAAAACCCACAGAGAGAATGGCTGCATGAGGGCACAGCAAGCAGCGAGCATGTAGGAGAACAAACACTGGTTTTAGACTGTTTTACATGGTTAATATTTACAGAAATCAGATTTTGTTTTGACAGTTCAGCGGTGACGAACTGCTGCGGGATAAATGGCAAAATGCACTGATATTTGTGACATTGTAACCATGACAGATTCATGGTCTTATTTTGGAAGTTTCCAGCCATGGTCCTTATGAACTGAAGGCAGAATAGTCTGGTTTGAGACTTTGAAACCTTTATTTCGCTTTCCCATGGTGTGAGCTCTTCAAGTGAGTTGCTGCTCTAGAGTAGTGAGTGATTTATGGTGAGGAGCAATGTGAACGTGTTAAGATAAGGGCGGGCTGTGTATTTTTCTACCGCCGTCACATTAGTGTGATTAGAGGAGAAGGCTTAGCCTGGGGAAACCATTATTGCCTGGGTAAATAGGCCACGGCTCTGTCGTCACAAACACGAAGCCGTTTGTGTTCGGGGCAGAGGCGTCTTCAGGTCAACAGGCCTGTCGAACGTTTACTAAGGCCACACTTCGAGAAGAGAAGCACATCAAGAACAACATGCTCTCAGAGAAGCTGCATTTTTCTTGATCACTGATGGAGCTCAGATGCTCTGAGAGAAGGCAGCGGCATTTGTTTGGGCGGGTGCCGCATTGCCACATCTTAGGAAGCGGTCTTTTTAACAATTAGCACTTAGCTCGACAAAGAAGCTCTGCGGGTGAATCCTCCTCCGAGCCACGAAATTGCTTTTCCATTTTGTTTGCCACATTAAGACTTAACAGGTGGGGTTGTAACTGATTCCCCTCTGTAATTAACTGTCATCCTGTGGAATAAATATAGTGGGAGAAGATAGAGGAGAAATCAGCTTGAAAGACAGTGAGGAATGTTTTCTGGAGGTCTGTGGCTGTTAGTGATCGGCGATGAGTGGTGATTAGGGACTCAGAGCAGCCACGGTGCTGGAGAAGTGTTTGTGTTGTGGTTGATGTGGAAAGCTCGGGCCTTTTGCCAGATACTTGAAGGGCCTAACACTTTACGATCACACAGTGGAGTAGTTTAGTGATGGTAGTTTAACCCCTCTGAAAGACTTGATTTCTACAACTTTCAAACTACCGTCAACTCTTCGAAGTCACAGTTATTGTCCATTGAACAAAAGTAGAGACATACAAACTCTTTAATTGATACCAAAGATTTTGGGAGTAGGAAAAGTGTATATATTATTATGATTTGAATGTTATATTCCTACAGTATTATTCTGCCTAAGCAAAAAAAAAACAATGCACGTGTTTGTTCCTAGACAAGAAAACAAGCAAAAAGAGCCCAAAATGAAAATGGCTGGCCAATTCAACGTGGCAAAATCCAAAATTATGACAGATTGGGTCTAAAACAACACAATACATGCAATTTTGTTGATACAGAAAGTAAAGTTAATGTGAATATATAACTAATGTGTAATTCACTGTGTAGTTAAGCACAACAATCTAGGTAATTTTCACCTGCTAAAGGTTAAGACTTAAGTTAACACAGAACATCGAGCAATATGAACATGATTTTATGATGTCTTGTAAACCGTGCTGATGTTCAGTATGAGATGAATCAATTAATTATTGATCAGTTTAATAACATTGAGTCAACAGGGTCCTGTGGTCAGAAATTGATTGATCTGAATGTAGAGGGCAGCTGAGAGACCTGCAGTCTTAAACTGTGCACCTATACAGTAGACTATAAAGTAGGTGGAGCTAAAGTGGACAGTGGAAATATAATGTAAGAGTAGAGCGGGTTATCAATTTAGCATTTCAGGGGTTGACCAATGTTTCATAACAGTATCCTGTGCATTTTAGTTTTTCCTAAGTGGTCCTCAGTGTGAGAGAGTGGCTCTTTGTGTCCATTGTTAGGCTTAAAGGCTACCCTGCACTCGCACCCTCCTCACCCCCACCCCACACCCCAACCTCTCTGTAATTACCAGCCTCTTAAATTTGTCTATGTCATGGTTTTAATCTTCCACAGCCAAACTCTGGGACCAAGGTTACCCACCCAAATCTTTTCATGAACACTTTTTAATTGGTTTTTAAAACAGAGTGCACCGGGTATTACGTTACGTTTTTCAGTGAGGAGACTTTTCGGAATGTGCGGTCTAATAGTATTGCTGCTTGCTCCTTGTTACTCTGCAGGTGAGTTCTCGTTAGTAGAAACAATCAATAATGGTGAAAATGTCTGTATATAGGAACAATAGGTTGGTCTCTTTATTGCAGTGAGCAGAATTAAGGACTACGAAAAATAGACTTGTGTGTGTATATCTTATTTACTAGCTTCTAAATACTTCAAAACAAACTTTAAAATGACATACTTCTAAAGACAGGATACCATTAACTTCACAGACCTTTTTTTCAGTCCAGAGACTATTTATTGCTCCAAAAGCGCCGCTGCAGTCGCCGTGTATAGAGCTGACAGCTGACTAATTAGCATTTAGCTTGATAAACAACAGTTTACATCAGATGGTCTGTGTAGATCTGCATGCAGAGGATTTTGAGGCTGAAATGAATTAAAGCCACAAAACCGACTGAGTAATTATGGGTGTACTCACAGTAGGTGATCCATACCATGTCCAAGAACTTTTTTCTTGTGTGGTTGCTGAACCATGCCTGGAACTTGACTTGGGCATGGTTCTGTTATAATCAGGTCACCACTCCTGGATATCAAAGGACTATTGAACGAATGTCATGATGAGCGGAAAAAATGGAGAGTTCAGTCTCTGAAGGCCTGGGATGCACTCTGTAAATATGACAGAATAAAGCAGTGAGTGATGTGATGACGTAAGTGCGTCTGGGTCTGGAGCGCAGGCTGGTGGGGGAGTGAGTGGGCTTAATAGTTCCCAGGCACGGTATAAAGCAATCCTGCCGAGTACACCTAAGCTACAAAAGTAAGGAATGGAGATCTGTACCATACTGTAGATATTTCTCTGTTTTTCCGTCTCCTTTGTCCTGCCTCTGTAAGACCAAGACATTTTATGCCGTATGAGACCTGGTGGCCTGGTGGTTTGAATCTCAAGACTACCAATGGCACCACTGAGGTACCCTTGAGCAAGTTACTGGCTGCCCACTGCCTTACTTGGTGAATGGGTCAAATGCAGAGACAAATTTCACGTTGTTCACAAGTGACAAATGGTTCGCATTCACTCTTCACATCAATAGAAATAATGAGCACAGTTGAGAATTCCACATCCATGGTTTCAAACATTACTGTTGCTTTCCCGTTTCCCGACAACAAGGCTCTGTTAAAACACACTGTCCTGCGATAGAAAACTTCATAACACCTTTTTTACTCCTTTGGTCCCCTACCTGTTACACTGTTGTGAAAAATGGACAGATAGAAATGGTCCAAAGTGACTTTTTTAGTTACCTTAACTCTCGCCCAACCCCGCCCCCCCATAAAATATATTACACTAGCACAGTAATTGTACAATGCAAGTACTGAAATATAACATTCATGTGGAAATAATGGACACATTTAAAAACAAGTGCCTCACCTTTTTCAGTGTTAGACATGATATTTACGCTGTTTGAAATCAATTATTTCAACAATATAAAACTCTATAAAACATTCTTGTTGCAAATAAGATAATGAAACAGTGCTGATATCCTCATTCCATGCTACACAAATTTCAAATAATTAACTGGATATTAACAAGCTGTGTGAATGTTCAGAATGATGAACAGAGCTGAAGAACATGAAGAATTATAAAAAAATAACATTCAGAACTAATACAAAAAATAGAGAGCAAATGTTAGATAAGTTCATGTATGAGTTTTTAATGCTTGCTTAAATAAACCCTTGCCTTCATGATAGTGACAATCCTGTCAGGTAAGGATTATACCAATCTCTTGAGTTCCTCTCCATTTTAGCCCACCTTTCCATTGTGCCTCTTTCAGTGTTTCATGATTTCACTTGTTGTTTTTCAGAGGTCAACCTGGAAATATATACATATATCTTGTTACAGTAACTTACACTTTAAATGCTTAAATGCTTTTTCTTTGTGTAAGCTTACTTTTTTTCATATAAAAATGAAGTTTTCAGGCAGCATATAAAGTAACAAAGATGGTTAATATGGCAAATTCCAAACATTTGAATGCTGAACACTGTTCCAACAGTGACATATTTTCATATGAAAATCTGATTTATCTCACAGGCATGTGCAATAAAGCAGTGTTGCGAACAAAACCATAGAATAAAGAAACAAGAGAAAAAGCAGCCATAATAGGCACAAAAAACAATTTCAAACCCATATATGTCCATGTGACAAATTACTGCACATTCTGAACTGGCTGACCCTTTATTAGGTATGCAGGGCCGTGTCATCTGGGATATGATGAAGTGAATGGTTGTGGATGAGGTGTATTTCTGGATGATTTCGCGCGGTAAGAGAATGATCCACAATGCTGTCAGGTTTAATATAAGAGCGTTTAGATTTATTGGAGAGAAAGAGGATATCCTGAAGCTGTCACGGTTTAACCAATGTTGCCTCAATACTTCTCCAAGGCATTGGAGATTTGTCATACATGCACGCTTGAGGAGTGTCCAGTGGAACCTGATGGTGTCTCACTAGATACGAATGCATTTGTCCCTCCAAATGAATGTAGATGAGATACCCCAGAGAAGATGAAATGGGTCAGAAAGATTACACAATCTTGCACTTTTTTTGGTATTTTATCTACATCTTCAGCATCTATACTGTACGTCTGGTGCTCATAGATAATTCTGACGCCATTCAGAAATGGACAGAACTTAAGACTTAATAAAAAAAGAAATACAAGAAACCAATGGGCAGTTGATGAGATATTCAGTAAACCCCACTTATCTGCTGATTCAGTTATTCATGTCATGTCCCGTCTCTTTCTGTTCTTTGGCTTTGTTTGTTTGGGGCTTTCTATGGAATTCCTGTGGTTCAGCTGCTGGTGTGCTCAGGAGAATGAATGCTGGTGTTCTCATTGAGTTTGGGGGTTTTGTATTTGGGTATTTAAGTTTGTTTGTGGTGGACCTCAGTATCGGTCCACCATCATTCTGGCTTGATGTTTCTCCTGTCTCTTTTTGTTTAAAGAAAATCTGGAGTCCTGTTTCTGGCCCTCGTGCCAGTTTTGTTTGGATTCAAAATAAAGTTCTTGAAGATGAATGTCTGCCAAAGCGCCTGCCTTCATGTGGGAGTCATGGGGATATGTGACAGTTCATGGATTTTTTCTTTACCAAATTAATAATTATTAGCGGAAACCGCAGTTTTTTAGCAACCCAGCACGAGGACGAGGGGGCGTGACGGATGAGGCCCGGACATCACAGCTTTTTTCATGGCAATATATAATTTTTCATGCATCTGAGTGCTAAATTATTAAGAAAAACTGAATTTGGTAACATAAATATTAACATAAATTTCCATATAAAAATAACTATAAATGTTTTGGTACTGTCCAGAGAACACAAAGAAAGCATATCTTGGGGTGATGAAATATCACTGTAATCAGAGGCAGCAGGTTTGAAAGTCCAAAAACATTATTTATTTCTCCTTGCTGCTGATTGGCTGCTGCCCTTTGACACATCCCTTGCAGCTGCAGTCCAGAATTTCCCTCCTTCTCGTGTTTTTCATTTTGTATTTCTGTATCTTTATTACTGTAAATTAAATTAATTATGTCCAGTTACTTTTGCTTTTCTTAGTATTGTCTGGTGTTCATCCACCATCAGACAGGAGCTTCACCCACATCGTTATGCTTCCGTCTGAAAAACCAGCCGGAACAAATTATACCAAATTATAACTTAATGAACACATACCTTTTTTTAAGAATTCCAGAACACAAAAATAAGTTGATTTTATTAGGTTGTTTATTGTTTTATATAAATGTTTTCAGAAATCTGCAGCTGCCCACTGACTTCTTTCATAAACATGTTTTGAATCGATTCATTTTTTGTCCTTTTCCAGGGGAAAGCAGTCAATAAAAAATCAGTCCTGAATCAAAAATCAGAACACATTTTTTCCCTAACATGATATATGTCAGAGTGAAACAGAATATTTAGTGGAAAGTAATTGTTGGCAGGGTATCAGCAATTAATTGGATCACAAAAATACGGCCTGCCAGACCTTACAGACATTTGACTGAACCTAAAAGCACAAATCACAACTAAATAAATTATTTAAAATACAAATTTGATTGTGTTTTCTTCTATAGTTTCTGAAACCTTTTAAAAACATGTGGTCAAGGCAAAGCACCGGTTAGTATTCCAGCCTTTAATCATCCAGGTTACTATTGGTTTCTAACATTATTACTCCAAAAGCAGAAGGTGAAAAGAACATGAGGTTATTATTCAAATAAGTCCATGTGCAAGTGCATCTAGATAAAAGTGTATGAGAAGTGGCCGGTGTGTGTGTGTGTATGTGTGTGTGTGTGTGTGTGTGTGTGTGTGTGTGTGTGTGTGTGTGTGTGTGTGTGTGTTGGGGGCGGGGGTTAATTTGTATGCCCCCCTTCAGTAATGTCAGTAATGCTTCACAGCATAGGAGAAAACATTTGAAAACATTGCAAATACTGACCTTTGAGTGACCTCATTAACATAAACAGCAGTTGCAACACAAACCAACTGAAATTACTGATCATTTTTTTACAACTGTTCCGAAAACCAAAAAAGAAAGTGAAGAAATAAATCTGGTGAGGAGAGATACAATGCAACGCCTTGCAACTAGCATAGCTGGGATATGTGTACTCTCAGCTGGTAATGGAGGTGAAGACTGGTGCTCCCATTTGATTGCTGCTGGGAGGTGGAGGGAAACATGCTCTTATTTTTTTTTTGGTTAATTAAATTTTTCCCTGCACCTTGTAAAAGTGGTGAAACAAAGGAAAGCATTTAGAGGCCGGCAAAAGTCATTACAATTTAATTAAAGATTACAGAGAAACAATACTTGTCTTTTGAATGTTATGACACGATGGATAGTGCTGAATGTGAACAATGGCAAAAACTAAAGCTCTATTTTGATTTGCTTTTATTTTGTAGTGTCTCCGTGAATGGTGACGTAATTTTAAGTGGTGGGATTTTCCAGACGTGTGGACAAGACTGTTAGATAAGACCATTCAAAAACAAAGTTACAGATGCTGTAATTCAGGGCTATAAGCTTAAACATATTATCACCTCTTAGTCTGATAATGCCTATCCAGGTCCCACCCCAACTGTTACATGAAACATAGAAATCAGCTTGGTAGGGTTTGATGGATGTGTTCGTGCGGATGAAGGGCTTTCCTGCGGGCCATTCCACGGCTGTTATTGATTCGAATGCTTTGGCAGAGATTGATGGCACTGAGCTCTGCTGACAGAACGCTTTATGGCAGCTGATGTCAGACTTTGGGCTGCTACGTGTGGACGTTGGGCCCTTAAGCTCTGATGCCAGACCAGCTTGATTTCCTGGCTCACAATAGCGGAGTCTGGGTCGAGAAAATAGGTGGATGGATGCTTTTCACATTTAATTCCCATCCATTGTAAATCGGATACCTTATAAATCAGCGTTTAGTGGCTCTTTTTTTCTCTGTCGTCTTCCTTAAAGGATTATTTGCGCTAATCAATATACGATCCCTCCCTCCTCCCCTCTTATCTCTCTTTAATTAATGGTATCTTATTTCCTGTGCCAAGTCTAACCCCCCCTCAGTCCTGCGGGCTCACTCATGCTAGGTCTTAATTGGGCCTGATTTTCCATGACCTTCATTGTTTTGACAGGAAAATATCAGAGGGAGGCAGCACCCTCCTACCTTCCATATCCCTCGAGAACAACAAAAGGGCGTTAATGAAGGGCAATTACTGCGGCTGGTTTGCGAAGGCTTGTCAGCAGGTCATATGAGCGTGACACGGTGGAGTGGATCAGGTTTCCATGCTGCGTATTGGTGCACTGGAATGAAGAGATGGTGTATGGTTATGACATGCTGCATACCAGCTCTCTCTCTCACTCTCTCTCTCTCTCTGTCTCTCTCTCTCGCTCTCACTCTCTCTCTCTCTCTCTGAATCTCTCTCTCTCTCTCTCTCTCTCTCTCTCTCTCTCTCTCTCTCT
>JBBJLS010000039.1:10179961-10191101 GCA_037577275.1 Bryconaethiops microstoma | reverse complement strand
TACTGTCTGCAATGAAATAAAAGTTAAGGGACATTTGTGAATTACTGCTTTATTTTTTTATTCACATTTTCCACCCTTTCCCAACTTTTTCTGATTTGGGGTTGTACTATTCACTCACCAGTTAATACAGTCTATGTTTGGCAACTTAGCTTCACAAGTTTAAATTTAAATTGAATGTTTTTGTGCTGTCACAAGCACTAATTAATATCTTCCTTTTATTCAACCTAAAGCAGATTAACTCCTCCCATTCACAAGTAGTGAGTGTTTCAGTCTGGACTGCTTTTTGAATGACTTTACATATATCAGTTTTAAAGGCACAGTAATACAAATCAGCCTGTTTAATTCTAATGAATAAAGAGAGACTGGATTATAGCCGTGTGATAAGTTTTTTTCAGCACATAAAATCACACAAGCATAAGTAGACCTTAAGAAAAATGTTTGAAGATGAATGTTTAAAGAACCTGCAAATAATGTAACTGTTCTTCACTAATTATGGCTTTTTATGGAGCTGTACATCCAAGCCCAGAGCAATTTAGGAACCTTTATTTTTGAGAGTGTATAATGACTCATGGTGACAGTATTCAGACAAAAGCAGAGGCACAGGAAAATGACCTTTCCTGAAGTATGTAAATGTCACAGTGGCCATCAGCACACCTTATTCATGTGGCAGCCACACGTAGGGTGGGAACAAGGAATTATGGTGCTTTGGGAATGTCCTTGTTAACTTATAACTTCAGAAAATCATCATGTCAGTGACTGGTTGTTTCCAAATGGTGGTTATGGAAAAACTGTTCTGCGAGCAGAATATAAACATACACAATATGGACAAAACTACCAACAGGGACTTTAAAGAGTTGGTCTCTCCTTTGCAACTATAACAGCCTACATTCTTCTTGGTAGGCTTTCCAGAAGGTTTTGGAATGTTTTTGTGGGAATCTGTGCCCATTTAGTCTGTATTGCATTCATGAGGTCAGGTTGGACGAGAAGACCTGGGTCGCAATCTCCGTTCCAGTTAATCACAGAGGTGTTAGATTGGGTTGAGGTCAGGGCTCTGTGTGGCCAGTCAAGTTCTTCCACACCAAACTCATCCTGCCATGTCTTTATGGACCTTGCTTTGTTGACTGGGACTCAGTCTTGCTGGAATAGAAAAGCTTCTTCCCCAAACTGTGTCCGCAAAGTTGGAAGCATGGCGTTTTCCAAAATGTCTTGGTATGCTGAAGTATTAAGATTGCTCTTCACTGGAAGTAAGGAGCCTAGCCCATATCCTCAAAACAGGTGCGTCCCAATACTTTTGTCCATATAGTGTACACATATCTACTGGGACAGACCAAAGATGTCACTTGCTGTAAAAAAAGTTCATTTCTGATTACTGACAGGGTTTGTCTACTCATTAGAAGCAGATTCAGTGATTACTGACCAGACCTTAGACGGAAGCTCTTAGCGGACTCTGACTGCCTCATGACGCCACAGACTACAAAGCCCGAAGCAGCTCAGAGACTGGGCACAGTCCACTGCAGATGCAAATAATTAGATGAATGAATGGCCCTTGAATATGTGATGACTAAACAAATTAAACAAAGGCCCCTCAGCCCTATACTCTGCAACCATTTTTAAAATACTTGAATTTGCAGGAATAAAACTGTGCAGAGAAAAACAGTAAATAGTCATTTATTCTTGTTCGAATAAGCCATTATGAATGTTTCTGTACAACAAGAGTCATTTGTCATAACATTTGCTGAGGTGAAATTACAAAAAAATGGAAAAAAGCCAACTATCACAACTAATGTTTATACATTTTTATGTAGGTTTATGTCATGAAAACCTTATGTATGTGTCATGTAACCTTATGAACCCTGTTCATAAGGCCTGAAGTGCTTCCGATGACTGTTTTAAGAACAATTTTGTTTAAATTGTGTGAGAATGTAAATGTTCTAAAGGCTTCTGAACCTTCAGATAGTTTAATAAAATTGCACTTGTATCTTCCATCAATTTCTGAAGGCATTGAAAAAAGATACTTTCCCACAGCTGCTACATGACTAATTATCTTGTTCCTGTCATGTGTGTGACATAATGAATGAAATGGCTGCTGTTTGACAACATTGGATTTTCTGATGGCCACTGTGATATTTACAGACTTTGAGAAAGGTCAGAATCCTTTGTCTTGGCTTCAACATGAATGCTGCCAGGCTCTGACAGTCTGTTCTAGGGTCGCGCCTCTGAAACAATGGTGCAGAACAGCTTCAGCTCTGGGATGCTGGTGGGTTTCCTTCCATGAACTACCCGCTTCAAGCCTCTAACATCTCTATTGGATTAAGGTCAGGACTTGTCTTGCTGCATGACCCACTTCTCTTGGGATTCAGTTCATGAACAGGTGTCCTGACATTTTCCGTTAGTATTTGCTGATATAATTCAGAATTCATTGTTCCATCAGTGATTGCAAGCTGCCCTTGCCCAGATTCCACAAACCAGACCCAAACCATGATACTACCACCACCATGTTTCACAGATGAGATAAGGTTCTTATGCTGGAATTCAGTGTTTTCCTCCAAACATAACACTTTTCATTCAAACCAAAAAGTTCTATTTTGATCTGATCCATCCACAAGGGATTTTTCCAATAGCATTCTGGCTTGTCCATGCGACCTTTAGCAAACTGCTGACGAACAGCAATGTTCTTTTTGGAGAGCAGGAGCTTTCTTCTTGCAACCCTGCCATGAACACCATTGTTCAGTGTTCTCCTGATGGTGGACTCATGAACATTTAACATTAGCCAGTTCAAGAGAGGCCTTCAGTTGCTTAGCAGTTACCCAGGGGTCCTTTGTGAACTGGCAGACTATTACACGCCTTGCTCTTGGAGTAATATTAGTGATCTTAGGGTGATCTTTAAATAACACAGGGTGCCCACTCACACCTGATTGTCATCCTATTGATTGAAAACACCTGACTCTGATTTCACCTTCAAATTACCTTCTAGTCCTAGAGGTTCATATACTTCTGCCACTGACAGATATGTAATATTGGATCGTTTTCCTCAATAAAGTGTTGATTTTATAATCATTTTAATGAGAAGTGTTGATGCCCTGAGAAAGTATATGAGCTTAGTAATTCTCATCACTATAGCTGTTTTATCAGAATAATGTTGAATAGTGTCAGAAATGAGAAGTATTACTTTGTGGCATAAACAAGATCTGTAAACTTATTAGGTCATGTTCTTTACAATAAATACAGTCACAGCATTGAAAAACCACATTATTAAGATAAAACAGCGCTCACAGGGGCACAAATGTTTTAAGGTAAAGTGGCCCCTTATATGTGCGAACAAAAAACACCTTGTGAACAGTGTGAAATTCTTTCTCTGTTTTTAACCCATTCACCAAGTGAACCAGTGGGCTGTCACCAATGCAGGACACCTGGGAAGCAGTGTTTGGGGAATGAAGCCTTGCTCAAGGATACATTAGTGGTGACACTAGCAGTGCTGGGATTTGAACCCACCAACTTCTTGGAGGGGCAACACCCTAACCACTAGACCACCAGCTGTGCTGAACTTTTAAAAGCTTTAAAAAGGTTCATCACATTTCCAGAGCTCATTTAACAAATATGAAAGGTGTTTGAGGGGACCAAATGTGTTTCCCCCATGGTGTTGCTCCAAATAACCCATTTTAGCATCTCTGCTTCTACAGAGTTTGTGCTGAAATTCGAGAATTGGAGATACTTTATCTTTTAGGCGTTTTTCTGTGTGCTGTAGAGTCTTTTCATGTAAAAATGACTGAGGGTGAGTGTTCATATCTGAGTAGTGAAAGGGCTGAGATATCTATCGTGGGGCTGGGTGAGTAAATGTGCTTGATATTATCTTTGAGTGTGAGCTGATGACAAAGGGAGCTGGTCTGGAGCATGAGGTCATGATAGTGAGGTGTAGATGTGTAGAGCATATAGATAGCGATCTCTCTCGACCTTTATCTCTCTCTCACCCTGCTAGAATACTTGTTACACCTGAAGCATCTTTCATACTTCCCTTTTCTCTCTCCCGCTCTCTCTCTCTGTCTGCAGTGTGTTTGGTGAACAGTGGCTGGCTGTGTGAAGGACCCTGGAGTGAGTGTCTTGCAGAGTGTATCCATCAAGTCGGCACGCTTTTCAGACATGCTGCAGAGAGAACCTGAGAAAGAGAGAGAGAGAGAGAGAGAGAGAGAGAGAGACAGACAGACAAAGACAAAGAGAGGAAAGGAGACAGGAAGGTAGGGAGTCGAGCAGAGAAAGATAGAGAGAAAGAGAGAAAGGAGAAGAGAGAGAGAGAAAGAGAAAGAGGAAGAGAGAGGGAAAGGGAGGGAAAGAATGAGAGACGAAAGTAGAGAGTCAAGCAGAGAGAGAGAGAGTGTGAGAGAGAGAAAACATTTTCTGAAACAGAGAAACTAAACATCCTCAGGAAAAGCTGAAATGTTTCTTCAGCTGAATGATGTGGTGCCAGTGGTGGTCAGGACTGGTGACTGACAATCACTACTTTCATGGTGCTGATCACATTACAGCACTACCAAAAACATCATGTCACTCAATACTGAATTTAATTAAGTGGACAGTTTTATCAGTATTTTTGAGTCAATAATCGTGCTTGTTTCAAGGACTAGACTGCTGATTGCCTGTCTAATGTTGTGTTGGGTCCCCTTGCATTGCCAGAACAGCTCTGACCCATCACAGCATGAACTCCACAAGACCTCTGAAGGTGTGCTGTGGCATCTGGCACTAAAACTTAGCAGCACATCCTTTAAGTCCTGTAAGTTGTGAGGTGGAGCCTCCATGGATCAGCCCCATATACTCTGTGTGTGTGACTCCTCTCTGTCATAAGCAGTGTTAACTTTTTCAGCAATTGTGCTTCTGTGAGTCTGACTCTTATCACACAGACTAGCTTTCACTGTTAACATGTATCAGTGAACATGAACCTATCGCTGGTTCACCAGGTGTCCTTCCTTGGGCCACCGTTGGTAGATATTGACCACTGCATACCTGGAACACCCCACAAAACCTGCCATTTTGAAGATCGTCTGACATAGTCATCTAGCCAATTTGGCCCTTGTCAAAGTCTTTCAGATCCTTTTTTCTGCTTCCAGCACATCAATTTCAAGAACTGTCTGTTCACTTGCTGCCTAATATTTCCCACCCTTGACAAGTACCATTATAACAAGATAACCAGTGTTGTTCAGTTTATCTGTCAGTGTCTTTAATGTTGTGGCTGTTTTGTGTAAACTTTAATCTCTGAAATTGTAACTTAGCCATTCAATTTTATAATGAGAACTTAATGTTAAGGTAAGTTAATGTAACATATTTTTCTTTTTATAAATGTTATTGATCCCAGAGGAAATTGCTTGAGTCCTCGGGATTTAACCCATTCATCTGAGTGAAGCAGTGGGCTATCCAGCAGTATCTATCCAGCAGTGTGGGGACAGTGTCTTTCTCAAGGGTACCCCAATGGTGCCACTGGCAGTTCTGGGATTCGAACCCACAGCGCAGGGACAACTTCCTAACCACCATGCAACCAGCTGCCTAAAAAATCCACTCAGAGTTTTATTTGAACCTGCTCCCGTGCTTCTCACAGCGTTGTGCATAAACCAGTGGTTTGGTACAACAGTGATATGTTTGAATTATTGTGGTTATGTGTGTGTATGTGTGTATACTGACTGCCTAATAGGAAGATTGAAATGCTTGGGCAACACTAAAAGATAATGTGGTCAAACACGAGAACGAGCAAGAAAGACAGTTTTCAAGAGAGAGGAGATAATAGAGGAAGAGGTAACCAATCAGAACAATAGTCAGGCTCCATTTACAGCGCAATCAACTGAGCCGTGCCCTCAGGTTACCACCGCAATTTCTCTTTCTTTGCATTTTGCGGCAGCATTGCTGATGTTAAAGCTCAATTTGCATCACCCCACTTGCTCCCCCACCCTCAGCCTGCTGTTACAGCTAAATATCCAAGAGCTAAGGTGTCAATACTTACACATGCTAACACACACTTGACCCAAATGAGGCACTTGAATCACTGGCATCAGTCCTAGGCCCATGTCCTTTGTCCAAGAAGCTCTTGGTCAATTTATTTATATTTTTTCATTCACTCTTCACAGGTTTCATAGTACAGAAGTATTAATGACATGCTGTAGTGGCACGGCTGAGGAAGATTAATTCAATTCACAATAGGATTAAGGCCTATTATCACCAAGCCCACATGTTGTGGGACTGCTTTGCAGTAATGATGTGAGTGGAACTGTCTTAGCTGTTTTTTGCCTGTCATTAATAACACTGGCCCTTTGAACTCTGTGTGTGTGTGTGTGTGCTGTTCTGGGCTTTACGGCTCATTTTGTTCCTCAAGGCTAAAACCTGCTGGCCATGATTACACTTCTGACCACAGTTACACAGCTCGTTTAGCCTTAAGTGAAGGAAGCATAGCCTTGTAACATGAGCACTCTGTATCATTCAAATGTTCTTGCAGTATTAGCCGGAGTGCCGGTGTCCATTATTAACCCTGCCCAGACACTGAAGACTATGATTACCTGTGATCAACGTATCTGTCACATCAAAATTCACACACTATACAATACGCCAACCAGTGACAGATCAAATGAACATTTATTCATGTTAGCCAAGTTTACAGTAAGCAAAGCATTTAATTAGTTAACAGTGTAGTTTAATCAGCTCATGCCTCCACCTGCTCTAACAGCATGTTTACAAATATAGACAATTTGATAAGATTAGAGATAAGACAAGATAAAATAAGATAGCCCTTTATTAGATCCACGGGTGGGAAATTTGTAAAGTGGACAAGCAGCAGAAAGTAGAAGCAGCATTAGTTATAGGAAAAAAAACAGTACACTATAACAAATAAAAAAGAAATGTACACTATACAAAAAAGGTTTTTATAATGTGTGTTTATAATGTCTGTATATATATATATATATATATATACAGAATTAGTAAACATGAAAAAGAACTGATGTATAAGCAATACTTCTCTCTGTATGTAAGAATTTTTCCTACCCCTGTTGCCCTCACTAGCACTTAATAGAGGGCTGAACCTGCATATATGGAAAGTTCCTTTGGGAGAATGTTGCATGTATAAGCGCTCTACAAATTACACCCAAATGAATTCGATTGAATTGATCTGGTGAAGAATCCACAGAAAAAGTAATGGCCGAAAGGCCAGCTGATTGTGTGAACTCTCACAAATTTTGCAGCTGTTAGACCTTATTAAGGCCCAAAGCTCATGCACTGCTCAGTTTCATTGGGGGGTTTTTTGTTTGGCTCTTTTGTTGGGAACACTTCTTCTGCTCCTATACCGAATACTTATCCCCATAACTAATTGCTAATCCCAGAGCTAAATGCCTGAGACTGCGAACAACAATATAGCCATGTGTCGTAATGTTATAGTTGTCTGTGCATGCTGATTACAAATTAATAAAGCGCTGCTAGATATCAGTCCCAGGGGACACAGTGCAAAATATTACTAAACACAGTGTTAAAATGATACTAAAATTGAGTGTTATATTAAACATCCCAGTGTAGTTTTATATATTCAGCAACTCAAAGAAGGATCTTTTTCACTCACTGCTGCATGGGCATTCAGAGAATACTGGAGGAATATGATGCATATGATATTATACTACTTTATGTATGATAAATGTATGGACAGTCAATTGACCTAGAGACAAATGAGCTAGCTTGCATACCCAGAGCAAGACTAATCTCCATGGAAAACCTGAAATTATGTTCTCTGGGGCTTTAACTAATGATAAAGTCTTCATGTTTGCAGGTGTTTGAGTTCAATCCATTTACAAACGGTAAAACTTCAGTTCCATTTGTAAATGTGCTATGCAAGTGAAATTCATTTGAATTTAAATGAATTGATCCAAATTGAATAGAGTTGCGAGATCTTATGACAGAAGTATAACACTGGATTTCAGACGATGTGAACACATAAAGGCTTAAAGGCTTTGTTGGACTGTGTGAACTCCTACAAGTCTGTAGTTGTTAGTTCTTATTTAGGCCAGCTGCTCCCGTCGTGCACAGTAAATTAGCACTGGGATTATTTATTTTGGTTGGTTCTTTTGTTGGCATCATTTTTCAGCCCTCAAAAGTAAGAGATGTCATATAAGAGCAGATCATGACTCGCTGCTACTTGGAGCATCTTTATGAGAGTTTCTTCTCACAGATCTTAACATATTTAAAGTCTGAAGGCACAGTTAAATTCTGTTCTTGATTCATATTTCCCAGATATTGTCTGCGAACAGCTCATTGCTTGATTTATTTCTGCTGGGGGTCCCTTTTATGAATTTTAGAACTGTCAGAATATATGGAAAAAGCACCATAAAGACGATGCATTTCTCTGGTTTTTATTTACTTTTTTGCCTGGAAACGACTGGCATTAAACTAAAAGTCTTTCTTCAGTGCCTTTTACAATATCTTTTACTTCCACGCAGTGAATCAGATTAGAGATGAATTGCAACTTTATAGCTGTTGTTAAGTTTTTATGGTCATTTGTGGGATATTAATCCAGCTCATATCAGGTGACGAGGGCCACTTTAGATTTATAAAGCACCAGTGCCTCGTTGTTCAGGTCCTTGAACAATAGGGTCGAAAATGTTAAAGTGTGACGGGGTCAATTGATTTTTCCTCTCTAAATTTCACAAAACAAGCCAATCATCTCAAATGAATTAAAGGTGCTGTGTAAATCAGTATCGCCTTTTAGTCATTGCTGTTTTCACACGGTTGAGACGCTGCTTTTGAGACGCGACTAAAAATGCATTTTTCGCAGTATTTATGTGTAGATGGGCTGCGTGGCTATTTTAGGCATGACTTTGAAGCATCCATAAAATGCCATAAGAAGGTGTTGTTCTTGTCATTTTGTGAAACTGTCTTGACAGCTGCAGTCATGGGACACCATTGGAACGTCAGGCAACCCACAGCTTTTGTAAAGAGAGGCACATAGTGCAGGCAATTTCTCCAGCTAGCTTGTGTTTAAAAATGACAAGTGGGATAAGTTCATCTGAACGGAAAGTAAATATACATTGGCAGCATGTTTGGCAAACAGAAATATCCCATTTTTTTTGTTGTTGCTTTTTGTGGTTTGACAACATTGTGCAATTTTCTCTGTAAAGCTCTTGCCCCATGATAAACTGGTGACCTGTCCAGGGTGTTCTCTCTTTCACTCCATGAGTACTGGGACAGGTTCCAGCACCCCCTGCGACCTTAGTTACGACAAGCGACTCAGAAACTGGATGGATGGATGTGAAGCACTTTGATTTGCATTTTAATCAGATATGACACCCATCCAGTGCCCAGTTTCGGTCGATTACCAGCACAAAGCACTTGATTAGAGGTAAAAATGATGAATCTGATCTGATTGTGTAAGGAATTCAGCTGGGAAGATCACCAAATTGTGCCACCGTCAGACATGTGATAAAAGTGTTATTGTACATCACATACTTTTTCATTGCGAGTGATATTTCTGTTTGTTTGTTTGTTTTACTAAACAGTCATGTTGTGAGATTATCTATTGGTTCCTGTATGACAGTAGCGTGTTTGTTTGAGCAACTTGAGCACTGCATATGATATAATATAGGAAGTTGTCACTGTGACAGGAAGGTTATGGGTTTGAATCCCAGGACAGCTATTGGCACCACTGAGGCACCCTTGAGCACGGTACTGTCCCCAAACTCTGCTCCCTGGGTGTCATCTGCTACACTCAGGTGAATGGGTTAAATACAGAGATGCTGTACAGTGTTCAAACGTGGCAAAAGGCCATTTTTTCCTCACAGCATGAAGGTTCTGGGTTTGATTCTTGTGGAGGTTGCATGTTCTCCTCATGGGTTTCTTCCAGGTACTCCGTTTTCCTCCCACAGTCCAAAGACATGCATGTCAGAACTGGAGGTAAAAAATTGCTAGGTGTGTGTGTGTGTGTGTGTGTGTGTGTGTGTGTGTGCCCTGTGATAGATTAGCGACCTGTCCAGGGTGCTTCTCTTTTGTGCCTTTTGGCCTCTGGAATTGGCTCCAGCACGCCCACCCTGCGACCTTGGCTACGGGTAAGAGGTTCAGATATTGGATTACAGGATGATAGAATAAAATAGAACATCACCTCTAAACACACTTGATTTCAATTTCTGTGTTGCTCAGTGTTAAGAAGTTCCTCACTTTGTCCCCACAACTCCTGACATATTTTTTTCCCCAATTGGGGGATGATGAATGAATGGGAGATTGCGTCAGTTTTTTTCTGTCTCTAATTATTTTGTGGGGCCGTTTTGAACTATGAGTTTAAATCCAATTACGAGAGCGCTTGTGTTGCTTACAACATGGGGGCGGTGAAGTGGGGAAGTGGGGGAAATGAATTCTTAATGTGGGAAAGATCAGAGGCACTGTTTTCTTCCCTTTTTAAGGAAAGAAAGAGATAAGATCCCACAATAAAGTCAGAAAAAACTCTACAGCGCGAGAGGGCTGAAATTGCGCTCTTGGGGCTGAAAATGAGCAATCAGGACTCTTTCATGAGCCAGAAATAATGCCCTGACTCCCTCTGCTCATACGGAAGTCTGGAAAAATGGCTTTTGCCTGTATTTACACAGGTTAAATTTAGACCCAGCCATTTGAATGAGGAGATTGACTGAATTCTGCTGGTGGTGAGCTCTAGGGTTACACTGAAACCTTTAGCATGAAATGAAAGAATGAAAAGAAAGCGGTTTCAAATGACAGGGACAAAGGAAAGCTGGGAAAAGGCAAAAGTGAATCGCTTGCCTGGCTTTTGACTGATCGCTGAAGTGTGTTGCTTCTTTATTTGACGATGTTATCTTTGGAAACTTTGGTAAATATCCGATGAAGGTGAAGGTGACGCTTTGTTTTGCCATTGAACCGCAGGAGATAAATGAGTAAACAAAAAAGAAAAGGCTCGCATCTGTTCTTATTTTTTTCCTAATGAATTGATGTCCCGAATCAATATGGCACCAGGGCTCCATTATGTCAAAGAATCGGTGGTTTGACACACAAACACACACACACACACACACACACACACACACACACACACACACTCACACACACTCTTACTCTCTCACACACACACACACACACTCACACACAAACACACACACACACTCTCACACACACTCTTACACTC
>JBBJLS010000039.1:10147501-10171332 GCA_037577275.1 Bryconaethiops microstoma | reverse complement strand
TGTTGCGGGGATTGGGGAGGGTGAAAAGGGGGAGGCTGAGTCAAGACAGTGCTTTTTTGAACTGAGAGAGAGAGTGAGCTAAGCTCTATGTGGAGTGACACTAACCCCATCGTCTACAGTAATCCACCACACACACGCTGTTTTAAAGCTTATGCTGTCACTGGTGTGGAAGAAAGCATTCCTGAGCTTTTCCCATCTTGCATATGCTGACACACTGACATAGACGCCGCCTCTGAAAAGTTAGGGAGATCTAGTAGCATCTTCACGTTTATAAAGATAAATGAACATGTTGGTTTTTGAAAGACTCGTCAACTCCTATTTTTGACAAAAACAATCATATGTGTGTGGCACTATTTGTCACAAAAACAAAACAAGGACACATAGTTTCATTAATACAAAGCGTCACATGTCCATAGCACCTCAGGGTGATATCATCACAGCCTGGCTGAAAAATTGTGATCAAGTTAACTCTTTCCATATTGGCAGCTAATGTCATAAATGGATACATATACATTTAGGAGTTAATGTATACACTTTGTGATTGCATTGGTGACTGGTGAACAAGTCCAAGAGGTGTTTTACAATTAAAAATAATTAAATAACACATTTATCCCTTAGCAACTATAACTGCTGCCCACATGTACTTGATTCTTAAGAGATGCCCTAAAATCTTGCAGCTTTTCGGAGGTAGTTGGACTCATTAACCTTTTTATTGTAGATGCTTAAGTACACAGTACTCTGACCAAATATTCGCCAACATATTTTAGCTTTCTAATGCTGGATTTGTACTGTTCCAGAATAATGTGGAGGAAGAAGAAAAATCAAAGCCAGTGTGAGTAGGGAGAACATTCCTGAACAACATCAGAGGAAGGAGAACTTTCCAAAACAGGGTGAATCAAGGAAGAACATAAAAGAACAGTCGGAGTGTGGTCAGAACAGTTCAGAATAGTGTGAATATTGAAGGCAGTCACACAAAGGTATTGCACACCAACCCATTGTTTGGATTGGTTGGTGTTCTTTGGGTGTTCTTTGAGAATTGGTGAGTTGGTGTGTTCTGGGTTTTTGACAGCAGGACACAGTCTACGGTACTTAAGTCCAGCATCAACCAGCTTCAGCAGGCCCGAGTCCATTGAGCTGTTTCTCTGCACAACCTACAGAGAGCCCAAACCAGGCCTGGCTGTTATCAGTGTGCTGCAGGGCCGGGGTAGGGGCTCCTGGGGCCCTTCGGTATCTC
The DNA here is from genome assembly GCA_037577275.1 of Bryconaethiops microstoma. Taxonomy (NCBI): domain Eukaryota; kingdom Metazoa; phylum Chordata; class Actinopteri; order Characiformes; family Alestidae; genus Bryconaethiops; species Bryconaethiops microstoma. The sequence continues at coordinate 10,170,098 of JBBJLS010000039.1, read as the reverse complement.
CAGCTCCCTGGCCTATCTGCTGCCATCTGTAGCCATTGTGTGGGCCGTATGGTGGGATAAACAGTGGAATCTGGTAAGGGCCCGAACATGAGGGCCACATAGCTCCCTGTTCCTGGTCTTCGGCCACTCTTGGCGCTGAGAAGGTGTGGTCTGCTTGCTCTGCTGGAAAAGCAAACGTTCTTGTCGTTCAAGGGAAAACAAGGACATATAATGTCTGTTATTGATATTAAGTACCTATCTTGCATCATAACCCTGGTGCATTTTTACACATGTGGACACCCCTAGAGTTGTTGTTTACTTCTTACTTCATTTTCATGCAATTTGTGACTGCAACCATGTGTTCATTCATGAGATCCTATTATTTGTCAGTTCATGCCAGTTTTCTCAATGAAACGTAAAAGCTACTTCAGTACTAGCTGCCCTTGTAGAAAATCTTCGTACACATTGATACACATAACTATATGATGCTGCCTCCCCTTGCTTGTTGGATGGTTCTATTTCTTAGCATGCAAATGCTTTGCATGAAGAATTTTCTAGCAGGAAAAATGTAAACTTATAATTGCATGATAAATGCACCACTTTAGATTAGATTTTTAGATTAGACGTTAGATTTTTAGGTAGCCTAATCTCTTTGGCATCTTCCCATAATTTAGTACACAGTAAAAGTGTAAACATTAAAACCAGTGATTATGTAGGCAAAAGTAAATGCAGGATGCATCAGCAACAATAGCATTTACAAAAGTATATCCCCGCATTGCATCAACTTCTGAAACCTTTGTTCTTCTGTTATGATGAAGAGATAATGATCATTTAGAGCATAGGTCAGTGCACCATGGTACAACTATGGTGTCAAGACTTCCAGAGTCATGCGGTGGTTTCATCAGGAACTTTTGTTTACTACAGTTTTGACAGCACATAATAGCAGTATGACCTATAAACCAGGTCCCTGAAGTTTTTTGTATAAAAAAAAAATGTTTATAAGGAAATTTGCTCTCCCTCTCAATCTTCTCTGCTAGGCTTGGCCCTCTCTGGCCATGGGATGCCTGCAGTGTAAATAAGCTCTCCGTCACCCATAGCAATCCAGATATTCCAGAAGGTGTGTCGGCCTCCCACCTCTCTGTCATTTCATGGAAATGAATATGGAAATGAATGACGGAAGCCTGTGGAGAGATGGTGGGCGGAATATGGGGTGTTCTCTGTTATTTTGATGGGCAAGGAAAGTAGACAGCAGCCCTGTGCCTGATAAATGTACCATTACCCGACACTGGGCGGGGAATTAGTCACGGATGCAGCCTTAGAGTGTATTTCTGAGCATGTGTGTGAAGAAGAGATGGCTCGCTGAGACCTCACTTAATATTGATAGAGTCAGCGGATGGGTTGGAACGAGTGTGGGGAATCTGGAGGGAGGGGCCTGTCGGGGGAGAGATCTAATGCCAGCCGGCACCAGCACAGGAATGTCATTACAGAGCCCTGCGTGGCTGCCACGTCTCCACTCTCGTACCCCATCTGTTGTTAATCTACAGTGTGCCTCTGGCGCTACCTGAGAGGACAATGACTCTGTACACCCAGAGGAGGATGTGCTACCTGGGGCGAGGAGGTGGGGACACGTACAGTTGGATCAGACAAACTGGCTGATTTTCATTATTTAGCCCAGGTGATTTGCTTTGCTGCAGAAGTCTCAATTGTGACACAGGGACTTTAAACCTAGCTGGATGCATGGGTTCATCTATACATGGGTTCATGTTTCTGTTCCTCACTCTCATAACTACACGTTGTACATATTAGTTTTATCATAGCCTCTGAATAGGTCTTAGCACTTTTTGCATGATAAGAAGGGAGATAACTAATTGAATCATAAGGGTTCAAAACATTCAGACAGTATTTTGCATTTACCTCTGAGTAGTGCAACCTCCTTTTCCAGTCCCTATTGACATCAGAGAGAATTTAATGTAGCATGCAGACATGGTTATTAAAGTTTCTAAATGTTCAGTTCCATCCCCCAGTCAATCCATTCAACATGTTTTTTTAATTTGTCATGGTTGTGATGTCACAACAGCAACACATTTACATATGACTGCCCACTGGCCACTGCAGTTTAGCCCTTCGCTTTCCTGTAGAAATGCAGGCAGTCAGTAGTTATGGAGGTGGGTGGATGATGTGGAGGAAAATGATTTTTTGCTACATGAAGCCAAACAGATGTCAAGAAATATTCTGAAATAAAATGAACAATGAAAGTATAAAGTAAGTATATGGGTTTTTTAAGCCAAACGACAGGTCCATTAGAAGGGGAGCTAAGGGCGATTGGACAGTCCTCATCCGGCTATTTAAGTAACCTTGCTTTGTACAATATCTCCTTAGAAATAACCCTCTGAGGGACTCGACTCCATGTTGGGGTGAAGATCACTGAACAGTGCACACAATTAACTGAATCTCTTCATAATTGTTTCACCACCACTGATGGAGCGTTGCACCTTCCTGTCCCTGCGCGGCCGATGCGCACCCCCTTCTCCTCTAGGTATACCTTTGTTGCCATGGTAATCATTAAGGGATACATAAAGAGGGGGCTGACATCCACAGGCACTCACTCCCCAGTTGTGTGTTTGAGATCTATTGTGTTAGAAGCCCTTTTCTTTTACAACAAAAGGTCAGATGTTTTGTAGGCCGCAAATGTCCATTTGCTCATCGCGCCGTCGATACCAAACTGACCACGGCTGTGACGAGCTGTGAAATTTGTTTTCCCATCTTTTTTTTTTTTCTGATTCTTATTGAGGAAGGATCAGAATATTCTGATTCTTCGTTCGTTGTGCGTTCGGAACTGACGATAAAAAGGCCATTAGTGGAAGAAATTCTCCAGCTTAAGTCAGCGAGTGGAATGACTGCTGATATCCTGGGCATTGTCAGCACAGTCCGCGAGCAGTCAATCTTTTTGATAGCGGCTGGATAAGTGACAACAATGAGGCCATGGCAAGGAGCCTGTTATGGGAGCAAAGACAGAGAGAGAAACAGATGGGAAAAGAAACATGTCCACAATTGTATGTGTGTGTGTGTGTGTGTGTCTGTTTTATTTTTTAAGGACAGCGTTGTGCTATTGTCTTCTGTTCCTGCTGTACAGCCTCAGGCACATAAAGGCTCCTGACAGCACTTTAGGTGTTCAAAAGAGATGACAAATAAGACCAAAGTCAACAATCGCAATGCATCAACAATGCTCCCATGATTGGTTTTGTCTGTTGTTTTTGTCTGTCCTCCCACTCTCTCTCCCCCCTCCCACTCTCTTTTCTCCTCCCTTTCCCCTCTCTCACTCGCCACACCAGGTTGCCTTAGCCCCTCTCTATCGCCGCCCAAATATTTTTCGCCTGTTTGTTTTGATTGGACCTCATTTGGAGAAGGAAAGATTAAAAAGCATCGGCAGATCCTCAGACAAAGGCGGGGTCTCGAGGGGTTTTGCTTGTAAAAACATTTTCATCTAAATGCAGATTGGGCGTATCTGCTGTGACACGGCCGCGCGGCGCACACATTCATTATTTAACCATAAGGGAACAGGAGCAATTTTATCGGCTTCCTTTAAGTCATAATTAGGTTTTTAAGGAGCTATCTGCAATTGATTTCTCCTGATTTAATGTTGCAAACTGATCCGCGCTGGCAGAATAACACCAGTGGGGAGGCTGTGTGTTGAGGTTGGGAAATGAGTTTGCAAACAGCGTCATTGTGTTTGTTTTTACTGCGAGTGTATCTGGAGTTATTACATTGTTTATTCATTTGTTTCTCTGGCGCAGGCAGTGCAAGCAGCGTTAATGCGTGAGGGATTAGTGAATGTGGGGAGACTTGGGGCAGTCGTTGCTATGCGTTACTGTCGCACCATTAAAGACTGCCCGCGTTTTCTTAAGCGCGCATTTCTGCAGTGTGAAAGTCTGTCCGACTCAGTTCCCCTTCGGTCAAGGAGCGATATGCTTCAGAGGAGTGTGTGGTAAACATGATTATGAGTGATGCTGCCCTGGGGGAGGGACAAAGGTGTGTGTGTGTATGTGGGTGATAGGCCAGAAGAGTAATACCTTTCACCCTGACACACACAAACACACACACACACACACACATTTGTATGTGTTTGTGTGTTTGTCTTTGTGTTTGTGTAACAGTCCACGAGAGTAATGCTTATCATCCCCAAGTATGATAAGGATTACTCTTGTGTGTGAGTTCGTGTGTGTGTGTGTGTGATTATGTGTGACACACACACATACACACATACAAACAGGCGTGTGTGTGTGTGTGTGTGTGTGTGTGTGTGTGTGTGTGTGTGTGCTTGGCAATGTCCTCTTTTTTTGCTTAATGTCTCAATAATAATAATAATAATAATAATGATACAGTGAGGATGAAGAGGATATATTTTCATTTGGACATATTAGTGCTGACAACTGTCAGGCCTTGGAGGCAGTGTTTTGTAGTTTGAGTTTTTGTCTTTTATTTTGACATCCTAAGCACACCGGGCATGAATTTATGTATGTAATTAGTTCAGCTACCGTGTGCTCAGGAGTGATTATGTCTTATATTTAAGTTCAGTTTGGGTGGACCAGGACCCTCGACTCAGGAGGAGGAAGTGGGCACCACCTTGAGCACCTTGGCGAAGGTGCCAGACACGGGCACTCTTTTGATCCTCTTGCGAGCTCCAAGGACACTAGAGCGAGAGGTTGCCGTGGAACGAGAGGGTACCGCGGAGCGAGAGGGTCTCACAGCTGTCACCGCGAAGCAAGAGGTCGTCGCAGCCGTGGAGCGAGAGGTCGCCACTGCCACCATTTGGCGTCCCGTCCCAGTGCCAAGACGGCTTTGGCCGTCTGTGCCTGCGCCTAGACGGCTCCTGCCAACCGTCCCAGCCCTGGGACCATTCCTGGTGGGTACGCTAGGGGGGAATAGCGTAGGAGAGGCTAGAGCAGGCCGCCCAGGGCCAGCAGGAGCCCCTTAAACCCATACCATCCACAGGAAGCCCGTTAGCCCAGCTGCTAAACCTGTTAGCCTGGCCGCAAGAGGAGCTAGATGGCCCGAGAGGGGCAGAGGCCCGAGAGGGGCTAGATAGCATAGCAGAGGCCCGAGAGGGGCTTATAAGAGGTCAAAAGGAGCCTTTAGCCACAGAAGAGGGGTCTATAGCTGGCCGAGGGAGACCTGAAACCCCACCAGGAGATGGGGGTCTCCCCCTGAAATTTCTTTTGGGGGTACTGGGGTTAATATGGGCTCTGGAGGAGCTCCCTGGGAAAAAAGTGGACCCCAGAGGCAAGGAGGAGCTCCCAGTAGGGGGCTACACACCGGAGGACTGCGAGGAGCTCCTCCATGCCGAAAGGCTCCCAGGAGGGGGTCTTACCCAGGAGAACAAAGAGAAGCTCCTGGGAGTTGGCTCCGCCCTCGAGGACAGCGAGGGGTTCCCTGCAAAAGGACTCCCAGGAGGGGGCTCCATCCCCGAGGACAGTGAGGGGCTCCTGGTAGGGGGCTCCGCCCCTGAGGATAAGGAGGGGCTCCTGGTAGGGGGCTCCGTCCCTTAGGACAAAGAGGGCTCCCGGTAGGGCGCTCCGCTCCTGAGGACAGAGAGGGGCTCCCCGTTAGGGGCTCCAGGGACAACTGGGTCATATGTTGTGACTCTCAAAGGGGAGTATCCCAGGAGACCCAGGAGACCCATTCGAGATAATCCTGGGAGAGACGGCCGGGTGGGGCTCGTGGGACGCTGCCCTTTGCCTCCGCTTTCCCCTCTTCCACCTTTGGGTCTTCTGTGGGCACTCCGGTGGTGTGCTTTAGGAGGGGCGGTAGCGTCAGGCCTGGGGCAGTGACGGAGCAGCCACCCTTTAAGCTTTGTAGTTTTTGTTTTTTATTTTGACATCCTGAGCACACCGGGTGTGAATTTGTGTATGTAATTAGTTCAGCTGCCAGTGTGCTCAGGAGTGATTATGTCTTATATTTAAATTCAGTTTGGGTGGACCTGAGTTGTTGGTCCACCAACACATTAACTCAGATGTATGTCTCCTGACTCCTGTTATGTTTGAAAATAAAGAAGTTAGAACAATGAATACCTGCTGAAGCGCCTGCAATCCTTGGGGAGCCAGGAGGGGACGTGACACCAACCTAGAATTCCTTAAGGATATTTCCAGTTTTCCCAGTTGGTGTGATGTAAACAAAGTCATTAGAGCAGATGTGGTGTGAAGGGGTTTGTTGTATAGAAGTTTAATGATTCAGATTTCTTTAATGGAACCAGGGGCCTGGATGGCTACAATACAAATCCAAATGATTAGAGAATCTTCACAGGTCTTCACATGTTGATAATAGTAAACCTGAAAGGTACTAATTTCCTCACAAATTACTGTATGTAGCTTTTCATTACAAATAGATTAGTTTTTCTTCCCTAGATCTAAAAATACAATTTAGGCCAAAACCTTCTCTCTTCGGGCATCACACAATTCCTGAAAAATACCTTTGTAATGCAGCTTTTAAAGGCTCTTCAGGTGCCTGGTTCCTATCATCACCACTTTGATCAATTCTGACTTTGTACGTTTCTCTCTCTTTATCCTTTAATTAGACAGAAAATGGCAAAAAAAGATGGAATTTCCCTTAAACATCACCCACTAGCACTGACTGATGTCATATATATAACAGCATAATACATCTCTCTCACTCACTCTTACGTGTCTGTAACAGTATTCCAGTGTCTGTGTAACACAACAAAACTGATTTTACTGCAGCTGGTTAGAAAAACAGTGCTTCTCTGTGTGTTTGATGCTCCAGCTCTCAGGCAACAGGCGTTCATTAACTTTATTAATGCGAATGTATCATGGTACAGTGATATACGTGGAAGATACTCGGCCACTGTTTTCGACATACTAAATAAGATGCTTATGAATTCAAGGGAGAGAGTTCAAGGTAACACTAATACAATTCAGAATTATATATATATATATATATATATATTTTTTTTTTTTTTTTTTTTTATTATTATTATTTTTTTTTTTTTAATGTTATTTATTTATTTATTTATTTATTTATTTTAATAAATCACAGTGTCAGATTACAAGTGTATTAATCAAATTATTGATCACACAATTCCTATTGTGGCTTTGTACCAAGAGGACATATTATAAACCAGATCTTGTTTTAATTGGGCTGTTTTGTTCTGTTTTCTTCTCTTGACACCAGAAGGAACCCAATATAATATGTTTTTATCAATGCAACCAAAAAGCATATTGCTGTGGAAAAGCACATAGTTATTGAATAGAATGTTATCTTGAACATAACTCTCATTATTTATCCAAAACCTGAAAATGCATGCAATGAATATTGAAACACAAGCACGGAATAGAGGATTATCATCTATTATATGATTATTATCATATAATGCTGGTTATTTCTCCAAAACCTGAAAATCATTGCTATGAATATTAAAAACAGGTGTAGATGATAGTGAAGTTTTAAATCAAGCCTAATCTGCAGTGCTAGGTCAGATTCTATCTTTTTTTCCCCCAATGGTCTCTCTGATTTTTCCAACGCTTCCTCTAAACACAACAGAGAAATGTTCTACTTCAGTCGTTCTCAGAGGAGTGGGCAGCCATCATCACCATTATCCCCCCAAGTGCTGCTGCGCTCTCCCGTTCATGCTTTAACGAAATGTCATCACACATGCCATTACAGAACAACACTTATCGCTGCAGCACCGCTTTACAATACAGAAGATGCCCAGCATATATTTTCCACAGCTCTTCTTTGCTTTCATCGTGATGCACAGAGTGCTTTAAAATTGCTGTTGAATATTAACATATGGCGCTGGACCTCTCCTGCATTTTTGTGACCCGTTTTCGTGTGGTTGGTGTTCATGTTGTACGAGTTTTCCATGCAGTATGTTTCACTTGCTCAGAAATGGGGGCCTTTTACCAAGAATGATGCTGCTGTTGCAGCTGTAGTGCTGACATAACATGCCAATTCTAGACCAGCACCTGCCATATGAAATATACAAATGCAGGTGAAAGGGACTATCAGTGTCAAGCTCTTCTTGTAGTGCAGGATTTTAAAGGAAGATTTATATGTGTACACACCACCCATGAAATTTTCCACTGCTCTTCCATTACAATGTTCATCCATGATACAGTGATTCATGATTCAGTTCTGATGCTCGCGTGTCTCTTGTAAGTGCGTTTGTCAGTGGACAGGGTTAGCATGGGCTCTCTGACTGGTCTGTAGCTATTCAGCCTATTAAGCTGTGATGCGTTAATGCTGTGTGTTCTGACACCTCTCTATCAAAGCCAGCATTATTTTCAGCAGTTTGTGCTACAGTAGTTCTAATGTGGGATCAGAACAGATGAGCTAGTCTTTACTCCCCTTGCACATCGTGGCCCATTTAAGCCCAAGACCCTCTCACCGATTCATTGTTTGTCCTTCCTTGGACCACTTTTGGTAGGCACTGACCACTGCATACCAGCAACCCCCCACAACATGCGGTTTTGGAGATGCTCTGACTCAGTTGTCTAGCAAATGCAATTTGACCCTTGTCAAAGGGGCTCAGATCCTCACACCCACTTTTCTGTCTTCCAACTTCAAGAACTGACAGTTCAATTGCTGAACTGTAACGAAACAATCAACGTTACTCGGTGGTTTTAATGTTGTGGGTAATAGGTGTATATGATTATTATTTTAAAATGACATTTCATCCAGTAATAAAATATGACTATTTTTTAAACTAGCTTTGTCAGTTGATGCTTTGATACCTTTTAATAAACATTATAATTAATTAAATGTCACAAGACAAAACTGTTTAATGTACATCCACCACGATCTGAAATATAATGTTGGCTTGGGTGAAAACTGTTTCAAAATAAGTAGATTATAGTTGTAAAGTAAGTAGAGTTTGATGGAAAAAATATTGAATAGAAAACAGTAGAAACATTTATTCTGAGACATTTTTTGTTAAACTCTCAGCCAACAAACTCTATTAGCACAGACGCTATTTCCAATAACAAAGTTAAAACCAGAAGCCTGCGGATGTTGAAAAGTAAGAAAACATCATAATGGACAGATGGCAAAAGGTTCCCAAGATGGTTTTATTGTTAATGTAATAAAGAGAGTGAGGACTGGCCAAAATGCTTGGTATTTTTGAAAATATGACCACAAAAGGGCTCGTACTCAGAGAACTACTCTTAAACATATAATTTATGTACCATTTAATGTTGAAAGGAAGAAACAGAATAAGGAGATGGTGAATGGGACGCCCCCATGCTATGACTTAAGATCTAAGCAAAACTTTAGATGATGTATTAGGGTGTACAGTATCTGTATACTTTTCCCCACACAGATCAGAGAAATGCTGCTCACGTTCATAGCAGTAGGTTAAAAAAATGACAAACTGGACGGAAAACTCACATCCTGTCAGTGGTGGAGGCAGCTCATTGAGCAGCAGTAAATCCAATGAGAACAAAGTGAACCAAAACACTGGCAATAATGGCAAAATCGTGTTATGTTTGAGGCCGTATGTTAAGTGTAACCAGTTACATAATGGAGTAGGTTGAAGTTTTTCTTGTTCTTAACGCCTGGTGCATTCTGAATAAATTACCTTCAGCTCCGGATGGCTCCCTGGCCTGCACACTGTGTGGAGTTCAGAAAAGCCTTGATAATATATATATAAATTACCTGTAATAAAGCAGCAAGTTTTTAAGGTTAATAAATATCATATTAATGGTTTCTGGCAAATTTCCACCAGTCCAGTCTTTAAAGGCGCAGATTAGAACATGACTAATGACTGTGTAGCACAGTCATAAACAACACAATAATATACTACACAGTCATATACACCATAGTAATATACTGCACAGTTATATACAGCACAAAAATCATAATCATATCCACAACAGTCATATACTACACAGTCGTATACACATCAATCATATGCAACACAATCATAAACAATTAAATTCAATACATTCATATACACAACAGTCACATACTACACAATCATATACAACACAATCAAACAATAAAATACAACACAATCATGCACAACAGTGATATACAACACAGTCATATACTACACAGTCATATACACCATAGTAATATACTACACAGTCATATACAGCACAAAAATCATAATCATATCCACAACAGTCATATACTACACAGTCATATACAACACAGTTCTACACAATCACATACAACACAATCATAAACAATAAGATATAGCACAATTATACGCAATGCAGTCATTTACAACACAGTCCTACACAATCATATACGATACAATCATATACAAAACAATTATATACAACATAGTCATATGCAACACAATACAATACAATCATATACACAACAGTCATATACTACACAATCATATACAACACAATCGTAAACAATAAAATATGGCACAATTATATGCAACACAGTCATTTATAACACAGTTCTACACAATCATATACAATACAAGCATATATAATACAATCATATACAACATAATCATATACAGCACAGTCAAATACAACACAGCACTATCATATACAACACATTGTTATACAACACATTACACCACAGTCATATACAACACATTCATATACATTGTAATGCAAGACAGTCATTTGCAACACAATTATATACAATACAGTGTTACACAATCATATACAACACAGTACAACATAGTCAACTGCAATACAATGCTACATACATATACAACACAGTACAACAAAATCGTATATAACGCAATATAACACAGTCATATACATTACAACACAAAACTATATAACACAATATAACACACCTATATACAACACAATACAGCATAATTATACACAACACAATTCTATACTACACAGTACAAAACAATCTCATACAAGACAGTTATAAACAACCCATTCAGCAACTTAAAAATAACTACATAACCACAGTGGAATATACTACAGTTATGTTCCCTGAATAAAGTCACTTTAAGGGTGCCACTGCAGTGACAGCATTTCACTCTGGGAATGTATGAGCTCATTCATGTACCATCATATTCAAAGGATAGTAATTACATTAAAAAATACATGCTTTGAAAATGCCAGATGCCCTTTTACATTCATGAAAAGATTGTGATGAATGGACTGAAATGGGACTGGATTCCTGAACTATGTGGAATTCAGTCTTGTTTCCATTGCTGAATGGAACCAAAATGGTTCCTTGAAGCAAAACCACAGAAGAGACACTTTTGTTTCTTCAAAGAACCATTTTGTTAATGAAATGTTTGAGCGTGAAGAACCTATTTAAAGTTTAAGGAACAGACACATAAAAGTTAATTCAGTTAGGTCTTTTTTTTTAGACAAGAGCCTTTCAGGGATCCTTTTTTAGTAGTGCACATCAAGGTAAATTAATGTTGATCATTGGTCAGTCCAACTGGCCAAGCTGACACCAGGTATGTCAGACTCTTTTATCTACTATGGACCAATGAGCACTGATATAATTACGGTGTCCAGCTGCATTTGAATCTATAGATGGGATGTTTGGTTGAAGGGTGTACAGTTTAAATGCAGCAAAACATGAGCTCAGAACCAGGCTGGAATGAAAGGAAACAAAAGCATGGCCTGAAGAAAACAAATAACCCATCTTGAGACGTGTCGCTCTTGCAGTCTCTCTAGTTAATTACAGAGGAGCAGAGAGCCACTGATGACATTTCCCGTTTCATTTCTCAGGAAACTGTCCGCTTTACATTAAATCAAATGTGATAAGGGCTGAGCAGGCAGAGACTGAAGGTCCCAAACAAAACCATATCTAATGAAAATAAATCAATGAATGAATTTTCACGCTTTAGCTCTGAAAGTCAGTAGCTGCTGCATTTTTCCACCCCACCTTCCCCCTTCCTTTCTTATACAGTGCATCATTCACACACTCCGTCTGCCTGAGAATTACATTTCCACTCTCCAGTGTGAGGAGGAGGGGAAAAATGGTTTCAGAGCTTCTTTTCTCCCCTTGGCTCCACTTAGATGATATAATGAATCGCAGTGGTTGCCTTAATCAATGCGCTTCTGAGTCCAGCCATACCCAGCGATAGCTCTAATGGAAAGTGTATATAATAGGGAGTGCATTTAAGTATAGTTGACAATCTGATTCTCTGGTGGCCTGAGGTGTGGTGATTCTGTCAATGGCTCAACTTCTTTTTTCCCTCCTCCACTACCTAATGAATTTCCCCCCTCATATCCTCATATTATAGCCACTGGGGAGCATTACCACACTAATAACTCCACAGGTTTGTGTACTTACTTCACTTGGCCAGATTTATCCTGCCCCCTATGGATCGCATCATTGGCAAGAAAAGAATACATAATGCATAATTCATCAAGGCTCATTGATCTTCCGGAAATTAGCTTTTATTTCTCTTTCATGAGCCTGTTTATGTATTTCTGAATCAATGACCAATAATTTAATACAGTTATTATTATGTATTATTAGAGCTAACTATGGTGCTGTGTTCATACTTCTAGTGTTCATACTTCTACAAATCTAGTAATAACCAGCTTGTGTTGTTGCCTTATTTCAGATGGTCTGAGCTGGTCTTTGATGGTCAAGCTGGACATTAATAAAGACTTGAGGAAAGTATACCCTATGCTGGTCAACAAACAGCTTAAGGTTTAAATTTCAACCAGTATGACCGGCTTAAACATACCATTCAAACAGCACAATCAAGCTGGTTAACCAGTGCAACCAAGCCTGTCAACCAGTATGACCAAACTGGTCAACCAGCATGGCCATGCTGGAAACTAGTAAAGCTCTTCAACTAGTATGATTAAGCGGGTTAACCAATGCAACCAAAGCTGTCAACCAGTGTGATCAAGCTGGTCAACCAGCAGGGCCATGCTGGGAACAAATACAACCAATCTTTTCAACCATCGCGACCAGGCTGGCACAACCAAACTATTTAACCAGTATAACCTGCTTCATTCATGCTGTTGTCTGTAGTTCTGCTTCAGTGGCAGCAAGAGGGTACTGGACTGAGGCATGTCAATTCTGTTCATCAAGATATAAGCATCGCACCCATAATGTTCTCAGGCTGATCTGATAAGCAGTTTTTCAGCTGTGTTTTATTATATTTTTATCATGTCTTTCTAATTTTGCTGGAGATCACGCTTTTTAGCACTATATACAGGCATTTTTACATGTTACACTGTGTTCTCTGGGTTTTAAATTCATGATAATACATGGGTTGAAAGCTGAAAATCAACAGTAAGGCTCAGTATAAGCATGATTGCAAAGCAATCTGCAGTGTATAGCAGCCAGTTAAGGTAAGTATATGCCATCCAACTTGTCAGATGCACAGTGACAGCAAAACTTTCCGTTGTCATTCCGTAGCAGATGTGCGATGCCTGTAGTCCTGTATGTGTGCGTCCTCAAGAGTCTTCGCTGGATGAGATGTAACCAGAATGCCACTATCACACATGACCACAGTATTTCTTAAAAGACTATAAATCAGCCTTTACACTTTCTTGGACCATGTACTTTAAATCATTATGCATATTGTAATACCTGCTCCTAACTTGAAGGAAGATACTTTGATGGATATATTGCTCTGTGTTGTAAAATATACTCAAGCATTATGCGATATCGGTTTTACTTTAATGTTTTTTTTTTTACTTTAATGTTGCTTTAATGGTGCAATTTCATATTTAATGATGCAATGAATTGCATTTAAATTCAGTTTGCATTCTGTTTTAAAACCAGCGAATGGAGTCTGCCTTTCTGACTGTGTTCCATTCGTGTCAGTGTCAAATGGCAAAAGGGTTTGATTTTTTTGTCACACAAAACTGTGTGACAATAACTATTCATCATAAATCATAATAAAATACATCTTCTGGATTGAAAAGTTGAATCTTCAATTCTGGCAGGATTTCTGTTAATGTTACAATAAGATATTAACTATTTAATATATGCTTTTTTTTTTTACTGCTTTTTGTGAAAAACACAAAAAGCAGTACCTGGAAAGGTAACTGCACTACTTGCACATGGGACTCTGAGCAAGGTGAAATGTGCTTGAATCATGGAAGCACACCATATCTCAGTACACTCATGGTGTAAAAGATGAATAAAGAGAAACAAAGGCAAAACTGTGCGAAGGTCTGGGTAATTCATTGCATTTGTGATGAATAGCTGGACTTCTCAAGCTGCAGAGAGCTCTGTTAAAGTAAAAGCAGACTTGACTGATATAGGGGAAAACATTTTTCTCCAAACATAAGCAATAAAGAGAAAACACAGTAAACAAGTGACTGGGCTGTTAAAAGAGGTTGCTGCTGAATGGAATTTATAATGAAAGAAACATGCAGTGCAAATGGCATTTAAAGTCCACTTCACTTTGCCAGGTAATCAAAACCTAAGCTTTTCTGTAATGTCTTATGAATAAAGTTTGTTTGTTGGGAAAACAAGATGCAGATTACATGAATGCATCCATTACTGGTAAAAGTCACATTCGGTGTGAAATAGCAAGTGTAACATAGTGCTGTAGACTTGCCGCACGCTGCTTGTCTTCTGATGTTAAATCGTATAAGTAAAAAACCCCAAACCTTTGAGCTGTTTACCTTCATTAAGATAAAAAATAATGACACAAATGACCCACAAATGATCTTGTCTTTTATTTCTCCTAACAGGCATGGGTGACACCGTAGTGAACATGCGGAAGGTGATCCACCGGGCTGTGCAGGTGCCGCTGTCCGGCACGGCCCTGCTGCCCTGTGTCTTCACATTGCGCCCCAGCCCCTCTCACGAGCCTCCCCGCATCAAGTGGACCAAGGTGTGGGGCCAGGGTGGGCTGGATGGCCTGCAGAGGGAGCAGTCCATACTGGTAGCTAAAGACAATGTGGTGAAGGTGAAGAAGGCGTTCCAGGGCCGCGTGACCCTGCCCGGTTACCCGGACAACCGCTACAATGCCAGCCTGGCGCTGACAGGCCTGAGATCCAGCGACTCGGGCATGTACCGCTGTGAGGTAGTGGTGGGCATTAACGATGAACAAGACACAGTGCCCCTCCAGGTCACAGGTGAGCTAGCGCCGGGGAATGCTAATGCATCCAGACCTTTCCATGTTCATGAAAGGATGTGAGTCGTCTGCCACAGGGTGCCTTCAGGTCATGAAAAAAGTGAGCACCAGCCACATTGTGCCGGAAATCTCTGACCTACTTTGTTTCATCCTCCCTTTACTGTAAAAGCAAGCTTGCTTTTAGAATAGCAGCATTGCAATTAAATGTCATTTAGCATGACCTTAAGCTGTAATAAACTTACAATTGTTGCTGTGACCACTATATATTATTCCATCAGTAAAATTACTATAATTACATTGTAGAACACTATATGTAGGTCTCGTGTACCTATGCGGTTGCTGAGCAATTTCCAGCAATGCTGTGCGAGACCACCAAAACTCTTCCCATCAGACGAACAGTAGCTTTCTGCTTTGAAAAAAGAGAATAAGACTACCTTTATAAAGGTGAAGCTGATCAAAAAGTTGTTAATGAGAAAAGGCAACAAACAAAAGAGAAAAATATGTATGGAAAACTTTGAAAATTGGAAATGTGGAGGAGAGTTTAACGGGCTGATGAGTGTAAGATCATAATTGGGATTATACTGAATTTTAAGAAGCAACTTCTGAGACTGAATTTAAGAGCGGTTCACAAGAAGCGTGGAAAAAAACCCCTGCAGGTTTCTGCTGATAACCTGAAAACAAGTCTCCAGAAATGAATGGAAGCTGAAATAAAGTCACATACAAAATACTGATATAATATTTAGTTAATATAATATCAGTGTTTTGTAAAGTATACACTTTCAAAATACTGATATTGTATTTAGTCATTCTACTTTTCTGTTTTCTTTTTATTTACTGGTTCTGTAAAACAAATAACCAGAACACAATTAAATAACCGAGAGTAGTCTCTGATTTTTGCACAGGAATGTGTGCTTGTGGATATTTTGGTTTTTTTTTATCATGCAGAAAAGCTCTTGTGTTGGTGCTTTACTGGTCCCCATAGTGGACAAAGTACATAGAAAAATGATTACTATTTGAAACTTAAGTTTTAATTAAAGAATGTGTTCTGTCTTTTCTATGACGCTGCAAAATGAACTTGTATTTAATGGCTAAGTGAAGGATGACTTTTGCATGGTACCGGTATGTAATTCACAAGGCAGGTCTTACCTAATCACTATTCTGCATAATACCTCAGCATGAGCAGCTCAGTGCCAATATTTTCTTTTTAGGAATACATAAGAGTGCTAAGCCTTAGAAAGCACGGGGATGAGCTAAACTGACCCCTAACACACCCCAAGGTATTAAGAATTCAACAATGAGTAGAAATCTCCATGAATTTTAAGATGCTCAAGAGCTCAAGGGATCCCTCCGTACGAGGACTTGAATAAAACAGCATAAAGCTCCTCCACATAAAGAAAGGGTTACTTTAGCTCTAATCCTGACAGCTCTTAGGATTAATTACTAGTCACAGAGCACTAAAGATAATTTAACATTAATTAAGAAAAGTGAGTATCTCCTGGTGATATCAATATTATATGTTTTTTTGAAAAATCATTGCTACTTTTCTGCAATTACCTCTTTTTTGGTTGGAGGTTGCAGATGCATGTATCTCAGTTACACCTTAGGCAATAGTCAGTTAGCATCATGTGCTAGTTAATGCTAATGTTAACAGCTTTCGCTAAAACAAACCCAACAAGACAATAACTTCCTGTTATTTGTCTGCTTCAGAGCTGTAATTGCAAAGATTCTGCTGTTGTGAGCTAATTAGGGCAGTCAAAAGAGCCTCATACTCGGTTTCCGCCCACATGCTTGCTAGCATTATGACTTCAAAAAGCAAGCTGTATGTACCATGACCCTCTTTTTTAACAAGACTGTGCTATCTCTCAGCGGACCACAGGCCCCATATAAAGTATCCCCCAATGTTTGTCATAGACAGTGAACATCTTTTTTGAGCTCAGAAACACTCCTGTCCTCCTAGGAAAAGGGAGCTACAGAGGAAGTCAGGCTCAGAAATGGGGAAAAAATAAAGAGGGAAAGGGAATGAAAGGGTTGCCTTCCACCTCAACCATCTCTTTGAAGTAGTCTATCACTGGGAACTGGCATGGAGAGCAAAGGGAAAGGGAGTGGGCGTCCCCCCCCCTCTGAGGAATAGGGTCTATCTTTTTTTCCAAGGCAATGCTTCAAGCATTCCACCTGAATTTTCACTGCCTACACCCCAGCCTTCACCAAACTCCAGCCTTGAATTCCTTCGCTTCCCCTATATTTTGAGCTCCTGAAGATGAAGAGGGCATTTAGAGACAGGTTTGGCCTTCTTGTCACTCATCCCTTTCATGTTTGTGTGTTCTCCTGGGACTGGAGGTGGGAATTGCTGAGAGAGGAGATTTTGAGCTGGGTTGGGGGTGTGTCTAGCTGATACGGTGCGGGAACAGCAGATGGACACTTCAAAAAACAATCCCAGCTCTCATTTCTCTGCACAGCAGAGAGGAAGCCCATGAGCCTGTGGGTCAGGGTGTGGGCACCAGGACAGCAGCTCACACTTCACACTGTTTTAGTTTTTTCCTCTTCACTGCACTCTCCCTCTACATTCGCACTCTCGTTGTCTCGGTCTCTGAGGACAGAGGGAGAGGGGGGAGCATGGAGATGGATGCGGGAGACAAATGCCTTGAGGGAGCAGAATAGAGTGGCTAATTTGTACATTGGCAGGCAAAAACAATTGTCCAGATGCACATATAAAAATAATATACACAAACACACACACACACACACACACACACACACACACACACACCATACACACACACACACACACACACACATGCCAAAAGTGAGTACACTGAAAGACTGAATTGTGCTAGTATATTTTACTAATCTGAACATCTAAATTAACATTAAATGAATAATCACTTCCTCTACTAACACATGCATTTCAAGTTAATCTACTACATTCTTTCCTGGAAGCTTAAATGGTTTGAGTAAAATATCAGTTTTTGCTGTTTTACAATTACCATTTGTTGCTTTATTCATAAAATGTCATTTGTTTTCTGATTTTGCTCTTGCTTTTTAAAGGTTTCATCATTGCAGTAACCTCATATTATATGTTAAAATTATAATTATGCATAAACTAAATTTACAGTTAATTACTGAAGTTCATCTGAGTGTTCTTTTGTAATTTGGTCTTAATTCCTCTTCATTTTTTGCCTCATGTAATCCACAGGGGTGGTCTTCCACTATCGTGCCCCTCATGACCGCTATGCCCTCTCCTTCCCTGAGGCTAAGCGTGTGTGTGTGGAGAATTCTGCAGTGATCGCCACGCCAGGACAGCTGCAGGCCACTTTTGATGACGGCTATGACAACTGCGACGCAGGCTGGCTGTCTGACCAGACCGTAAGGTGAGATCAAAAGTTCAGCTAGTTTACTCAGCATATGAATCTAATTGGTTGGGGTACCACTTTATAATAAGACTACCTTTATAAAGGGTTTATAAATTGTTTATAATCAGGTTGTTAATTAGCTTGTAGATGGTTTATAAGTCATTAATAAGCAGTCATTAACATAATAAGCAGTCATTAGCAGTCATATCTAACAGTTGTCATACAGTCTAACTATTTTGCAATATCTCAGGTCTTACTAGCTGCTAAGCTCATCTTCAGTCTTTCTCAGGCAGAATGTTATACTGTCAGCTTCACTGGGTCTTTGTTAACATGCTACTACCATTAAAACACCAGATTCAGCCAAAAAATGAGGCTGCATCAATGAATGACAACTGTTATAACTTGTTTATAACTGTTTATCAATGCTTTATCAACTGTCTACAACCTAATAAATAACATGATTATGAATCATTTACAAATCCTTTATAAGGGTACTGTTATTGTAAAGTGGTACCTTGGTTTGTATTGTCCAGTTTTGCAGACACAGCTCTGCAATTGAGTCAATATGGCCAAATTAACTAAATAAATGCCAGAACACCCTGAACTCAAATAGGTCCATTAGGTCAATCCATTGGCTGCCTGACCCAGAAGATAACTGTAAATATTTAGAGTTGCTCTCTGGTTTCCACTGTTTGTGCCTCAGCACCACAAGTTTCCACTA
Organism: Bryconaethiops microstoma; assembly: GCA_037577275.1. NCBI lineage: Eukaryota > Metazoa > Chordata > Actinopteri > Characiformes > Alestidae > Bryconaethiops > Bryconaethiops microstoma. Next base: position 10,151,032 of record JBBJLS010000039.1, on the reverse strand, counting down.
CAGTGAAGAGCTTGCCACTTCCAGTTCCATCACATGCAGCTGACTGTCAGACTGGCACTCGCGCCTAATAGCAACACTCGCGTCTACCACATATGGTCGGTCAGTAATTGGGTTGAAAAACACAGCTTTCAATAGGCAAACCCAAGAGCTGCTTCTTGGAAAAGCTCTAATTGAGCCATTTCTTGAGGAGCCTGGCAACGAATCAGTGACTACCCAAATGTCCAGTTAATGCAGCAAGTGTGCAGGGACTCTGGAGATTTCTTAACAGAAGTAAATATGTGGGTTGTTTTAATGGTTTGATGAAACTGCTTTGGAATAGCTGCTAAATGCATGAGATCCCCTTCAGCTTCTCCAAAACCCAGGAGTGCTGTATAATATCTCTTAATCAGACTTTAGCCTGCACCTCAGCCTCATTTGAATTGGTGCGTTGTCAAGTAAATTTCACAGTTGGAGTGTTGAGAGTCTCTCTATGTGTTTGTCTGTATCTCAGTCTCTCCTCTAATAGGAAGGATTTGCTTATTTACACTGGCCCTCTCTTCACAGGTATCCCATCCAGTCTCCACGTCCTGGCTGCTATGGTGACAGGGAAGACTCACCTGGCGTGAGAAACTATGGCACTCGAGCCCCTGATGAGCTGTTTGATGCCTATTGCTTTGCTGAAAGCCTGCGAGGTAAAAGCTTGTCTTAAAGCACTGCTTGGTAATGCAAAAAAGCAAATTTGCGTAATTTGTCCTCAAGGCTAATGCAGCTAACAAGGACTGAAAGCTTACAGCCATCAGCTTAGCACTGCTCAAACGACACATCTAAATCCTCACACTTTTCTCAAACCACATTTCTTAAATAATTTAATGTAGACTTACCCTTGATACCATGTTACTTACTATTATCCATAAGCATGGATGAAAAATATGACATAGGTTTTTATCTATGAAAAGTATTTTTGTACATGTTTATGCAGTGTGGGAAATAATTATTTGATCCCCTGCTGAATTTGTAAGTTATATTTTTATGGATAGAGACAGAATGTCAACCAAAAATCAAGAAAATACATGTTACGTAAATGAGTGAAATAAGTATTTGATACCCAAGCAACACATGATTTAGTACTGGGTGGAGAAACCTTTGTTGGAAGGCATGTAGTAATCGAGGGTAAAAGGCTCCAAAAGTATTTATTTTGGTTGACAACTAAATTTGGGTCCCTTTGGATCTCTCTGACACAGTACAATGGAAAAGAACCAACCTCAAACGAAAGCTGATTTTCAATATTCCTTTTATTGAATGGTTTCTGTTCTTGGAACATATATGTTCTCTCCCTGGTCTGAACCTCCCACCCAAACACCCATGTTCCACACAGCAGAGTTTCCTACACACGGCACCTCACACTAGAGCCCACAGCAACATAGTTCTTATACTCACTGCACACACTTCTAGCAAAAAGCACAGCACCCAGATATGGCCTGTTACGAGGGAAGGGGGAAACAAACAAAGGATGAACACATACACACACAGACAAGAACGAAACCTACATTCAATAATTAATAAATAAAGAAACGAAGAAGAAAAAGAAAATAAATAAACAAACTTAATAAAAGAAAATAAACAAACTTAATAGTTCCTGGTTTTTGGAGCCACCTCGAGGTCCTCTCAACTAAAATAAATGAAAACATGTCCCTCATGCTCCTGGTGCACTGCCCCGGACATGATACGTTTCCTACACCCTTTCAGTCCTGTTCATCCACCGAGGATTCCTCACAGCGTATTGAAGTGGCATCTGTCCAACCCACCAGTCTCGACAGTTGCTGGGTCTCATCCCTGGCATCCTCCTCCCTTCCGGCACGGCTCGAGTTTCTACAAGACACAATTGCACAGAAACCTCAGCCCACTCTCTTCCCCTCTTGGCCCAAGACTGGCTCACACACACACTCGGTAGCTTAGCCATTTCCCTTCATGCCGGCTGGGGATTGCGGAAGGTTTCTACGCTGGCTCACTTGCTCACTTGCACCGTCAGCCTCCTTCTGTCCCTTTGCTCTGTATGTCCCCTCTCACTCTGCTCTGGTAATACTTCTCCACACAGCAGCGGGGTACCTACAAGAGAGAACAAAGGGACGCCATCCACACAGTGACTCAGCTCGCCTTACCAACGTCGCCAGTCCTAGGCTCAGACTCTGGTACCCTAGTCTGCTCTCACGACTCGAGTGTGGCGAGGCTGCAGCATTTCAGTCACCTGAGAAAGTCTTCTTGGCCAAGTTTTCCCCTGAAAATGCCCAGGAATCCGTGCACCCCGAAGCATGGCCGCCGCCATGCTGATAAAGGCCCCAAGCCCCATCCTCCAGCTTGTTACCCCTGGCTCAAGCCAACCGATCGTCCCTCAGTGCTGCTAACCCAAAGTAATTATAAAAAACTGAAAAAACAGAAAAGACACAAACACGAAACACACACACACAAAAAAAACATTCCTCGTGCCCCCTGAACACGACAAACAGTGAAGTTTCCTGTAGTCGGTCACCAGGTTTGCACACATCTCAGGAGGATTTTGGCCCACTCCATCCTTAAGGTTTCTTGGCTGCTGCTTGGCAACTCAAAGCTTCAGCTCCTCCACAGATTTTCTATAGGATTGAGGTCTGGAGACTGGCTAGGCCACTCCAGGACCTTAATGTGCTTCTCCTTTTGCCACTCCTTTGCTACCATGACAGTATGTTTTGGGTCATTGTCATGCTGGAAGATCCATTCACAACCCATCTTCAGTGTTCTGGCTGAGGGAAGGAGGTTCTCGTACAAGATTTAACGGTAAGTGGCCCCATCAATTGGCTCATTAATGCAGCGAAATCATCCTGTACTCTTAGAAGAAAAACATTCCCAACCATAATGTTTCCATCTCCATGGTTGACTGTGGGAATGGTGTTCTTCTGGTCAAACTCAGCATTACTCTTCCTCCTAACGAGTTGATGCCCAAAGAGCTCAATTTTGGTCTCATCTGACCACAGCACTTTCTCCCAAGCCTTCTCTGAATCATTTAGATGTTTACTGGCAAACTTAAAATTGGCTCTACATGTGCCTTCTTCAGCAGGGGAACCTTGCGGGCACTGCAAGACTTCAATCCATTATGATGTAGTGTGTTACCAATGGTGTTCTTAGTGACTGTGGTCCCAACTGCTTTCAGATCCTTAACAAGCACCTCCCGTGTAGTTCTGGGCTGATCCCTCACCTGTTTCATGACCGTCCTCATGCCATGAGGCAAGATACTGCATGGAACTCCAGACTGAGGGCAATCGATGGTCATTTTATATTTCTTACATTTTCGAATAATCGCACCAACAGTCGTCACCTTCTCACCAAGCATCTTGCTGATGGTCGTGTTACCCATTCCAGCCTTGTGCAGGTCTACAATCTTGTCTCTGACATCCTTTGACAGCTCTTTGGCCATGGTGGTGGAGAGGTTGGAATGGAAGAAACGGATTCTGTGGACAGGTGTGCTTTATACACATAATGAGTTAAGATCAGGAGTATCTGTAATTGATAGATTGATTGTAA